>NW_024102826.1:18511490-18956669 GCF_013122585.1 Styela clava | reverse complement strand
CCTTCTACAGGGCGAGTTGTTTTCTTTAAGATGCTGTTTTCGACTACTGCTTCGTCCCCAACGTAAGTGTCTTTGAGATGAGATCCTACAATGCCTGGCTAAAATGAAAAAAAATTGTGAAAAAATGTATCAGTAAAATAGCTGGTAAATTAAAAAATCATAAAAATAAAAAATCACGTGTTGTAAAACTCTTAGAATTGTGTTTTCACGTCTTTTTTGCGAACAATGCTCTGAACAAACAGTCACTGATACATAATTGGATGCAATTTTGGAAAAACGATAATCTTTCCGTCTCGACAACCTTTGGCTTTTCCTACCTGGGTCTTGGGTGTAGTTATTGAAGGAGATGGCATGGATGACATGAAGCTATTTTGAGCTTATCTTGCCTTCTTAATTTTGATATTTATATTTCTTTATTTTTGATATTTGCGTTCCACCCAAGTATTTTCAACGTGTTGTTGAATAAAATATACTTTAGCCCTACTATCTGGGGCGCGGATCAAAATGTTTGAGAACTCCTACCCTATACATTTGATTAATATGCAAAAAAGCCTTTACTTGAACTTTTGGCCGTCCAACAATTGATGGAAATATAGCTCTTGGTACATCGTCACCAGCGAACCCAACCCTCGTCAAACACGATCCCGTGTCGATCACAACAGCAATATCAGGATCTTCTCTGGGATCGCAATCGGCCATGTCTACAGTTGGGTAGTAACTAGTAACTCAGAATATTATGACCGAGAAAAGCTTCGACTTGGTTTGACTTAATCCTAGCATCACCTCAATTACGTATCCTAACGTTCATGCCAGTTTGAGCTGTAAGTCTAAATGCACTGTAATATTCATGTATTAAATTTGTTCACAAGAATCACCAATACGACATGGCGATGCGTTGAGTCCTGGCTGTGGCATCGGGTAGGGAGGGGTAGGTACATAAGTCTTGTTCACCATGGTTGAGATTACCAAACCCGGATTATATCGATGGTTGAATATGGTTTGCTATTACTGACTAAGCCTAATTAAGCGATAGACAGGAAGTTAATGATAACTGAACAGTTCTATTCAATATTGCTGAAGCTTCAAGCTACGTATGAAAATTTCGACACTGTCCTTGTATCTCTGATTCTGTTTACCCTGACACCTTGGTAAGATTAGATTACTGCCCCACTCTTTTCTGTTTAACTCAACTTTTCCAAAAATAATCTAAACAGACTAAAAGAAAGCAGAGTAGAGAATTGGTGACGTGAAAATACCAGGATAGTGCCAAAAATTCAATTCTAGACCAGAACAAACCCCGGGACGTTTTTGACACAAAATATATTTTCTAACGCTCTTCGTGGTCGAAGCTTTTACCGTATATCTCCAAAATAACTCGTGCGAGATGAATTGCCCTCAAAGATCCTTTTTTGGTATACTCCCCACCTAAATAGCTGCAACTTCACAAGCGCTTATGATTCGCTAGTATTTTAATCATTCAACAATACGAAAGCTATGTTTATTTACCTTGCGCGACTAAACACATTACTTCTATGAGCGGATATGCGAGGAGGGAACAAAAGACTGACGCACAAAACGAACGAAGAGACCATAGGTATCGCCGCATTTAATATAATTATCAAAGATGAGTAAAACGCACTGGTATTTTAGTATGAAAGAAGACGCGAAAATCCCGTAACAGGGCTGCCACCCTCGATAAAATCGACTGAAATAATGAAATAAAAACGATTACTACAGAGTAGCCCCAAAACAGAAACCCAGCAATTTAGAACATAATCTAGAGAGAACATAACTATTGTGGAAAGCGTTCAAGATTTCTGAAACTTTTGGGTACAGTTTTACACAAACAAGAGTTCAATTGTGAAACGAATTTTCTCCATTTTTGTAAAAGTAATTAAATGTTTTTTTGTTCACTCTGCTTTATGAGAAAAAGCAAGAATACGTCGACGTATTCGCCAGCTGGCAAAACCAGAATTCGCCCGTTTAAATAAACAAAACAAAAAAACTCCGACTCATCAAAATCTAAAAACACAAAGTGTAGTGACGGAGAAGTTTACTAGATCAAAAGACCGGATTGGTAATCCGGAAGGACAAAGGAATGAAGTTTTTTTCGACGTACGGGAAATCTTTTTTGAAAAAAGTAGTTAATTTTTTCAAAAGGCCACATTATTTGTTACATTTTAGTTGTGATTTGATGGTGGCTGACATTGATTAACCAGAGATAAAAATAATAATACTATTTTAGTAATTCATAATTTAGATATTTCACTTTATCCAAATGCAGGGGGCCCATCCTTGTTCTAGTAGTCGATGATTTTATACAAATTGGCTTCAAAAATAGTCCAAATCAGAATTAAAAGTACATAATCTTCCGATAGGAGCAAGTTGCAAAAGTAATGAAACAATTGATCACTTCTTCGTAAGATAGTAATAATGTTCTCTCGCTACTGGTTTAGGTACACCACGGAGGTATCTCTCTCTATCAACTTCAAGTATGGGTTTTATATTGAATATATCCCCAAACGCATCGACAACCATTACAGGTGAATTTGCATACGTTGGCGGTTTTGGATCCATATAACCACTGAAGTCAAACGCACATAACAGATAGTTGACGTCCCTTGTCGTCTTTTTATTGATGACATCAGCATATTTTCTTCTCTCTTCGGGTTTTATTGCGATAACGCTCCCGTAGTCAAAAACTGCGTCGCATTTTTCGAATGAAGCACTTGGTAAATTGAAAAAGTCGCCGACGTATAAGGTGATATTACAGCCCACTGTTGTCGATTGCAGGACCTAAAAGAACGGAATATATTGTTAGTCAAATTCTATCTTTTCAATTTTGTAACGTACATGCAGTCCATGAAAATTCTTGTGTGCGCAAATAATGACGAATCGCCGTGAAATACAGGCTAAATATTTTTGCGTATGTCTGATTTTGGATATTTCCCTACCAATTTCAAGAGAAAAACGTCGTTCTAAAATGTTACGTAAGTAATGTTAGGATAGAATTTTACATATTTATCCTGGGAGAGGAAAGTCGATACGACGGATTATTCATATGGCGAACGACGGCCTCTCGTTCGGTTACCAGTCCATATTGGGTATGGGATTAGGTAGCCAGGTATTTGTTTTGGAAGCATGGACTTGATGGCGAAGGAAGTCGTAAACCCGTAACCCACCAGCGTTTACGTTAACCACCCCACGGCGGCGAGGGGTCCAGCAATCCTCTCGCACATAACCATCCCCGCCTGGAATTCGAATATTTTCTGCCATTTTATACCACATAGTTATGCTGACTTAGGAATAATTATCTCAGGATCATGACTAAAACATCGCCACTTCAAGTCTGCATGAAATTATCATAAATAACGCTAACTTTGTTCTTAAAACAATCGCCAGAAATCAGGGCTATGAAGTCGGAGAAAGTTTGTAATTAAATCCGTGTTAAAAATAACATGTTGACTCCGACGTCTGAAATTCAGACTCCATAGCTCTGACCAGCAGTTTTTATTTTATGACAAGTTTGTTCAAGTTTATGAATCAGTTTAAAAATGTACATTTTACTTACGTTAAGTATTGAAGCAAGGTGTCACACATGAAAATTAAGGGGGGATGGTGTTTGAAATTTTAGACGGGAATCACTGAGCCCCCGACATATACTCACCTTGAAACTGCCGTCGTTTTTCACGACGAAAGTCACGCCATGCTCATTAAAAAAATCAGTCAATGCTTTCTCGGAGCAATCCACACCAATGACGGTATGGCCTTTATCAGCTACCCATTTCATATCGTATGATTTCCCACATAACGGAAAAAGCACTCGGTATTTTTTATCCGCTATCGGAAACAGCATTTTTTCACGCTTCAATAATTCGGGGTTAAATTCATTGAGCTGGAACGGAATAACCGGCGCAGAATTCCAAAATTTCTTCCAATGATCTGTTGTCCAATCGTGGTCCGTGATCATTGGAAGGTCACGCTTATCTGTGGATACTGACATGGTACTAAAGTGAATAATTTACGATTATTGAAACACTGCAATAAAGGGTAAAAATAAATACCAACATTTCAAATGGGATTTGCGAGAAGTTTCATCGTACTACACTGAACGTCAAAACACATCTTCAAACCCATATGCCGGTAAACTTAGCCTACGTATCAAGTTAATCATAGTAAGTCACTGCAACCTATGCGTACCCGTGATAATGCGAGGCTTGTAAGTCTTTACTCATTATTGTGTCCAATCGTTACTTTTTACCATTTAAAAAAAAATTGTAAATGTAAAGACGAATTTATTTTATATTTCATAATCGACATAGATGTACCTCAAACAATCTGTTTCCCAAACTGTTTCTCAGAAGGTCACTAAACTTGCCGTGCTGCCCCAAACTTACAGGATGTGTACAGGGATTTGCATCGTCGGCGTTTGTGTTTCAATTAGTGCTGAGCAACTTCGAACATTGACGATTTCAGTTAGCATCTTCTATGACGCTATAATGCCCGTAGGTCGAAACAGTGCCGTTGCGACCTATCTGTGTTCCGAAACGCCCAGCCCTAGTCACGAATAATCGTTCTTCACAATAATGATAGAGCTCTATTGGCCTTCACACTTTTGAAATGATGGCATCGTTTCTACAGTTTTTCGTCTGCGTTTCCAAAGCCTATTTATTCCGTATCAGGTTGTGTAAAATGTCACAAACTGAATAGCAGATTTTATTTGGGACAATTTACCTTCACTCGTGGGCTTCGCTGCTGGCGTTTTAAAATTTTTCGTCGTCATTTCAGTACCCTATCTGCAATTTTAAGGAGGTTGGAATCTTTGACTGTGCTTGAGTTTTCACTCATTTATATTAAATGACTCGAACTGGCGTACTCAACTATCTGACAGAGGAACTGGACTCAATAATCGAGTCGCCAGTTGCTCAAGGTTTAAGGTCTTTTACACAGCTAATCAAATCTATCAAATGTTATCTTTAACAGCCCAAAAACCAATGCGATTTAGCTGCTAACTTTTTTAAATGCCGATGAAGACCGTATCTGTGCCCTATGGTATCATAAAACCTCAGTTTTGTAATGATATCATTTATAATTCATGATTAACTTCTTACCAGTCCTTTATAATTGTCCGGAAGTCGTATATTGGCAAAGTTCCCGAGAATTAAAAAATGTATGTTGCGTGCAAAATTAACCGAAATGCTTATTATTACGCCGAAGTCAGGCTGATTGATTTGGTTAATTAACAATAAAACTAGAAATAAATTTTACGATAAGTATGATATTGGCATGACGAATTTGCATAGGACAGCTCAATCATAGTATATAGAAAAACAAAAAAATTGTTTAAGCAGCTATTTATTTTTACAATGAAGAACTTTTTTAGAGGCATATGTTGTATTACACAGAATATTACTTAAATCAAATAGAACCTAAAAGATAAAAAAGGTATCGAAAAATTAAAAAGTAAGCTCTCATTTTATTCGTGATCCAATCTGACTTTCAAATTGTCTGCTTTTCAACGACCATATTATATCATTGTATATAATAACAAAACCAAATAAAAACAAGAAATACAATGAATCAAATGACCTTTGGTTTCATATTTTACTCTTTACGTTTAGTCTAGTATTAATTACAATAATTTGTTGTCTGGAAAATCAATCGCACAAAAACAGTTATGTTAATAATAGCGAAGATGCAGTTTCCCTCTAAGAAAATGTTACACTGAGCAAATGTTTATTTTACTGAGCATGAATATTTTAAGGCTGAGCAGAGTCTTAAATGATTTACAAACTATGTGAAATATTACATCAGCATAATATTTTATAAGAATGCTAACGAGATACACATTTAACTCGAAAACATGGAATGAGTATTCCAGCTAGGTGTTAGAAAATATGACGAGTCACGCTTTCAAATCGTAATGGTACAAGTGCGCGAAAACGAAATTCTACTGCGTAAATGGTCTGGTTGCAATGCGCACCTCAGAGGGAACCTTGGCGAAAACTCTTTTGACAATAAATACGAAGAGAATTTAGTTGGACAGAATATTGAAAAAATCATTATGCGACAGCATGTCTGTAATGAGTCACTAAAATCCGTTTTGCCTGGTTTTAAATAATAATTCAAAATTTAAATAATTGTTGTGTAAATCCTTATATCAAAGAAGTTAGTCCTGAATTGTTGATGCGTGCCTTTTCCGATAATAAATAATGTAAATAGAGTTTGATAAATAACAAATTTCCGCAACACAATAAACGCACAACGATTATTTAAATTTTAAATTATTATTCAAAACCAGGCAAAAATGCCCAAGGATTTTAGTGGCTCATTACAACCATGCTGTCGCAAAATGATTTTTTTCATTATTCTGTGGCACTAAATTTTCTGCGTTTTTGTTGACAATAGAGACTTCGCTATCATTAACATAATTATTTTTTGTGCGATTGATTTTCCAGAAAACAAATCAATGCAATTAATACTAGACTAAACGTAAAAAGTCGAACATGAGACCTAGTCTTTAATTTTATTTGGTTTTGTAATTATATACGTCAATAGGGTCGCTTAAAGGTGGAAATTTGAATGTCAGACGAAATCATGAATAAAATGCGTGCTTGCTATTCTGTCGAATATAACACATACCTTTAAAAAAGTTATTCGTTGTGAAAATAAATAGCTGTATGACAAATATTTTTGTTTTTCTAACGACCAACCTATATATATATATACGATAATTGAGCAGTCGTATGCGAATCAGTCATGCCAGTATCATATTTAATGTAACATTTGTTTCTAGTTTTTTTGGTAATTGAAAAAAATCAAACACTCTGACTTCGGCGTAATATTCATCATTTCTGATAATTTTGCACGCAACATACATTTTTTTAATTGTCGGGCACTCTGCCAATAAATCGACTTTCGGACAATTTCATAAAGGATAGGTAAGATGTTAATTATGAAACATGAATGATTTTGTTACAAGACTGACTGTGGTTTTATGATATCATAAGGTACAGATGCGGTCTTCATTTAAAAACGTTAGCAGCTAAATCGCATTGGTTTTTGGGCTATTAAAAATAACATTTGAAGGATGCGATTAGCCGTGTTGTGTTAAAGTTCGTGAACAGTGAGTCTCGAGTCAAGTTTCTCTGGCGGATAGTTGAGTATGCGAGTCTGAGTCATTTAATACAGATGATTGGCAACCGAGCCAAAGATTCCAACTTCCTTAAAATTGCAGATTAGGTACTGAAATGACAACGGACAATTTTTTTTAAGCCAAAAGCGCGACCCAGGACTAAAGGTAAATTGTCACAAATAATATGTGCTATTGAATTTGTTACATTTTACATAACTTGATACAAAATGGATGTTTCCCCTACCCTTCACACAAGAAAAATGTTCTCTATACTTTACCATTGCAAAATTCTTAACACTTATTTTGAGAGTGGTATAATTAGTACCCCGAATTTTGTGTGGGCTTAGAACGGATTAACGGCATTTACAGTTAAAATGTTTCTACTTACGAATTTTTTTTACGAAGGGGCTTCAGGAACGAATTACTTTTCACAGGTAGAGTCTCTACTGTACTTTTGAAGCTCCAGAAGTATGTGCACCAAGATGGCGCACAACCTGAACATGGTATGTGTGCCAGGTTAGAGTTCAGGTTGTGCGCCATCTTGGTGCAAATACTTCGGGAGCGCCGTAGTTTTCCTGTTGAGGGGTCGCGAATATCTGTAAATGTTGATTTTACGAAAATGGGGGTCGCGAAAAAAAAGTTTGGCAACTACTGGCATAGACTGACTGCCACATTGGTCGTTCTATTATTTATGTGTTTAATTATTATCTTTTTTTTAAACGTTTTGTAACTTCGGAAAATCCCAACATTTTTTTTTTATCTGTGATTCTTTTCCTTCCATAGTATTACCAATGACATTAAACAACATGATAGGCAACTCTGACGTCACTCCATAAGACTACATGCGAAAGATTGTATTTCATGATACGCTCCAATGCACATATTTCTCGTCGCCTTTCGCGACCGTTTTCCGCTCGCTTTTGCTACTCGGCGTCTACTTTACGTGTAGTGCCTGCCTTTTTGCGCCTGTAACGAAAGAAAATAATCTCTATATCTAAGAAGTTTTGCTCACTTGGGAAGCTGGAATGGCAGACAAGCTGTAAAGAGTAATTCTGGACATCATAGACGTTTTTTTTATCAGAGAAGATTACAAACGCGATAGCGTAAAGATTTGTGTAGAACATTTTGCAGATAATGACAAAGTTAGTAATTTTAATGTTTGCGCTTAAAACATTGAAATTTTATTTAAAGAGAGTGTCATGCAAAACTGTTTTTACTTCTCTTAACGGTGCTGTGATACAATTCCATAACACAAAGTTTGCACCTATCGAACATGCTTTAGTAGGTTAATTTATTAGACATATATATTACATATTTAGTTAACCGTAGGTAACATTGCTGGTACATAATGCCTCGTAGATAGGTTTGTGTCTAAATTTAGGAATTTAGTTCATAGCCCACTAATTAATATTATCTTCTATGTAGGAGGTTGCAGGGCTGATTCAACTTGCAGACTTACCGATCATCTGACGATGCTCATTTAGTTTGGCTCGAGCAAGTCTTCTTGAAAGACTTGTATGAATGGAAACTACCTATATGTTTTGCCTTCCTCCGATTTTAGAAGACAAATTTATTCTGAGTGATTTGGCATATAATTCTCATTGATTATTGGCTGTTTATGATTCCTATTAATTGTGAATTCTGATTATACCAAAGAGTTAAAAATTTTTTTACGTAATTTACGGGCACCTTTTTCTTGTAAATACTCCAAGCTGAGGTAATAAACAAGACAATACTGTACATTTATGTCATCTGGAAGCAAAATATGCACACTAATTAAAAGTTTGACACATTGAGATAATACATCATGACAGAAAATACAAGTTAAAGATATGTATGACCATCACATGGTAATTAAAATTAAAAAAAAATTAACAGGGGCTGTGGAGTATATAAAGTTTAAGACAAAGAAAAGAACATAAGTTCATAGCTCATGAACTCTCAATTTTGCCTCCATTGCTTTGTGAAGGCCAATATATTCCGAGTGGCTGAATTGGTTTACCTTTATGATAGCAACGATTTTGTATTCAATATAGCGAGATTTTTTTCAATTTAATTGCAGTGATATTATTTCCCAAAGCAATGCTTGAATCGTCTAGAATAGATCAGTGGTGTCAAACTCAAGGGTTTTTGAGAGCCGCATTGCATTTTGGAAATTGTAAAAAGGGCCAAAAACACTTTTTGATAATGTATACTTGAAAGATATTTTTCAGATAGTTTTAGTTTGTGACATATATTGTGATGCAACTAAAAAGTTGGATTAAGTTTTATTATTTTCTTTAATTTCAAATGCAATTACATATTAATATTTGCATTCCACTATTATTGCAAGTTACTGTATTTATTACAAAAAATCATAAAATTCTTTATACAACCATCAAAATCATTTTTGAACAAGCTTTGGATAAGGAAAGAATAATACATACAATAAAAATGACTTGATCTAAATACATGGACTTGAAATTAACAAAAATACTACAGTATAAACTCAATGTTTTTTTAATTACATTTGTCCTGACGTTTGGCATCTTTTTTGTGTCACCAGCATACTAAGGCAAGGCTGAAATGATTTTATAGTACCAACTCTAACTAACGAGGTCACATGATCATGGGTTAATCTGGATCTTTGCGAATGTTTAATTAATTCCAGTAATGCAAAAAAGTTTCTTTTATCCTTTCATGAATAGATCAGTAAAAAAACAAATGACAGATATTTTCGACACGACATTTCGCGCCACATTGCATGGCATAGGATTGCTTGAATTATTATTGATATATATTAATTTTTAGTAACTAATTCGTTGTATATTTATATTAATATACAAACACATGGTAATTTTCTGTTCGAAGTTGGTCTTCGAAATTGTCATATTGACTGCTGAGCTTATTGTGTTTTTTTATTGTACTGATGAAAATATGACAAATTGAACAATGTGCTTCAAAATTTTGTGAAATGCAGAAATATTGCAACTCCCATTTTCTTCGAAAATGCCACCTTCTTCATGTACTTTGCGTTCAATTTATTCACTCAAGTGTTTTATTCAAGTATTCTTTTGCTAGCTTGATGTGTATTCTTAATTGGGTCAATATGTGAACAAAAAAATTAATTTTCCAAAACTACTTTCAGTAAATTGCTTTCTGTGTGAATATTCAATTTCACTTTAAAAGGGTTGAAAAATCTATTACACTTAGATAAAAAAAACTCCAAAATACAATTACAATTATTGTTAAGCGTTCGAGGGCCGCACTGGAAGTTCTCCGGGGCCGCGAGTTTGATATCCCTGATCTAGATTGAAGTTGTTCTAAATATAAAACAGTATTTTATCATGAATCATGATTATACCCTTTCCTGAATTTCTTCTTTAGTAGGCCTACTACCAAAAGTTGATGAATCAAATATAACACAGGTGTAGTGAGTTACCCATAATCCTCATTTTCCAAAGCTGTTTTGAGTATGTCTGGCATGTTTTGTGCCTTTTTACGAATAAGACCGCTTATGCAATCTTACGCTTTGGAATTTTTAGTTATTTTCCTCAAGCCCTGCAGGATGTAGGGGCCATACACAACTCTACCGGGGGTTCAAATGTCTCCATAGGTTGTTCTTCTATTGCAAACATTTATGGAGTATTCTGATTGTATTTCTTGGAATCACACTGTCACTGATATGTCGCCAGACTTCTGATATCTCCCCTTCTGCTACAGTTGTCCTGTGAATAAATAATAGGAAATTGAGGTTGGACGAATAGTTGAAAGTTTTGCTTTATGTCGGCTTAATTACTTGATTGATATACTTTCTATTTTTGCTATTGCCTCTTGTGCTGCAGGAGTCCCACAATGCTTAGACAGGTTTTACCACAACTTTTACATATAAAGAAAGAGAGGAGATTTAATAATGTTCGTTAAGAATAAATAAAGCAGTCTATATGATTTAGATTGGAAAAGCTAATAAATCCAATATCTCATGTTTCATGTAAAAATTTTTTTACTGAATTTGGTATATAAACCAACTAATAAAGGGGTTTAGTCAGAAAATTACTATACAATATAGACCGGTATGAGTGAAATGTTAGGTGTACTTGTTAACCCTTTGATTCCATACGCAAATAAAAGTGAATGAGCAATAGTATGTTACAGCAATGAGTATATATCCTCACTGATTAAAAATAATCTAATTGGAGGTGCATGAACTATTTGAAACCGTAAGGGGTAAGTAAATATGCAATTTCGGCAAATGGGCAACTACGTACCGTACTGATTTAATAACTTCGTAGTATTTGACAAAAGCTGGCTTTCCCACATGTACTTACCAGTGCAATGCCCGGGTGTGATATACAACAATAGTATTTACCTTACTTTTTTCCGATTTCTTTTTACCTTCAATTTTCCAATATATCATTAAAATCGACAACAACTGTCAAAGCAGGAACGAACACCATTAGTGCTATGCCTTGAAAGCAGCACACATCCGCTCGTTTTCGTCTCGTCAAGTATGTGCATTGGAGCGTGCTATCGGATACGATCTTCGGCCAAAAATGCCTGAGTTGCGCATCATGTTGTTTAATGTCATTGGTGTTACCAAAGCCGTTTTATAATGGCTCTGATGTTACCACAAAACGTTTTGTAAGGCAAAGAGACGAACAAATTTTGTGCTGCTGATAATCGAGTATTATTTCGCATTCATACACAAATATAGGAAACATGAAACTGATAAATAACAATCAATCAATCGTTTATTTGTCATCACAAAAACAAGTTCAAATAAAACCGTAAATAAATAGAATAAAACTGATGCAATGAATAACTATACAGTACTAATTATGTTATTTGTGTGACCGGAGTCGCGACCTGAGAAGATCCTCAAGCAGCGACACCTACAGCGCTGTTACAGGTTAGAATAAAAAGTAACATGAATGAGGGATAAAATAAATAAATCCTAAGAATGAGTCAAATACAGTTGCGACATTAGAAATATTTGAAATTATGATACAGGGTTAAACATATTTATGGTTAAACTAGGAATTATATTTATTGGAATTATATTGGAATAAATACTAATAAAAATGCGAATAAAAATCATAGAAAAGGCATATTTGGCGAAATATACAACTAAAAACCAGGCAAGGCAAACACTAACGCAAAAATGTTTACTGCAGATGCAATTTGGAGGCTCATACAATCAATACAAAAATTGATGGAGTCTAATGAAAGTTACAAACAAACTATTATATTTAGATAATTTTGGCAATAAAGAAATAAAACGATCAAATCATTTAAAAAAAAATAGCAAACGTAGATTGAAGGCAATAAATAAACTATCGTGCTCCACTCTAAACGATTTTGAATCAACTATCAATATAGCAGATATTCTCGGATTCCGACTCCTTGCACCTATTTTCGTCTGCGAAGCTTGGCTGTTGAGGAGTGGGCGATCCTTCGAAACGAAAACGAGCTATTGTTTTCAACCCTATCTGTATAAAAGAGTGTCTTGTATATTATTGAATTTTAATGATCCTTTATTTAGTCATATAACAGCATTAGATTTGAATGCAATTATTCTTTTATTATCAATAGTGCGATATAAAATTTGGATAATGAGAAATTCTATAATATTTGAAAATAAAACACCTGACATTGCTCTCCTTAAAAAACAGATAAAAATGGCCCTAATGTATAGAAAAAATATAGAAAATTCCAGAGTAGACAAACCCTTTGAAAAAGAATTACAAAATTTATGTAAAGCATTAATTTAGATATTAAATCAGGTTTATAATAAGTTTTTTGTATTTACTAATTTTGTGTATTTCCTTTTATATTGTATTATATCATTGTAATTATTAAAAAAACATTATTATCGTTGGATACTTATTACTGATGAAACAAACTGGAAATACTGTGAAACTCAATTTAACAAATGGATCATGAATGGAATGTGGACTATAATTTATTTTATTTGTTTATTTATTTTTTACATATTTATTGAAATCACTCAATGAGTGAACCAATTAAAAAAAAAAAAAAAAAAAAAAAAAAAAAAAATAAAAGAGTGTCCGAGCGGCTGCACAACATTTGAATTAGAAATCACTATTGTTAACTTATGGTTGTGTGGTCATTATTACAGAAATAAAAATATAGTGTAAACTCGTAGAAATATCCATTGGGGTTCAACCGTGGCTCTTGTTTTATTTGCTTCCAAGATTAAAAATTTATTTTGACCTTCACAGATTTTTTAATGCCTTGACCCTAGTTACCATGGCAGGACCGTTAGATAAGCAAGGCATCGTTGTGTTAGACCAAGTTTGGACTATGGAAGACTGGGATAAATTTTGGAATTCTGCAGCGAATATTCCGTTTCAGATCAATGATTTTAATCCAGAATTGTTAAAGCTCGAAAAAATGCTTTTTCCCATACCAAATAAGAAATACCGTGTGCTTTTTCCACTATGTGGGAAGTCGTATGATATGAAATGGGTAGCTGACAAAGGGCATGCCGTCATTGGCGTGGATTGCTCCGCGAAACCGTTGGAAGATTTCTTCAATGAACATGGCATAACATATGTCGAGAGGCAAGAAAGTAGTTGCCAGGTAAGTTGCTGTTGGGGTCGTGTAGTCTGTACACGAAGTGTCCTCTGGTATGGCTTGTTTTGCTACAATGTTGTTGTGAAAAATACAAAAATGGATGAAGCCATTAGAGAATATTACTTTTATTTTGTTCAAACTGACTCTGAGTCGATCAAGACCCCATAAAGTTGCTTTTTCATTTTTGTCTTATATTTTAGCATTGCCCCTTGAGTATTATTACACAAGGTAAGCTTTGCTTAAGTATAGCATACCTGATAAATAAAAATACAATTTAAAAAAATGACAAGTTTTACGACGAACACTATACGATGAAATTATTTAAAATTAAATAAGTGTTTTGTTTGATTGTTTTATAGTTTAGGTTGTCATCGAGCTAACAGTGTCCTACTTGTCCCAAGGTCATGAAAATTGGCGTATAAGTGAAGTATACCTGATTGAAATGAAGTACTGCGAATTACAATTTATAAAAAATATTCCTTAACAGTGTTCACTATTAGCGCACTTTTTTGCGAAAATTGCGAAGCACTTTCGCAACTTTTTTTAGGGACTGCGAAATAGCACTTTTTTCCGATTTTGAAGAGAAATAGCACTTTTTTTCGATTTTGAATGGAATAAAAATTCAAAGTTGACAAATGTTTTTGTGTGCGTATTAAGTTGACAAATAAGTAACATACTAGTACTTTTGTAACTCAATTCTGCATATCATAACGATATTTACCGGAATTCTAACCTATGTGGTGAAGACATGGAAGATAAAGCTTTTGCGTTAATGGCAAAATTCTTGTTTATAATATGATTATTATACGAGCACACCGATTCCGCTTCGACCGCGAAAACGCTCGGCGGCGTCTTTGAAACCAGATGTCCGATAGCAAGGCAGTGCGTTTCTCTAAACGAGAGTGGTCATGTGACTGTCAATGACATCGATGAATTGTGACCAAAGTACACGATTTTCTAGTACTGGTTTGACAGGTCTGTGTTCTCTTCTTAGTGAATTTACTGGAGCCATTCAGAAATTTCTGATACTCGACACGACATTGTTTAGTAATGGAATGTAAACTTGGGCCATTGTTTGTTAAATTAGAAGAAACTTTTAGCAGCATCTCACAGATTTGCAAAATCGCCAAATTGACAAAATACATACGTAGTATTAACATTTAACAGCCATTTTATTGTAACCACGAATGTTAAAAGCAAATGGCGTTTCGCGGAATTTTGCGATATTCAGTATTAGCTAGTCTAGTCATTCACGATAAATCAAACTCAGACCAGAGTCAAAAATCAATCTAAACTATTTCCTCATTATTAGGGGTGGGTAGGGGTGGGCAAAATCGAATATTTTTTCGAATTGAATATTTTTAACGAATAAGGAATATTTTTTATGCACAGCAGGAGTCTAGAACGTCGGTCGAAAAATTAGCAAGGAAGCCTTTTCTACTGGTTAATTTCGTTATAATAGCTAATTGTTTTTGTCACCGCAATCGTTTTGGCCACTATATCCTGGGTTTGGCAATCCAGGCTTACGCGTGCGTTCACATCGGCAACAGCTGTTAAGGGCATCAACGACAAATTTCAAAACCAAAATAAACATTTGCGTTGACTTGATATTACCTATCAACGTTTGTAAATTTACTGTCCCAATTTTAAGCGAATGGTATCATTATTATCGATGCCGGAATGCAAATATTTAATACGATAATTAACTTTTATAATTTTTTATGGTGTCTGTATTAATTTACAGATAAATCTCGCAAATCTGAGATTGTGCCAATCCTGAATGTTGATTTAAACTGGTGATTAAATAATTCGGCAATAAAGGCATTTCTGCGTGGCCATAAGACGGGATGACTTTAATAAACAGCACTTCTTAAGGATATTTTACATATGCGACTAATGCTAAAAACATTGGGCTCGAGTGCTCTGGTGCCTAATCAGGCGCTAATTGCAACTAATTCAACTCAAGTTTCAACGACTTTTTTCATCTTCACGATATGTTATCTTTTTTATTCGGTACTGATAATGATAAATAAAAAATGTGTAATTGTTGATTGCAATTCCGGAAAACGAACGAATTTAACCGCGGTTAACCGCGCATTGGAAAGCAAAACACAATTTATTAACATTACTTTACAATGAGTTACGGGTAAGAATTAACCAGACGGCTATCGCTAACATGTAGAAACAATAAATTTGAAACGATTTTGTATAAAGCGTGTCAACATCGTTTTTGTAAATTTAGAAACGTCGATAAGTAAGACAAGTAAATAATGTATTTTATGGAACTTTCATGAGATATTGGTGAGTAATATTATTTTGACCATGTCGAAATGCCATTATTGCCGATTTATTCACGTGTTTAGTTACTATCAGTGTTTTAACCCAAAGCTGAGTTACGTAAATACTTAACACTGAGTACTCAAGAGATAACCAATTTGCGGAGTTTTTCAATTATTATTTAATACGAAAGTAACACAGACACGATATAAAATTAAAAGCATAGAAATGTCAACTATCTGCTTCACAAATATCGCATCCCGGGGTCAGTAATAATATTATTGTTCGCTTAAACTCGGGACGGTAAAAATTTACTGCAGCCTTCGATTATGACAAAATTATGAAATAATCATTGAATGGCAATAAAAATTTAACTTTATTAACAATAATTCTCAAGTAATAGTTTCACATTTTCATGATTTTGATCGTCGCTACATGCGAGCGTGTTTTTGTACATATAAACCATGATGACACTACTGACATCTGCGAGTTATAGATCTCTCCAAATTTAATTTTCGCGATTTTTAATGTTTCATTTCTAGATGCGGATGCCCGCTGACTACGGATAAATGGTCGATGTTTAAAAATAGGACTTCGGACCGTTGGGCAAAGAAAGGCGGGCTACACGTAACTGCGAAATTTCGCCGTGAACGACCTTACATTTTAGTTATAAACGCATTACGTCGTCGCGAATTGCAGTTTTGGTGTAATGTTTTAACTTCCCCCTAATCTCCCGTTGAAAAAATCCTGGCTGCGCCCCTGCCCGGTGATAATTCTAGCTAAAATGTTACAATTTTATTTACGGAATTTGCAAATTCACCATTTTGATAATCACGCCCTAATTATTGGTGCAAAAATACTCAAAATATCACGAATTTAATCATTTCCGATGTTACTAGGCGCAATTCATGACGGCGACAGTGTGCGTTGTTACATCGAAATTCACGATTGATTTTACGTTATACTCTTGTTCACGATTTCAACACTCCACCCGCCATGCATGGCTGAGTGGAAGGTTCACATTTTCGAAACATTACTTGGCCAAGGATGGGAGGGATCACTAACGAGCTAATTGAAAGCACATTAAAAGGATTATGACTTGTCATTTTTTTCTAGTTATAGCCTGTACATGTTATACCTTGTGTGGGCTCTCGGAACGTCAATTTAACTTTTAATTTTCGACAATCAATTGTATGTGCGGCTCCTACATGAAACGGCTAATTCATGCTGCCAATAAACGGACTTTGAAATCTGGGATATTTATTTCGAATAGTCTATTTATTTTGACTCTTCTAAAATTAGGAAGCTTTGTTGGTACCTTTTTTGGCGCAAAGTATGAAATTGAAACGATACGAATATTTTGCCCAGTCCTATAGGCGAGGTTATGATATTAACGCAAAGAATATTTGTAAGCATAGCACTGGATGGAAATATTTTGCACCAAGACTGTTTGCAGAAGTTGATTTATCGAATACACGGAAAGTATTTATTTATCATCTCACTTGCGAACATCGGGGTTTGGGCGGAATTATACGATTATGTTGTTGTTCTTAAATAATAACTTTTTCGATGAATGTTTATTTTACTTTTGTGTATTAATTATGATATGTTGAGTTTTCGTTTATTTCAAATTCGAAATTGTCCGGAATACTCAAACAGGTGTAATATTGATAGTATAGTGTAATCGAGTAACCAACTTAGAAGTCTTTAGAGATGTCTAATGAACTTGATGTGTTACGGGTGTCGTAACCACCGTTTTTTTATTATTAAATTTGATTGTTCTACCTTCCGCTTATAAAACAACATCGTTATACGGTCATCTAAGGTAACTCTCGCGACCAAATCTTTTTGTTCTGTATGGCATCACCTTAGCGCCATTTATTACCGACTGAATTTTAATTGTGATTTATGATAAGTTATTTTCTGTTAGTTGGCGCTGATAACGTGGCTAATTTCTTTATAAACATTTTTAATATGTTTAATTTTAAAATTTTAAATTTTTTTTAAGTATGTTCCTTACGTCTCTGCTATAATTGACAAGCGATAGCACAAGATTCAGCAGCAAATGATAAGCAAAGCTATTTTATAATCATGGGTTGCTTAATAAAGATTTGCTAATTATGGCAGGATATAAAGAACATGGCCTGAAATATATAATCAACAGAACGATGTTTATTTTTCAGTCGACGAAAACCCTTAATAATAACGATTGCCGAAATCGCGAAAAAAATGAATACGGATTTTCGATTGTGATCAGATGACTGAGAGGGCACATCTCTGTTCAAGGCAGATATAAAACGAATACCATGTTGCCGAAAAGCGGTTACGTGTTATCTTTCTTTAGCCAATCAAAATAGTGGTAATGGTATATACAAGAGGTTTCTAAACTTTACAAATTCGGAACGCAATTAATATTAAAATTACAAGTAATGGTGCATGGAAAAACGAATTTGATTTTATTGAAATTGAAACGCACACACATAAGAGATTTACATTTCATGCACAACTAACCGATGCTACATGTGAGATTTGTGCACATGAACGATTATATATCGCGATTATTTATGTGAGAATGCGTACTTCTCTTTCAACTTTAATTTCCAGGATTTCGGCGTTCACGTGGTCGACTAAAAAAGATTTATCAAATGGATTGGTATTTCGCGTCCACTCAAAATTATTTGGGAACCACTATCATGTCATTCGTTTATTTTTTAAATTCATGTTTTTTTCAAGAATCACCCTGTTGTATTTCCTGTACCTTCGCAAAGGAAAACTCTTTGGTGTCATCATTACTATTAGTGTAATTGAAAGTGGCGTTGAGATGCGAATATTTCATACTAGGTCTGCAGCATTAGAGAGAGCGTTATTTATAAATGCTGGAAGTACATGGCATTTCTAAAAAAAATTGCAAATATATGATGTTTTCTACCCGATTTGAACTCACTGGCACGCAAACCAATGCAAGTCGATATTTGAAAATTACAGGTCTTTGAGACAGTATAATATAAATTAGGCCAAGCTAGCTCATGAAAGGGATTTCAAAGTGATCTTGCATAATATTTCGGAAAAAAAATCTTCGATAGAAAGTAGGTCACTCTATCTATAAAAACAGCGGTACTTTCATGGTGATCTTGCGTTATTTCCCAAAGAAAAACTGGCCGGAGAAACATGACGTTAACCAATCTCTTAAAAGGGAAGAGGGCGGACTACTTTCAAGCATATTCTTTCGGACGAGGAAGCGTGTTATACTAAAGCGATATTAGTGATGGGTCATGGGGATGTCATTTTGCCCGTGTTTTGTACAAATGATCCCCCTCCCTAGCTATGGCCGGTAGTAACTAATATCTGCATGTATCAATCGGTGTCTGTTAGATGGAAGAAACAAGTTTGCAAGGCTTGTCTGTTCAGGCGGGAGTGCGCTTCGTTACTGACGCTGGTGGTTGATTGCACGAAACTTTTATTCCCGACAAGTGTGCTTATCAGGTGTCCTTTGATGAATTCGCTTGTTTTTAACAAGAGTTTAAACGAAACTCCGTTAACGGAAAGACTTCAATTTACAATATTAAGGGAGGGAGCGCTTTTTCGAGTATCTATGCTGTTTGAAATGAGTTTAAACGAAAGCTAGGGCACCTAACTAGTTAAAATCAGAAAAAGCACTTTCGCACTTTTTTTTTCGACTGCGAAGCACTTTCGCACTCATAATTTCCTTAGAGTTAACACTGTTCCTTAATTCAAAAATTTGAATGGCGATAACATGCATTAAGATATACCGGTATCGATTCGATATCACCACACCGATATTTCAAAATTCATTGCTGGGAATGAAATGAGTTTCATGACCAACGTCTGAACGTAGGAACGAGATTCGACAAGTTATGCGTAAGAAATAAGTCGAATAGCTACATTTCTTGACAATCATTTTATGACTCTATTTTAGGTGCTGCAGTCGACAACTGAGGGCTGTAATATCACATTGTACGCTGGGGACATTTTCAATCTACCAGATTCAGCATTCGAGAAATGCGACGCAGTTTTTGACTACGGGAGCGTAATCGCAATAAAACCAGAGGAGAGAAAAAAGTATGCTGATGTCATGAACAAAACGACGACAAGTGACGTCAGATATCTGTTATGCGCGTTTGATTTCAATGGATATATGGATCCGAAACCGCCAACGTATCCAAATTCACCTGAAATGGTCACTGATGCATTTGGGGATATATTCAATATAAAACCTCTACTTGACGTAGACAGAGAGAGATACCTCCGTGGCGTACCTACACCCATAGCGAAAGAACTATATTACTATCTTACGAAGAAGTGAATGTATATCCGTCTTGGTTGCTTCATCTGGCCAATTGCAACTTTTCCTCTTTCGGTACATTCACTTCCAGTTTAGAGTTGGATACATTTTGAGGGTCATCTGTATAAAATCATCACCTAGAATAAGGATGGGCTAATTATGGCATGAAGCACCAAAGCACTTTGTGCGCCTCCTGCTCTCGGAAAAAATCCCTTGCAACTAGACGTACATACCAATTTATATTACTACTAAAATAACTAAACATTGAATTATCAAAATGATATTATTTTTTTAATCTTCGCTCCAACAATTTCAGTCACCATTAAATCAATTTGCAACCAAAACACACCCAACAATTTCAGTCACCATTAAATCAATTTGCAACCAAAACATTTTACTTGTGCTCGGTAGCTAAAATATTATATTTTGGCTCTTCGAATATTTATTGGGATGGACTCTATATATGAATCTAAAAAAAATCATGTAATATTTAAAGTGTATGATCCTGAAGCTAAAGTTGTAACGTAAGCTTCTGGTTGAGAGCGTTTTACTCATCTTCAATATATTAATGGCGGCCCTGCGCAGTATGCCTGCACGTATGTTTTGTGCGTTTATGCCACATTCAAAGTAAAATATAAAAAACTCATTATTTCCGCCTACCAGTGTAGTTGAATTTGCAAAGTGACTCCTGTAGCATTTACTTGTTCATACAATGAGTTTACTCGACTTGATCCACAGCTCTTGAGTCCAAATCATGTGGAATGAATATTTTATGAATTTTTAATAAATGGAACTATCAATGTAAATTTGGCGATTTTTTCAACAACGTCTTGAAATACTTTTATTGATGTATATAGCTACTATACCGACTAACTCATAACATAACTGTGGACTGTGGAGGTACAGTTATGTGCTACAAACCAAATGTTACAAAATCTGAGGCAGCATATGCCAAAATCCTAGTTCTAGTAGTTTTGATAGAATAATCTTATGTTGTAAGTAAGGGATATTGTTAATCAGCTATTGCAACTGTTGTTTTTATACCCTTGTTATTTCACCATAACAGTGTTGTGTCATACTGACCCGTTTCATATTATTAGTTCATTTTATTTAAATATTTGTAATATGCTTACTTTTCTATTTTCTGCACAAATTGCCTCATTGTAGTTTTGTACCATGGTGACTTAAAATTCTATAATTGAGTGACTTCTATATTCTGCACGAATTGCCTTATTTTAGTATTGTGTGACTACATAATTTAGTGACTTTCAAATTCTGTGTGAACTTCCTTATTGAACAGTTGTGACTTCTATATTCTGCATGAATTGCCTGATTGCAATACAGAACCGTTGTGGCCTCAAATTTCTGTAAATCAGTGACTTTTATGACTGTATGTTCTGCAAGAATTTAGTATTTGTAACTTACTGTAATTACCTGGTTTAGTGGCCTTTTAATATAGATACATTTTATTCCTATTTTCTTCATGTATCAATTCGTCACCAGCCTTCAGAAACCACAGAACCATGCATCCCTCAAGCTTTGCAACTCAGCTTGCGTTATCCGGCCCCAGTTACATTACTGTTACCCTCAAACATACTTATGCCAGAAACAATGTTAATATTTTAGCGTTCGTCTCTTCACTTTAATTAGATTTTTCACTTTGTCTTTTTACTCTTGTATGACCTCAATGTTAGACTTTTCATATGTGTCACCGCTGCCAGTAATGCATTTTTTTCTCCTCTTACCTCGTTCTGTATGCACAGTGTGTATTTCTAATATGGTGCTAAAATAAACTACCGATTACCTCTGTATTAGTCTTTCGTTCGCATATGTGTTATTCCTAATATGTGTCGCATATGTGTTATTCCTAATATGTGTCGCATATGTGTTAATCCTAACCCCCACATGACTATGTCACCGAAAAATTACTTCATTACGACGCCACAATAGCGTAAAGAATACCTCCAAAGTGTACCGATGGTATGAGAGACCGCTGGCGTTCGTGAGTTCGGTATCGTCGGCGCAGATGCCATCTCGGACGATGATAGCTATACTTGCCATCTCTGTAACGTGATTGTGACGTAATTTTGGATGACATAGTCAGGTGGGGGTTAGGAATAACACATACAAAATTTGTTATGCTACGCCTACCACAAGTACGGTACTTGTGGTACTAAACTATACTAGATCCCAAAATTTAAAGAGATTCCACAGATAATTACACTGAACAAATTCAAATAATTTATACTGATATATGTGATTACTTAGCAGAAATGTTTCATTTCATGGCAAAGGTACACATTGAAGATATAACTGACATTAATTTACTTTGATTTCCCAAGTTAAGAAAACAATCAATCATATTAAATTTGAAAAGAGTAAGAGTACTGCATAATATTTTTACCACTATGACTAAAATACACTCTGATGCGATTTCTGCTCTTCTGAGACTGGATATGCCTCATTTCTCTCTTTTTTTCATAGCTTTTATATTCATATATAAATATATTTACTGTATCAACCCTCATTTCTGTATTTAGATTCTATGAATTTTACAAAAATAAAACAACAACATGTTGTTACAAAATAGCCGTCACATTCAATCGTACGTGTATTTTCAAAATTCATTTCGCTTCATCAGTGGATACAAGAATAATCCAGAGAATATTCGAATTGATAAACATCCATCCAATGTTACAGAAGAAGACTTGGAACGTCAGCGAGTCAAACTTGCTATTGCTAGAAAAGCAAAACCAAAGATCTCTGGATTTAACAAGATTACTTATATGAGGTTGTTCAAACAGGCTGAAGGACCAGACCCCAATGCACAATACAGGAACAGGCCTGATCTTCCGACTTACAGAAGCATTAAACGATATTTGGAAACTGCGGAGCGTGAACGGAGAAAACAAAGAGATGAGGGAGTGTGGTGGAAAACACTGGATTACTGGATAAAAGAACAGGAAGGAATGAATGATAAACTGAATGATATTGGACATGAACTGCTGAAAGAAAAAAGGGGTTATAAAATCAGGAGTAAAAATAAAATCGACCCTGAGTTGGAAAAGGCAGCGAGAGAAAGAACTCTAATACTAGATTGTGATGAAATTCTTTGTGAATGGGAGAAAAGTAATATCGGGATTCGTCATATTAAAGAAATTGCACATTACTATAATATTTATAAAGATCTTTTCAAGGATTGTGATTTTCATCCTGTTTTACATATGGATGTGGATTACGAATGTGAAAATGAACTTTCAAATCCTGTGTTTTACGGTAACGAGTTGCTGCCAAGTGAAGTCGCGTCTGCTCCTACGATTACATTTCAACCAAAAGCTGATAAATTGTACACATTGCTCCTGACTAACCCAGATGAGCATTTAGAGGACAATGATAAAGAATATGTCCACTGGCTTGTTGGGAATATTCCAGAAGGTGATGTGTTGAAAGGGAATACTATAGTCGATTATTTACAACCCATTCCAGCTCGCGGCACGGGTTATCAACGCATGATTTTCGTACTGTTCGAACAGTCTGACAAAATTGATTTTATTTCAGAACAAAGAGAAGCGCCATGTACTTTACTACGAGAACGTGATTTTTCAACTTTTGAGTTTTATAATAAACACAGTGCTCAAATAACTCCAGTATCTTTACGATTTTTTCAATGCAAATGGGATTTTACTGTAAAGAACACTTTTCATCATGTGTTAAAAATGAAAGAACCAGTATATGAATACGAAAAACTCAGCGAAAGGGAGAGACTTAGTGCACTTACAAATAGACCCGATGGAAAAACACTGCAATGGCTTGCAAGGTTTATGCCAAAAGAAATGGTTTATCCCGATGGTAGTCCAGAGGCTGAGAAACTAAAACGGCAAGCTGCCCAAGACGCCTCTCGTGCAGTTGAAAACCCAAACCATTCTCGGAGGCGCCTTGTTGATCCTGTGTATGTGATGGGCAGAATATGAGACAACCCAGAAGAAAATAGACGATGTTTAATAATTATAATTAAATAGTTGATATTCAAACGAAGTAATAGTGTTACCACCTGACTGGTATGTTTTATGTATCTCCACTGAGTTGTGAGGGGCAGAATATGGGGTAAAAACCCAGGAAAAAAAATACAAATACGATGTTTAATTAATAATCAAATTTCAAGTCTATTCAAACTAAGCAAGTGTTACCACTTGACTGGTATATTTATGTTGACATAAATTTCCACCAAGTTCAGTATCATTCTGTTTTAGTTATGTTCGGAACTCAATAATATTCGCCAGTGTTTTTTACATAAATAGTAAAGATGGTATCGATATCAATGAAATAGATCATTTATGGCTAATGTAACCAATTTGTAAATGTTTACAGTAAAGAAAGATCAACTTAGTTTGGCTGAATATCCACATCTTGCTTATGTTTAAATTTTATTAAAATACTGTTTATTGAAAAGTGCTGTGTAATATTTTGTAATGCAGAATGTCACATGAAAACTATTGTCTTAGTCAAAATGGCAAGCTGGGAAAAATACAGTTCAAGCCATTTCTGAATGGAGTGAGTGA
Organism: Styela clava; assembly: GCF_013122585.1. Lineage (NCBI taxonomy): Eukaryota > Metazoa > Chordata > Ascidiacea > Stolidobranchia > Styelidae > Styela > Styela clava. The sequence goes on along the minus strand of NW_024102826.1, from coordinate 18,931,819 downwards.
ACTTTCATTGTGAACTTTCATTACTTTAATCATGCATGATAGTTTGGCCGAGGCCTTCTATGCAATTAAGAAATCAAAACAGCATACAGTCTAATATTGTTCTTCCTTTGGTAGTCTCGTAGTGTTTGTACCAGGTTAGGGTTAGGCCACAATGTTATTCTAATTTTCCTTATTTTATTAGTTCCATTACGAGTTCAGGGACTGCCAAGTGAATAAACCCCCTGCCCATAGGTTTCAGTCCCTTTACACAGCTTGATGTAAACTATGCGAACAAAATTAGTTACCCACACATTGGTAAACACACTTCCAAGCGCCCTACCTTCATATGAATACACACTATCACTTCTTTGAAGAAAAAATTTATTATGGTCCTATATATCCAGCTAAAGTAACTGCACTATTTCTACAATACATATAAAATAAAATAAAAATGACGGATAAAAAAGAAATGAAGAATATAGATAGTGTGGTATTTCACGTACAGTTTGTAAAAGTGTTGAAGTTTCAGATCACCTTATTACAGTGTTTTTATCACATGGACTTTATCATTGTTTAAATGGAAAAGTTTATACCAAGTCGCAACTAGAAAGTAAAAATTTAGTCACAATTTTCCTATTTAGGGTGCAACAAATGAGCTGCATACGAATTACACAATCAGTTTGAATAAATATAGAGAAGCAAGCAGCTCTTCGGAAAAGGATGACTAGTCAGCATATTCAATTTAACCACTACAAATACAGCCCCAGGTACTTCCTGTGCTTTTGATTACTGATCCATCACTAAATTGATATACTTTGAAGATTCAATTCACCAATACAATTAAAGTTTGCCAAACCTCTGGCAGCAGCTTTATATTAATATGGTCCAGGCCAACTAACTTACACAAAAGTACCTGCTAAGGGCTACACGAAAGTTCTGAAGATATAATTTGGAAATGAGGAACAGTGAACCAAGTGTTATAAAACTGAAGTCATAAGGTGCAAAGCAAGCAAGGCCACAAAAAATAAAATATGGCTAAAATAATAATTTGACGTAAGCAATACGAAACTGAAGTCATACGGTGAACACAAAACATATGATATGACGACAAACGATATGCCAACCGAACCAATAATATTTGACCACAATACTCAGGAACACACATTGCAATGAGAGAGCATATATAATATTTAGTATCAGTCTGGAGCAGACAAAAGCAACCAACGGCCTGTAGGGCAAATCTGGCTCGTTACGTAATTCAATCTTGCTCGTCTGATGCTGCCATAACTAAAACCAAATTTTAATGTTCTAGCTAAAAAATAGCTCAAGGAATTTGATAAGATTGCAATATAATTTAGTTTTGGCACGAGGCTCATTGTTTCAGACTTTTGCTTTTGTGACACTACGAATATTGTCTATAAAATGTAAATTTTCATGTCACGCTTACATGGCCCGTCAGTCTAAGTGGGCAAAATCTTTGGCCCCTGGTACAAAAACCTTGCCCAAGGGACTGTTGGAGATTTTATGAAGGGTTTGTAAATACGAAATAATAAGTTCTTCAGTATCAAAATATGGGCTTGAAAAAAATAATACAATTTTAAATTTTACTATAAATACATAGTTCTGTATGATTGGGGAGAATTCTAAGGAAATATATTTCATTATTTTTTTTTACAATTGCTAAAGAATATATAACTACATATACAGGTAGGTAATAAAACTATGTGATATGTGCACAGAAAAATAAACTTGGCTTCAAGAACAATAAATCATTCCGAGTTCTCATAGATAATCTATGAATGTCTTATAAGATAATTTGATTCTTTGTGCATGATTTCAAATCCTTTCCTGGAAGTACAATTGCATTTAAAACTACAATTTCTGATTCAACATTCACGTTACCCCCCAGGACAGTTATGGAAGGGCTTAGTTTTCCTTCATGGTCGAAGAGACTACCACTGACTATTTTTGCAAAAGGAGCATTTGGGTCTGGTTGTTGTGCTGTGCCTTCAACTCTGGTCCATTCCCCTATTGTAGATTTCCAACCAATGATGCTGTTTAGCACACAGCTATGATTTGACAAATTCACCTCATTAAGAATGATAGAATTTCGAACTCTGACCCCAGCACTGATGCGTACATCAGCACAGATTGTGACATTGGGGCCCAGAAGTGCAGTGGGGTCAATTTTAGCCGAAGGGTGAATGAAAACATCCCCGATAATCATCGGGCCTCCTTCCTCACTTTTTGCGAGCCGATGAGGATGGGTTTCATGATATAATGACAGATACAGCTTGTTGGCATACACTGCGGATGCAGCAGACTTTATTTGGCTCCACATTGAAGTTGTTTGGTATGCATAAAGCGACCCTAAGTCGGTCAACGGCATGATGATGTCTTGTTCAAGGCTGAGTGAGAGGGAATCTGAAAATACTCCTTGAGCGTACATTTCTTCTTGATTTCGTAAAACGGCTTCAGCAAGCATCCCGAATATTTTTGTTGAAAAGAGATACACTCCACAGTTTATTAAAGGACTCACAAATGATTCTGGTTTTTCAACATAATGTGTAACTTCTTTCGTTTCCTCATTTTCAACCAAGCATCCATAAAACATTGATTCCTTTGAAGGGACGTTAGTTGCTAAAATCGTCGAGCCGTTTGACGGTGACGCATATTTCAAATGAAATTGGAGCATTTCTGATAACGGAAAATTACAACAAACGTCCGAATTCATAACAAAAATGCCAGATGGATTTCCCGCCATGATTTGATCCCTAAAATGATACAATCCACCCCCAGTTCCCATTTGTGAAAATTCTCTCAGATAACGTATACTGATATTGAACTCTTTACGACAATGATTTATAAAGTTCTTTAGATTTTCATCTTCTGGAAAAAATCCAATCAGGATAATTTCCTGTAGATTTGGGACTGCGACACAGGCCTCAATGTGGTGTTGAATCATCGGAACGCCAGCGACTGGAAACAAAGGTTTTGGTTGGTTGAGAGACAAAGGTCGAAAACGAGTTCCTTTGTCCGGCCCACCAATCAGAATTACTGCTTTCCACATATTGCAAGCTTGTGTGTTTTGGATCTAAAAATAAAAGAAATAGAAAGATGAGCATGTGACAAGTATTTGTACATTTTTGAACAAAATAGTAGTTCGCTTTTCATCATGGTCAACTTGATACCAAATTCAAAATTTCATAAGATCCAGCCATATCGCTAAGATTATGATAGGTGACAAAGTTCAGCAGTTGATTATACTTAAGTAAACTAAGCTCATGAGATTGAAAATATGTAACAACGTAATTCTGCAATGCAGTACTTTAGGTCTCGGGGATTTGTACCTCATTCCAGCATTCAGTCATTTGAAGTTTTCAGTGGCCATTTTTTTAAGTTTTGTTCTATGCTGCTCAGTGTCTGTGTGTTGCATATTTTTTGCACCATGGCAAGTTCAAAATTAATTATATTATTTTAATTAGCCTAAATTAATTAAGCTCATATGATTATTATATGCCACTTACTCTCATCAAATTAAAAAAGAACTGGAACTGTGTGATCTTGAAAAATAAATGCCCCTTTCAGCTTACTCCACATCTACTGTCAGACTATGTCAATAATTTATATACCGGTATATACCTAGCTTATTTATTTTGACTCCGACAAAAAAAGTGATGAAAACAAAATAAAACTGATTAGGCCTACAGAATCAGGAAAACAGCAAAATAATTACCTGTTTTTATGAAGTACAAAATATATGTAGTCAAGTTATCTGTTTTGAGTAATGGAGAAACAAGTTCTTCGAAACAAGAAGGATTCAAGATCATGCAACCACAGAGAATGATAATGCAACACAGGCGAGAAATACGGGAACGCGAAGTCTTCCAAAACAGCTGGCGACTGATCAATTACTACTACGGCAGATGGCAGGCGCGAGTTGAGAACACCAGAACACGTTGACGAGTGGTGGCGGAGTCAATAATAACCATTTCAAAGATCGGAAGCGAATGATTTTAAATTATTTATTTCCATTATTACAAACGAACAAAATATTTAGATTCGCGAGGGTTTAACGGAAACAAACTGCACCAATACATTAGGGGTTAAATTTGAAAATTCAGCAACAGAAATTCAACTATCTCAACCTTGCATATAATCATTTGGATGTAAATTATTTTCTCGAGTGTCGTCTGTTTCTGTAAGTCTCTTTACTGTGCTCACAATGAGAGTAAAATCGAGACACTTTTTCCATCAATAATAATATTGAATTTTCCAATCCACTTCCCCAAATACATCAAATTTCCGTATAATCATTTGGGAGGTTCTTGTCTACACCCTTGTTCCGGGCAAAAATGAGAAACGGGAACACTTTCATAATATGATTTGAGTTGCTGTGTTTCCTCACGATGCACTCTGTAATAAAGTAGTATGCAAGTAGTATGCAAGCAAACCAAGCCTATTGTTTATATTCGCTTCAACAGCGTTTGCGATTCAGTGATGTTACTGCGCGCATTTAGTCATAAACAGTGTATAGTTGCATGATGGACTCCGAGTTGCCGTGCATTGTAAGTTTAGAATTTACGCTTATTTCAATATCTAGACTAATTAGACTATCATATTGTTCTGGATAGGATAGGAATGTTATAAGTAACAAGGTAACTGTGCCTTAGGCCTATGATATTTAAGTCAATTTAGCCTAAACAAATTTTGTCTTTCTTTTAGTCGTGGCAATATGACATGCGCAGAAAGAAACAAGAAATCATTCCAAATGTATATCTAGGACCATACCAGGCAGCTGCAAAATCTGAGGTAAAGAGGGTCAGTTTGTTGTATGTGTTTTATGAAATGTGAAGACCTACTATTTATAAGGAATTTTTCATAATTTTTATTATAAATGTAGTGGTTTAGCAAAAGTAAAATAGATCATATTTATTTTGGGACGAGTAAAGTCAGCAAGATGACATATGACCAACCATGGTATGAGGAAAAGTAACCACTTACAGTTATACCTAACCATTGGTTTCTTCTTTATTATGCTCTCAAGTTAACTCTTGATACAATCAGACAATGCGCTAGACAGAACTGAACGAAACGTTTTTTTTTTCAGCTTGAAAATCTTCGAAATGATGGCATCACTCATATTTTATGTGTTCGGCAAGATGTCGAAGCAAGATGCGTAAAAGTCAACTTTCCAGATATATTCATGTAGGTACGATTGGTCTAAGAATAATAGCGGGATTCTTGTATTTGTTGAGTGATTATATGTACTGTATTCCTTTAAATAAAAAAACTGTGTGAAAATATTGCCAGGTTTATTTTGCTTTTGAATATTTTTTTCATTTTCTAACCCAAAATGGCAGTGTGTGAATGGAAAGCTGAAATATTTACTTAATATTTGGAGCTGAATTTGTAACAAGACAAAAAATAAGTGTTCCATTTCAAAAGGAAAACTGTATTAAAGTCCATACACCTGGAAAGATTAACTGTTGTATTATCTATTCACTTACTAGTAAGAGAATTTGCTCAAAGCAAGGTTACTCACTCACACTCAGAAGTAAAGACAGAAAGAAGACTAATCACTGAGCAGAGATATGGGCCACTAAAGGGTCTAAGTTCGGGGACTGTCTGTGTTTGCCAAGTGAATATACCCTCTGCCCATAGGTTTCAGTTCCTTTACACAACTTGATATAAAGCAGACGAACAAAATTAGTTACCTCCATATTGGTACACATACTTCTGAAGCTCCCCTTAAAATGACAATAGGTACTAAAACTATATGAAATTATGATGGTGCCTTTTATGCCAGTAAATTATGAGACGAAGTCACAGGCAACCATTTGATTGAGCTAACTTATCTCTCCAGCGTCTTTCCTAGATAGACATATAGATAGGGCTGGGCATTTCGAATCGAATAGTAAATTATTCGAATCGGTTGACAGTTAAATTTCGAATCGCCACCATCTTGTTTTTATCTTTCCGCTAATCTTCAAGGTGAATTCCCCATTTTTTTTTCATTGGAGTCATATTTTTTTAACGAAATTCTAACATATGACTATTTTCTTATTGATATAACGTGTTTGTTATTCTGTGTGAACGCTCAGTAATCTATCTGAGTGATTTGTTCTATGTCTTCACTAATTCATATTTTTTGAGAGGACCAATTACTATAATAAAATCGCTTACAACTATATATTTTCAAGTATTCGAGATTCGATTCGAAAAATTATTCGATTCGATTCTGAAATCAGAAGGTATTCGAAAATGCCCAGCCCTACATATAGATTCTTATCATACAATGCAACACATTTTTCAGATATAAAGTTATAGAGTTCAGGGACCATCCATGTGAAAGTATCATATCTATATTACCTGAAGCAAGAAATTTTATAAATGAATGTTTGCAATCGAAAGGAAAGATTCTTATACATGGTGTAAATGGAATGTCAAGAAGGTATTGAACCGATATTTGCATTTTTTATATGACATATTCATATGGATATCAATTGGTGTTATGCAAGACTAACTTCCTTTCCTTGCTCTATGCCTTTGTGAAAGTGGATTCGCATTAGTGTTCATGCTATTTGATTCGAGAGTCTTGCTGTACACTAAGAATTTATATATAAAAGTCATGTCATAGATAACAAATTGGAAACTCTCACTATTTGAAAACAAATCAACAATTGCTAACCATAATTTATGTGCATGCATTCGCGTTTCTTATCATGGTTGAAAAATTCATGTCTGAAGAAGTCTGACTCTGGTCAGACGAAGCGTTACAGAAATACATCTGTGTTTGTGTGCAGCAGGGCTCTTGAATTAAATAGTATATTCATATGACTTTTGCTTTGAACAAAGCTCTGAACAAGCAGCCATTGGTAGGTAAGGGGTCACACGGTTTGGGAGGATCAAGATTGTTTCATTTCGACATTTGTGTACTCAATGGAGGATCGAAATAGTTTAACAATCGTATTAACCACCTCACGCAAGGTGTAATTAATTGTGTACACATTATAGTTTTATGTACAATGCGGTGACGCTGTGGAATATTGACGTCATATTTCAGAGAGTTTTCATCCTGATCCATGTCTAACACTTAATGACTTGGCCATAGTTAAATTGACCCTGATTCAGAACACCTAATCGTAATATGGTTAAAAAGATATGAGATATATAAAAATTATATTGACCAACTTGGATAAATAATTTCAGTGCATACTTCAATTCAGTCTTATCTCAGGAATTTATTTTTCCAGTGCCTCACTAGTCATCGCTTACATAATGGAAACACGATCAATTTCCTATGAGTAAGAATTTTTTTGTTTTTTTATCACATGAATTCAAAGGGCTATGACCAGGTTATGAACTATCTTTATTATTCAAATGGCCTCATTTTCAATTAGTATATTTGCATTGGATTGCTGGATTGGTATCAGTAGCTGGATATTAGCCATTCTCCTGAGAGGCGAAATTCGAAATCCATTTCAATAATTAAAGTCTTCAAAAAGGGTTAAAAGAGATTTATAATTTATTCAGTTCCAAATTAACTTAGCATGAAAAAAGTTATTGTGAATATATGGATGGATATCTTAACTCCTAACAGTTATAAAACCTTTTTCGTGTAATGTTTTGAACGCATTCCGCTCTAGACAAGGCTCTGTACAAACAGGCATTGCCAGGTAGGGATCTACTATGGTTGAAAGATATGAAATTTTTCAATTTTTTATCTTGTAATGACAACATAGTAAAGTCCAGGAAGAGCGTAGCCATACGGTTTTCAGTAAATCGTTTGAGAATAGATCAAAATGGTGTTGGGAAAGGCATATGAATTTATGTCTTACTGCAAATAAATTGCATTTAAAACAAAAAATGTTAAAAAAAAAAAAAAAAATTCTGGAGGGTGGGGGGCATGGCCCTTTAGGCCTCCTGGCTACACCCGTGCTTCAACCACACAATCATCACACACTATTATGCAATTTGGGCGTTCAGCCACATGCCCGTGGTACTTACAATATTCCATCAGTACTTATCCTTCTACACTGTTTATATAAATTCATCTAATTTTTAAATTACTAATTCTGACTCGGCATTCTTATTTATTTAACCTATTTTATGCTGACTCATTTTTATTTTAATCATAGAGAAGCATTTGAAATTGTTAAAAGAAGAAGGTTTTGTATTGCTCCTAATTATGGATTCAGATCTCAGCTTCAGGTGAGTTTCTCAATAGAACATTTTTTAAGTAACAGTTTTAGGTCAGTATGGTCTTGAACATGTATCCCGCCTCTGTTATACTGTTCAATTATCATGCAGATACTGTTACATTTTTGAAGCAAATAAACACATATACATGCATCTATCTATCATGTGCTTCATGTTGATAAATTGTAATGTATAATCCAAACAATGAAAATGGGACATTGGAAAGAATAAAACTCAAACTGTTAATTGGACAGTAGAATCTGTCCATATCTTTTGCAAGCCCAATTCGATTCTGACCAAATTAACTGTCATCCCTATGCAGAAGCAGTGTTTGGGTGGCTTGAGTAGGTTACTCGACTAAAGCCTCCAATTTATCAAAGACTTTTATCTAACTGCCCGTGAGACTTTGGTCAATGATTGACTCAACTTTTGTGATCTGTAACTTAACTTGACCTATGAACTCAGTGACTTACAGTACATATTCCACCCAACACTACAAAAATACTGGTGTTTGCATTTATCGGTATATTGAGTGAATAGGTCACATCCCTGAAATAATTCAGTCATTTTAATTTAGGAATACGAACCAATATATAAAGCACGGAATATGAGTAGTCAATGGATGGAAAATACTTCTAATACTGGGAAGAAAAGGAGAGTTTCATCTGAAGAATCAAGTTTTGAAATGGATTGAACATTTTGTGAAAAACCCATAGACTGCATCGTTGAATCAATCTTTGAATTCATGGTTTGTTCCAATATATCAATTCAGAAAAAGTTACGGGCATTGAATTACACCTATTTAAATTAATGTTGCTTCGACATTTGTAATCAATATGAGATTCTTGATTGTCAGATTACATATTTTTTGCGATGTTTACACACACATCTCACTCCAAAAATGGCCCTGTGCAAGCAGATATCTGCCGATATGTAAGGAACTAATATGTTTTTTCAGCATTCCAATTCATCACACCCTGGATAAGGTCTGGACAGTGATTTAAACCTGGGATGTGAAGTCTGCACAGTTAAGTCTAATGCTTTAACCCAAGGGTGTGCATTCTGGGCACACGGAGAAGTGCCAATTTTGATTGGTGCATACAGTGGCCCGGGAAGAGTTAATTTAGTGTAATCTGGTATGTTTGAGTAATTCCAATCCTTATGTCTTGCAAAGCCTATATCGTACCTGAGTCCAATTTATTATTTATGCCTATGACGTTGCATTGCCCTAAAAGTTATTTTGTCATAAGAACAAAACCCAAAGTATTGTGCCTGCGTCTATAAGAAAGCCTATGCTAAATGAAGGTGCGGTGAGGTTATTTGTATCTGGCCCTCCTATATTAAAGGTTGCACACCCCTGCTTTAACCTCTTGATCATCGTCCCCAGGCCTTCGAGGCAAATTTACATGTATCTTCATTTTAGTGGTTACTGAATGCAACCTACCATATTTATACAGCACTGTGAATATATTTATAAGCATATCTGCAAAGAGTCTGCTCTTTAGACTTGTTGTAAACTATTGCAAATTACATATAAATAAATAAATATAAAACCTAATATAAAGTAATCTATGTTAAACAGAAAAGCCACTTTTTCCATCCTAGAGTATCTATACTCTTTTACTCTAAATAAGGTTCTAGGCAGTCAGTGATATTTGTAGCAAAGATGTATTACTTTTGGAAGGACTTGATTTTATTATATTTATCATGTTACTGTTAGACGCAGCTCGATAACCAGTTTTGGTTTTCGTCATCTACTTTCACTCTGGAATGCGATTTTTTTTTGTATTTTCTTCAATTTGTAAATGTATAATTCGTACTTTCAGCATGGTGATAGAATAAATTACTGATTGAAGTAGTTTGGCATTGCCTAGCCAACACATTACACTCTTGGTGAGAATGGCATTGAATCTGAGATCTTTGCTTTGTCGCTTCTCGATAACCATCTTTGGTTCCTCGCGACTTCCCTCATCCAGTAAAACTGTAATTTTCCTTTTTTTTTCTTGTATTTTCTGTGTTCAATTGTTATTATTATTTATTTACTGGTTGGAAAAAATAAACTTGACTTGACTTGGTTTCGGTCCAAGGTTTTAATCATCGTTCCACTGTTTTTTGACCTTTCATTTTGATTTCTAATTTCCAGCTCATTTTTTAGCAACTGCATTGGTCATATCTATTCTGAACTGCACGTTTAGTTTACCAAAATTGAAATCATAAACTTCTCTCTTATTTTGCTCATATTTAATCTGGGAGATGTGAATGTTATCTGATATAATTTGTTTTAGGTAAAAATTATGCAATCATCTCAGGTCATGCACATATATACAAGTCTGTCTCGTGCCTGTTTATGAACTTCATCGTATGTAAGAAAATACTAATCCCAATCTTTTTTCTTGTTGATGCAGAATGAATTGAGTCATCAATCCAACAATATACGGCTAATATTTATTATTACAAAATTTTTAGTGACTTTTTACAGAAGAACAAAATATAAAATTTAAAAGCTGGAAATTGAATTAGAGCATGAATGGAATATCCAGATTCTTTTCTCCTGTTCCAACGTATACTCTGCCATATTTTCTTGAGTCTGGAACGTGGTAGAACGTTTGTCCGAGCCACATCAGGCTACGTAAGCAGACCAGCCCACTTCCACGCTCAAATTTTAGGCTCCATGATCCTGATGATATAAAAATAGTAAATGTATTTTAAATAATATTTGATATATTTATAGAAAAGCGACTCAGATATGTCGACAGATCTTGTTACTCATTAGTGATTGGTTGGGTCGCTATCTCTCCATCTCTCGCTACTAGAAATGGTCATTATAACGACGAGGTCGTGGCGTTTGGCGACACAGTCCTGAGTTTCTTAGTGCGTTGCTTAATTTAGCTTACTTACAATTTTCTTTGGTGATGAGTGACTAGAGTTTCGTATTTCTGACGTTTTAACCAATATATGTACCTCTTGGTATGTCCTCTTCAATGCAGTCTAAGAAATCAATGGAAGGATCCAAATCTGCCTTTTCCTTGATAGTTTTCTTTGTGTGGTATTGCCCTTCACGAAAATGCATATATGATGACAGTTTCCCTGCTTCAGTCACTGAAAGACCTGCAGTAATAAATAAAGTGTAAAATGAAATGTATTCTCTAGGAGGTTCACAGCCGCAAGATCGAAAAATTACTCAGTATTGTATTTTATATCTTGGTTATTAAAAATTTGCAGGAAATATGTTATATCTTTGGTCATATCTGCAAATAACACTTTCTGTAAATCCGTATTTCATTAAATTATTTGAAATAATAGAATTTTATTTATCTGAATTGGTTTGATTTCTGTAGATAACCATAGATAGGAAAACAGTAAGACTACTGGAAAGTTGGTACATAGTATTATATGTGATGGCAAGTTTAAGTGTTGGATAGCAGTTCTTGAACCCTGCGTCTCAAGTCTAAGTCGATCCGAATCATTGAGCTAAATGGCAGTTATTCACGCCATCCCACATAGACTCGAGCAACTCCCAGCACTGGCTACAATTACGCTATTCCATGAATAAGCTATTTCAGAGTGATACCGACCTTCAAAACTTCTGTTTGTGTGAACTTCACCAAGAGGAGTCCTAACAAAAGCACCTCGAGGTACAATTGCTGCATCTTCATCTATTGATGAAATCACTGCTGCAAGGCGATCCTCTTCTTTCAAATGAATCTAGAATTTCAGATGAAGAAAATCTTAATTTAAAACATTTACCTAGTATTTTCCAAGAGATTGAAGATTTGAAAATCTGAAAATTTTAAAAGGATTTGTATAATACCAATCAAAATTACTTGGTAAATACATTGAATTTAGCTCTTACGAAATGAAAATATGTTAACAACCTGAGGATATCAATACAAAAAATGATGTGCCAAATACTGCAAAATTTTCAAGAAAAGGATGCAAGAAAAATATAGAAGGTTATTAAAAATTAACAAATCTCTTCTATACTGCATGAATACTACTGCATTAAAATGTTTCTAAATTTGATAACCATATATCCAATATCTCAACACATGGAGACCTGATATTATTAACATCATATCAGTAAATATGAAGTTCCACATATCTCTTCATAAGTTGAGTCATGGGTTATGGCCTCACAGACCATCCAAGTTGAGTCAAGCCTCACTGGCGGTTAACGGGTGGCAAGTCCGAGAAATTCTATTTCAATGGCTCGGGTCTCTTCTATTCTTTGATTATTGGTGAATTAGTCTATCTCAGTATTTCCCAACCTTTTATGGCTCGTGGTAGATTCCAAATCTCATTATGTTCAAACAATTAATGCTCAACTAAGTAAAAATATGTTGTGAAATAACCTTATCAAGCTATAAAACTAGAAGGTACGAGGAGTTTCTGTAAAGTAAAATTAGTTTTGCGCCTAACATTGTGAACCCCCTCCAACTTCTCTGTGGCCCCTTTGGTGGGCCATGGCCCCCATTTGAGAACCAATCGTCTATCAAGTCGATTCATCGACTCAAGCTTCCTCAACACCAACATAAGTATCTAAGAACTCACTGTAACTTCTTCCTCTGTAAAGTCCTCTCCATCTCCAACTCTTTTCACTTCTGTATGTTCATATTCATAAGACGGATCTCCCTGGAATCTTCCATGAATTATCTTTGAATTTGTCATTGCTGTTTCACTCGCTGGAGGAAGTAGATGCCATTCAACACAATTTAAGCTGGAATATAATGTTATTTGTAATATAATAGTGTGTTTGATGACTTAGTGGTTAAAGTTATGGACTTAATTGTTGGCTTTGCAGGTTGGACATCTCGGGTTCAAATCTCACGTCCACCAAGAAAATCTGGGTGTAATAAATTGGTTAGATAATGACACACCAAAAATATTTCAACCTTCCGATAGCTTTTTACAAATACTGAAAGAAGTTACTGCTCAGACAGAGCCTTGTTCAGAATGAACAACAAATAAATAAATTGCAATGGACCCCAAAATAAAATGACATTTCCTAAACGAGCACAAAAGTATGATCACCTCTGCATCAAAATCGGGTTACAAATGCAAAATGAGTTTAAAATATGTAAGTGAATAACTGAACATGATAATATTAATTTGAAAAAATACCTGTAAAGTGTTTTTCTGTTCGATAATTCATTTCTTCCAGCTCCTTGAGCGATAAAATAATCGTCTTTTATTCCCAAAATCTTTCCCCAGAACCAAACTTTGTGAAATTTATAATTTGTTCTTAAAATCACCATAGATGTTTCAAGAGCCGCTTTCTGTTCAGCACTGAGTACTATTCCGCTACTGGAAATATAATTCATTGAAAGATGAAGTCCTTCGGCGTCCATATTTATTTTACTCTGACAAGGAAAGATGAAGAGCGAACCGTATGTAAAAGCAGCTAACTTCCAACTGAAAGTAAAATGTATGGATCTGTTGCTATGGTAAAGGTTCCGGTCCAGCAATTCAACCTTTGACTTTAAAATATTACGTCATTATAACATAGAAAATGATATATTTTGCGCCGTTTTGAGACAAAAATCACAATGTAAACTGAAAAATATACCAATTTATTTATTAATTGCATATTCATTAATAATACATTCATACTATACTCATAAGAATGTCTCATTGCTATACCGCAGCCGCATGTGGCACATCTGCCCACAGTGAGTGTGAATGCAAGCTGTATAGTTATTGCACGAGACGACATTCGCTCTTTGCATTGTCAAATGAAATTCTTTTCGCGTGAAATCTTTCGCCAAAGTCGGAAGTTATTGGAATTTAATTTATCTAGAGAAAAGGAATATAGAAGAAGCCCGTTTCGTTTGTGGGCGAGTCTAATAAAAACAAGGAATTTATCGCAAATTAAAGGCCCCAGGTTTCGTACATTTCATATTCGCACCATGAGTTCGGGTGTTGCGTCGACAGTACAAAAAGATGATGAAAATAGCTTGCAAACTGAACATAGTGACATCAACGATAAGCAATTGAATATTCCAGATGACAACTTGGAGGCGAAAAAGGACGATCAGGCGTCTGCCACATCTTCAAAAAATACAGACATTTCCAAAACCAAACCTAAGTATGGAAATGCTCGTAAGCGCAAGGCAAAACGCAGTGCTTCACAAAAACAATTACATATGACCTATAAACGTCAAAAAGTCACAATGGAAGACGCCATGACTGAAACAAAATATTATTTTGAAAATGGATTCCGAAAAGTTGTGCCATATGATCATAAGTATGATACGTTTTGTAAAGGTAAGTGAGTTGGACCTTTTCCTTTCTGTCTTTGTTGTAGATTTTTAATGGTTTACCTACCATGTTTCCCCGAAAATAAGACCCCACCTGAATTTTATGAATGATGTTAATATAAGCGATTAAAAATTTTTTTTGACCTAATCGTTAGCAACGATTAATCTAATATGTGTGAAAGAGGAAAACGTGTTAGTTGTAAGTAAATGGATATCGATTTTCATATTTTGTAATTCTCTACTTTATAATTTTGTTTTTGATAAATGGAAAAAAAGACATCTCGCGGAAATAAGCCCTAGTGTTATTCTTTGAAAAAAAATTGAAATAAGACCCAGTCTTATTTTCGGGGAATTTTGTTTGTTAAAGTTAAATAATTTCTGAATTCACCTATAACGATAATTCTCATTTTGAGCACTCCAGTATCTGATGCTCATAACAAAATGTAGACTGACTCAAATTCTGACTGTTTAAAAATAAATCGAATGTTGTTTATTACAACTTTTCTGCATTACCAAATCCATTTTTTATAAATTTGTATTAATTTATGCGTGGATACAACGTCCCCATTTAGAAATATTCATGAGGATAAGTATTCTAAAAAATAAGGCGCTGGCGTTGTTAATGTTTTGAAAAAGATGTTTTATTTTTCCAGGTAGATGGGAAGGAAAATCGCTTAGAGAAATTTACACATCAGAATTTCGTTTACACCCTGTTCAATTCTATGAAAAGTCAATAGAAGAGAAAAGACTTATGGTTAATTTGGAACCTATTGAAAGCCTGGATCATGTACTGAAGAGCAATGATCTTCTAACGAGTGTGTGAGTTAGATATGGCGGTTTATTAGTATTTGAAAATAGTGTTTGATGTGAGTCCTCATATGCCAAGTCCAATTGAGTCACAGGTCCTAAAAATTATAGCTTTTTGCATGGTGATAGCTTTTTCTGCAGAGCCCTCATTCAGAGTGATGATGTAAAAAAGCCTCTTACTGCTTGGAACAGGGGTGTGCAACAGGTGGCCGGCGGGCCACAATCCGTTCTGCCATGCCATTTAGTGTGGCCCTTCACCATGCAAGCATAAAATCCTAATTCGACAGTTGGTGTTTAAAAAGGCGCTCACATGGATAAAAATACATCATGATATTTTGCTCTAGTCGCTGCTTCAAACCTTTATCGTTTTACCCGTTGCCTTTATCACTGTAAGCGATAGCCTCATTCTCTTGTCCTTCTCGCTAAATTTTTGGTGCTCCCGTAGTATGTGAACCGAGATGGCGGTCAACGGCACGTAGTATGTTTACCAGGTTAGGCCATAATTTTATTCCAACATTCCCTATTTTAGTTCTACTACGAGTTTGGGGACTAGCCAGCCAACTGACTTCTGTAGTATTTGTACCTGAAATTATGGCCTAACCCTAACCTGATACACATACTACATTCCGGTATCTGCCATCTTGGTTCACATACTACAGAAGTACCAAATTTTTTTGTGTGGCCCCGCTAGATGTCTGAAGTTGATTATATGGCCCCATGAAAAAAATGATGCACACCCCTGGATTAGAAAGTATATAATTAATAAAATTGTGTTTAAAAATCTATTTTATTAATTTCAGAGTTCACAGACATGAATGTCCGGTCACTGACGCAAAGTTTGAAATAATTATAGAAGATTCAGAATGGTTTGTCATTAACAAACCTTGTAGTATCCCGATACATCCTGCTGGAAGGTTCCGGTACAATTCAATCATATCTATATTAGCGAAGGTAAGTTACGCCGAATTTTTCCGATGATAACGGTACTACCTTATAAAAACAAGAAAGTAATGCTTAAATATTATAGCCTTGAACAGAGTTGGGCACAGGTTTCTGACCAGGGGCCAAAAATTGCTGGTGGGCCAGATTAAACTACGCAGAGGGCCAGATTTGGCCCACGAGTCGTAGTTTGCCCATGTCTGGTCTTGAAGGTCAAATAAAGGTCAAATAAAAGTGTTCCCATATATGTGTTATAAAAAGTGTTTCCTTTGAGAACATCAAAATTTTGCGTCAAATATCACTCTCATAGAACTTGGTAGACAAATAAGAAAAGCACACGAGTGTTAGCTTACTAATGACTTCTTTTATTGCTATTGCTTATTTGACGCTGCTCGATAACCATGGCTGGTTTATCATGTCTCCCTTCACGCTGAAATACATTGTTTTTATTTTAACTTACTGTCCGTATATTTTCAGATTTTCGGTATGGGAAAAAATAAACTACTGACTATTGAAAGGAAATTTGAAATTGATCAGCCCGCTAGTTTTCACAATGAACCTTTTATAGGATGTTACGAATGCCATTTTAAACAAATTTGGTATATTCTAAAATTCAAATAGAAACATATGCACAAAATTTAAAAAAAAAATATTAAACATGTATAACTGTTTTCATTTTTCTGATATCCCAACCCTTCTTTGCAATCCCAAAATTCTTTTTCTTTCCTTTCAGGAATATAATATGAAAAAGTTATTCAGTATTCATAGAATTGATAGGATGACGTCTGGATTATTATTATTTGCTAAAACTCAACAACTTGCTCACAAACTGCATGACCAGTTTAAACAAAGAAAGGTAACAACTTTTTTTGATATCAATGGAAGTACTGGGAAAGGTCGTTATTTGGCCTACTGCTTACCTTTGGTCACAATATTGTTCAACCCCTACTCTGGGTTTAAAACAATTTTTACTCTTGTACCTCACTACTGATTGTTAAAATTTATGACTCTTAATTTTCCAGGAAATCAAATTTTGATAATATTGAATCTTTGTATGTCTGTACCTTCTGTAATAGACTGTTCAGAAGGCTTAGTTAACTATGATAGGATTTACATATTTATCCTGGGCGCGAGGAAAGAGATAAGACGGCTTAATTATAAGGTGAACCACGGCCTCTTGTCTCGTTACCAGTACATGTCGTATATGGAATTACTTAGACAGTTACGGTATTTGTTTTCGGAAGCATGGACTTCCTATTCATTCTAACTTTTCTTTTGGAGAATGCGCTATTGCATCTCTCTTGCCCCATAGAGTGGTTCGATGTTGTCTATTTTGAGAATCACTGCACCGTACGATAATCAGTTCTTTACACTTTGCCAAAATACAAAAAGACGTACTCTACTAATGAAAACTTGTAACTAATCTAATTGTTTTAGGTGCAAAAAGAATATGTCTGTCATGTAGTCGGTGATTTCTCCAAGTTCAAATTACCTCCCAAAAACGATCATCGAATTAAAGTTGAAAATAACATTGTTACAATCAGCGAACCTATAAAACTATTTGACCCAAAAATTGGAACCTCAGTGGTGAGCCGCGGAAGCCAAGCTAAAGAATGTGTGACTGACATTGAATGCCTTCATACGGATGGAAAAACGAGTTTACTTAGTTGTAAACCAAAAACCGGTAACGTTTATATAAAAAAAATTTGTTGTGGACGCCTAGAGCAAACTCCGTTATCCTCAACATGAAAAGTGGATTGGGTAGCATACTTATGCGAAGTGACCAAAATAACAGAGCCCAAAACCTCCATTGAATTTATTTTAATAAAAAATGCAAATTCACAATCAGGATTGGAAAACTGTCTCTAACTCTAATATCGATCAAAACATGTCAAGCTAAGACTTCACAGCAATATTACTGAATTTGCATTTTTATCAGGCATGCACCAATGTAAATTTGATTTATTTGTATTGCAGGCAGAACACATCAAATCAGGGTACATTTACAATATCTTGGCTACCCGATATCGAATGATCAAATTTATAACAGTCCTGCCTGGGGAGATGAACGTTTCACACTCGGCCCGATCAATAAAAATTTAGGTGAAGTGAAAACAGAATTATCAGAAAGAAAAAAATGGCTTGTTTTAATGTCAAGTGTTCATAAGACTATGGCTGAAGACGAAAAATTAAAATCAGGAAGAAAGAATCCAGCGAAAAATGATAAAGTAAGTTGACAAAAACTAGCAACAGAAATTTTTTTATGTGACGCTCATTGATGTATTGTGCTCTGAACAAGGCAGGTACAAACCGTGTCCGTAAAATTTGCTGCAAGAGCACTTTTCTGTAAAACTAGTATTTGGGTGCTCCCGAAGTATGCGAACCAAGATGGCGGACATTGGAACGTAACATGGGTAACAGGTTAGGGTTAGGCGATAATTTTTTTCCAATTTTCCTTATTTTAGTCCTATTATCAGTTCGAAGACTAGCCAAGAGCCTCCCGTAGTATTTATAGCTAAAATTATGGCCTAACCCTAACATATTACATTCCGATGTCCGCCATCTTGGTTCGCATACTTCGGGAGCCCCAGTATTTGTGATAAAACAGTTAGGTTTATAGGGTTAGGTGGGGTATGCTCTTAAAAAACGAATCTTTTTCAAATAAAAGGGTAATTCAAAAACCTGTTTTTATCATATGCTCTTGCAACGATTTTTCCTGTGTGGCGAAATTTTCCACGGCGAATTTTCCTAGAACCGGTACAAACAGTCAATCAGCTACGATCTATGAAAGCTGTCAACTAATTGCGGCATCATTTTTCGCTTTTGATTATCTTTGTGTGGTTCACTTTATAACTAGGGTTTCGATGGCATAGCAGTTGAAGTGTTGGCGTACATCTCTGGCTCAATCCCATAAATATTCTTGGTCTCTTTACACAAAATATCTCTTTACATATCTATGAAATTCAGGTATGAATCAAACAACACAGGGACGTTTTGTCTTCCAAGCAGTAGTCTATATAGTTCCAGTGATCGAAAATTTGAAATATAATCAAATCAAAATTAGTTTAAAAACCCACGATAAACGGAGCTTGAAATTGTCTGTAGATTTTCCTGCAACCCATGTCAAATTCTACGACTTTTTAATGTAATTTGTACTATTTATCTATCTCTAGCTGTGTTAGTTGGGTACGGTACTCGCCGTCAATATTGGCATTTTCAAAGTTCTAAACTTTCAAACCAGATATAAGATTGGTGTTGCTGCTCGATAGCCAGGTTTAGTTTCCTTTCCCGAGTAAAACTGTGTTCTTTTTATCATATTCTGCATTCGAGTGATTTTTTTACTGATTAAAAAAATAAACTTTAACGTTACAGGATCCAACAACAGCAAGCTTAATCCAGCAGAAAAAATTCGAAGATGAGGGATTTGTACCTTATAAAGCTGATTGTGAGGAATGTATATACCCATTACCTGATCCTACTTCAGAAAACATGGTCATGTTTCTACATGCTCTCAGGTATAAAGGGCCAAATTGGAGTTTTGAAACTAAACTTCCCGAATGGGCCGCATCCCGCTTGCAGGGGAAGACTAAATGATCTTGCCACTATGCCTCTGTTTGAAGACATGACAGAGTCAAAAGCCTGTTTGTGGGCGCAATGATCTGATGCAGTGATTCTCATACGGTGGGGCACGCCCTACTAGGGTGGCTGGGACAATCTTTAAAGGAGGAAGCTAATTAAAAATATTTGTTAGATTGGTTTTGCCTGCCTTATTTTGGATATTTACATTTCTGCATTTCGGATATTTACATGCGTGTTTTTCTAATAAAACATACTTTCGCCTTACTATCTGTTATTTGTAGCTTATTGTTAGCTAGTTATCTTTTGAGATGGAGACCGAGACTTGGCAAATTCTAAAAAAGGGGCGCGGCTTAAAAAGTTCAAGAACCACTGGTTTAGTGTTTAATGTGTTGGACTTGGTTATGATATGACCGCGTCATGGGTTAAAAACTCTATGAGTTCAAATCCCATTCCACTATGTCACCATGGATGTAATAAAATGTGGTACTCCGAAGTATGTGAACCAAGATGGCAGACACAGGAACGTAGTATGTGCACCAGTTTAGGGTTAGGCCATAATTTTTTTCCAATTTTCCTTATTTTAGTTACATTACGAGTTCGGGGACTCCTGTAGTATTTGTACCTGAAATTGATGAAAATATCTGATCCTAAACTTTGAAATTTGGTACTGGTATTGTTTGTTCTGCAAATATCCTTTATGAATATGGAGTATTTCAGCATGGATTTTTTATTGAACAACCTCTCAACAGGGTTACCGGTTACTAATTTTTGTATATTATTAGAACTTAGCTCTAATTTGTTTTGCTATTCCCACCACTGCTCAAGATAGCTGTTCTGCTGTATATTAACTTGCAAACTTTTGCAGAACCTCTATAAAGTGTAACAAGTTAAATGAAGTGGCAAAATCTAACAAAGACTCTCAGGTTAGAATGGAAACTTGCGAAACCCTAGGGCAGGGGTGGCCAACCTATGGCGCATGCGCCAAACGTGGCGCGTTGCATGATTAGAGGTGGCGCATTGCATCTTTAACCCTTTTCATGCCAAAATTGTTAATTGCACTTGGCTTCTCCACGCCAAGCCGTTTTTTTGCGATTTACATGGTGACTTTTGATTGTACCTAAAATCTATTCTCCTTACTCCACGTCGCCCATTTACGGCTTGTTGGAATTAGAAACAACAGGCGATTATCGACGTTAGCTTTTGGACGGACTTTATGACATTCATTCTAGACTTTTAGCAAAAATTAGTAAAATTTACTATTTTTTCCCTACTGAAGTAAAAAATTTAGAACTTCTGGAAAAATAGAAAATCGTCATTATCAGCTTGAAACATGGATTTTCCATTGCCCAGACTTCCCAAATATCTCCCAATAACTATTGAACAACCAGTTGAATTGCCCAAGCCTAAAAAATTTATTATAAATCAACCCACAACATGCTGAAAATGACCCCTGTTTCGTAATCAATCGTAATCTGTTTATCGTAAATTGCTCGAATTTTTGCGTAGATACGAGAATTTTCCTTGAGTTAACTATACATATATGTGTGTGTATTATAAATTTATATAATTTCAACAAGAAGCGGACATTAGGCGTGGGAATACAAGAGATTTACGGCGCATCTGAAACATTATGTTTAAAACGTGGCGCATGGTATGTGAAAGGTTGGCCACCCCTGCCCTAGGGTGTCACAGAATTGAGGTTATCATCTATCATTGGCAGCCTGTGATATAAACGGATTCACGTTGTGAAATTCAAAATGTCTTCAACATTCCATCGCTTACAAAATAAATGAGAAATCCTTGACATAACATTACTTAGTATTGATAAAATAAAGACACAGATATATATTTGAATTAGTAGCAAGCAATTAATGCTAAGAATACGGAAAGGATAGCACAGTCAGGAGCAGTGTAGTATATAAATCTTGCGTGAAAGCTGTATAGAAACAGAAAAAAATCATGGATATCGATTAGTTGGAACCATTAATCAATGAAACTTAAAGTCCTGAAGCAGAGTGCCCCACAACAGAATGGATCCCCAGATAAACAACCTTTTATTTTTAATATTAGCCCCCAAACCTAATAAGGGATAAATAAACATTTGCTTCCCGAGGCATTGTGGATGCATTTGCTGTATATACTATTACTGCCATAATCAGCAGTGCAATAACATTGTATGAGGTAGGAGAAGAACATCTCTATTTAACTGCACACCGAGTTGAAATAAAGTCTTATATTAATTTGGAATGGATGGTTACTAGGGCTGGGCACTTCGAATCGGAGGGTGAATAATTCAAATCGGTTCAGACAGAATTTCGAATCGCTGCCATCTTGTATTTTGAGTCTGCCAAACGTCGGAGTGAATCCTTTCAATATTTGTTTTTATTAGACCCCTTATAATTAAAAATGTCACATACATATCTCTTAGTGTTTGAGATTTGATTCCACAAAAAAAATTGATTCTGAAATGATTCGGTATTCAAGAACGCCCAGCCCTAATGGTTTCCCATCCATAGATCTATATTCAAAGATTTTTTAAAATAAGTACCAATCGGCCAATGAAAAAACTTGAAGAATGCGGTATTCCATTGGATTTGACCATAAATCGCCTGAAAAAAATTAAGGCCCCAAACGAGGTATGTAGGTACTACTGTTTTTTTTCAACAACCAGTACAGTCGAGAACTCTTTAAGTCAAATTCAGGTGCCATCCAATGTCAGCACAGCATTAGCGATACATAAGCATATTTAAAAAAACATGGTCCAACATGTCATTAATTAATTTTTACAGACCTATCCCGAAACAATCTGCACCCTACAGACACTCGGAAATCGTAGAGATTTGCATTTGAAAAACAACCACAAAACATGATTAGATATAATTAAATAGGCAAAACAAATGATTGTGAATTGTGCAATAATAAAATAAAGAATTGAATTGTTAAAATCGTTTCGCAGATCACATAACTTTGTTTCTAATGGAACTTCCTCAGCACCTGAGATATTTATCTGATAAAGATCAATTCTTCCATTTGGTTTCCTGAAAAAAAAATGAATTTTGTGTTTTTTATGTTGGAACGCATACATGCTGTAATTGCAAGGTGGAAGAGTTTGGTATTTTTGCTGGCGATCGAGACAATATCATAATTTCAAACACCTGGGAGCATATTTCCTTCTGAGGTGTGCCCTCGCGGCATTGCGTAGTAAAATCATCCCAGAGGGAAGAACACTGCTTGGCAGGGAAACAGAGTTGTAATTTAATACTTTTAAGGTGAAAACCAACATTACCAAAAGCTTGCTTATGCTGGGTTTCATCGTTTTATTTTGAATGACCGGGAACCTGCTGAAATTTTTATCCAAATTCACAATCATGTGTAGCCAACTAGCATCCAAAATTCAGACGAAATTTGGTTAATTTTTATTTTGGCAATGAGTTAAGAGTCAAATTTTGGAACTCTTGGAAGGCAGTACTCCCGTAGTGTGTGTACCAGGTAAGGGTTAGGCCATAATTTTATTCCAATTTTCGCTATTTGGGTCTATTACGAGTTCGAGGACTGTCTTGTGCCCCTTCCCATGGGTTTCAGTCCCTTTATACAAATTGACGTAAAGTAGGCGAACAAAATTAGTCACCTCGTTATTGGTAACACACTTCTGGAGCGCCAGAAAATGATATCAGACTTCAAAAATAGGAGTCAAGTGAAACAAAGAGCTTATCATGGTCTGAGTTTAGTGTTGATTTTCTAAATGTTTAAAATCTAATAAAAGTCTCATCAACTTACCGGTTTCCTTGATTCACTTAACAAATATTGTCTCATATGTTGATTTGTATCAGGTATATAGTTTAAATAGGACATGAGTCTTTGTCGATCTTTCTGGTATACAAGTGTCTGGAAATGTAAGAAAGTAATGCAAAATATAAGGAAACCTTAGTAAAATAACTATGAATGAGGTAGATGGCAGAGAAAAACTTTACAACAGACTCCAGAGTTCAATGCGGAAAGAGTTTAACTACAGCATTGTAGGACAAAACAACTATCTCTAACTCAGGGGTTCCAAAACCAGGGGTCGCGACCCCAAATTGGGTCGGAGTGATAAATAGGTAGGGTCGCCGAGGTATGGTAGAGGATGGATGTACAACTCATCTAAGATTTGACAAACCATGTTAAATTTAGCAGTTTGTACCGTGGCATACTGTAAAACAGGCCCATAGGCACCACTCTATGCTTTTGTTATTGAAAATGTAGGTTTTATTGTGGTTTGTATAGGTTTTAGCTTATTTTACTTAATACCACCACATGACCAAACTCAAAAGTCCAGTGAAAGAAGCTCTGAAGTTTCATGAAAAATATATATATTGACCTATTGGGTCGCACTGAACACTTGAAAGTTGTCTTTGGGGTCGTCCAGAAAAAAGCTTGGGAACTCCTGCTCTAACTACTAAAAATTATAAAGCAATTGGTCAAAGTAATTTAAAACCAAGACAATTTTCTGTCACCACCAATAAATTGTCAATGTGAATTACGGGACTGCCTCGCTTTTTAGCTGCTTTGACTGTCAAACATCTCATTGGTGTTCTAAGTAAAGTATGCATAGACCAAACCAGTAATGTTTATTTTGGTCTTCCCAAAACATAGTAGCTCCCAATAACTTGAAATACACCAGTGACTGCTTGACAAGAGCTTACTTGAGGCAGAGATTTTAAAATATACGTAGACTATAATGTGGAGCAGTTTCCAAACCGCAGCCTGCGGGCCAATCACAGCCTGCGTAACGGATTGATATGGCCCACAGAACTTAGGTGAAATAGTTTATCACTTTGTGTTTTTACCTTTTTGCATTCTAGATATCACCAATTGTTATGACAATATCAGTTTAAGCGCATGTATATTCGTAACAATTCAATTATACTGGCATTTTAATTGCATGTGTCGGTACAGACACCTTGTAGGCGATTCCCTCTCCCAGCTAGCAAATATATTTTTCCCTCTAATTTTGACCCCTGGTCATTCCACTTCGGGACCCCTGATGTAGAGTAAGATGAAAAGCAGGAGACTCTTAGTGGAAGACAACTATATACTTACATCAATAACAACTTTGTGGCATTTTAGCTTTTGAGCCATTTCTAGTCTCATATCGGATGTTTCAATCTCAGCACAATATTTCTGAATCGCCTATGAATGAATACAGAAGTGAGCAAGAGATATGAGAATTAGTGTGAGGATGTTTCGCGACGTATAACAATACGTGGTTAGCGTTTGGTACGTTATAGCAAGCATTTGAAACAGATCGAGTAAGGCATCCACCCTGTAGTTAGCAGTTTTCAAACGGTGTTTTACAAATACAGTCTACAGGTGCATAAGTTTCCATTCAAATACAAGTTTCTATTTTATTATTATTATATATTATATTTTACAATTAAAAATGAACATCTATTATTTCTGAGTCTATATTATTATATATATATTTGTGTATTGTTTGAATATAATCAAATAATTATTAGGTTTGTCACTATTATTTAACTTGTTACACCCTAAAGATCATTTTGTTTTTGCAGTATTTCGTTTGCTTTTGTGTACACTTGTAGTTTATGCAATAAAGACAATAAAACACAATTACATTATTGTACAGGGGTTACGCAAGCGACTGAAACCTTACATTTCGTTTCCGGTCCACCAAAAAGGTTAGAAACCACTGCTGTATGGGTCCACAGCAGAACCGTGGAGTCGGAAAATTTAATATGATCATTTAAAAGATCTTAGTCTTTTCACCTGGGATAAATATGAAAATCCTATCCTACATCACAATATTTATTAAAATTTTTGAAGCAAATGTCATTTATCATCAATACCCTATGAAAAAGGAATTCCTAGCAACTACTCACATCAGGAGGTGCCAGATTTTTACTTAGAACATCGACAACTTTATCGAATCCCATAACAGCATGTAACCTTGGACCTCTGAATAATGATTTTGGTATTGTAAGCACTTGCTCCAAGTCTCTCCACCTGTTTGTAAAGACAAATTGTTATGAAAAAACAATATAAAATTGGATCAGTAAAGCACAAAGAATCGGTACTCTTGTAGTATGCGAACCAAGATGGCGGACACCAGAGCGTGGTATGTGTACCAGGTTAGGGTAAAGGCCATAATTTTATTCCAATTTTCCTTATTTTAGTTCTATTACGAGTTCGGGGACTAGCCAAGTGACTCCAGTAGTATTTGTACCTGAAACTATGGCCTAACCCTAACCTGGAACACATACCATTTTCCGGTGTCTGCCATCTTGGTTCGCGTACTACAGGAGTACTGAAAAATCAATATGGCCTAGTGCAAAGTTAGGATTTTGTTGCACAAAAATGGGAGCGCGACTTGGACTTGCGCATAACTATAACCATGGTACCATTAAAGAATAAACAGTTTTCATGCATATTGATGAAGAAATAAAGCATTCCTAAAGAGACAAAGGCAGGAATTTAACGAAAAAGGTTGGGGACCATTGACCTAGTTGTTAAAGCGTTTAACTTAACTAAGCCAACATCGCAGGTAAAAAATCTCGGATTCAAATCCCATACCGGGCACCTCACCCAGGCGTAATAAATTGAGTAGGTAAAGCCGAACCAGAAAAGATGATGACTCCTTACTCATCAGTGCTGGTAGTATAGAGCCTTATTCAGAGTGGAATGATGTAGGGATGCCCAAACAGAACCGAATATTTGAATATTGGAACAAGTAAAACTGGAAAATATATGTGATAGCGTTACATAATCTATTTTTAAAATTAAAAATTGATTGGGCACTATTTATGGAAAAAAAGAAGATCCCTTCCGCAACAACATTCCCCCAACAAAACGATAATTTGGAAAATGGATAGGATGAATTATAATTGTAACAAATTAACCAATAATTTTGGAAATAATGACATCAAGACTAAAAATAATTCCTAAGTCATAAATATTGGAGAATATTCAAGATCATTCTAATATGATATTTCAACATAACATGCGAAATAGCGAATAATTTCCCATGTGATATATCGAATGACCTTGTTTCACATAAATAATCTGTGTAAGAACGGTCTCGAATAATCGAGAAAATTGTTGTACCCCTTTAAATGCGATCTCAAACATACAAGAGATCGTCATCATTATCGTCAAACATTAATAAATCTGATGATCGCTACTGTTATGAATAATAACTTGAAATTGTAAGTTGGTTTATTTGATTTAATTTATCGTAATTAATATAATTATCGAAGGAAATAAAATCTGTACAGGCATTTGTCTAGATCCTTGCTGTTATATCAAATTAACAGACATCTCGACTTGAATTAGTAACCTATTATATAAACTGTTTGGAGTCAGATTAATATCTAACTAGTTTAATTAGCAATTACAACAGAAGACGTTTCATAATTAACAATTGAGTAATCCAATAGCAATGGAAAAGAGCAATTTTTTTCACAACAATTCCGTAACAATTCACTGGTCTATTTAGCCAAGATACTTTAATCTCTAACATCTGTGGCTGCGAGATTAAACTTTATCAGATTACAATAATCTGTCAATGAATATGTGGAAAATCAATAAAATGCTTTGTATCAAACAATGATGCGATTGCATAACAATAAGTAAAGAATAAAATATTATTGCATTCCTTCCAACTCAAACTCAAGTAATCTAAAAGGTGAAGAGGCAATCCCATATTGTGTTAATAGTAAATATCACTTACTTTCTCATCCGACACAATGCAGCTATGGCTGTATAAACAAAAGCTTTCTCAGCTACTCTGTATTCATTTTTTATAGATTGAGGACTGCTTAGGATACCCTGTAATTCCATTATAACTTTAAAATTAAAAAAAAGACATGAAAATAGCTATATGACCGACTATTATCCTATCTTTCTACACATACAATTGCAGAGCAATGTAAACAAATCATATTACAAATATTTCATCAAATGACTGAAGCAGGGATGATCAAATTCACTGTCTGAAAATCTTCATAAATAATATTAAAAATACTTTCGTAAATATGATTATCTAATATTCTATTGTAAGTAAATGCCTGGCCCACAGCAAAAAATCACCAGTCTACATAAAAAATTTAAATCAGCACCTACTAGCTAAACTTAGATAATATATGTTTAAAGCTCAATTCTTCTTATGTCCTTTTAATTTAATAAAGTGAATAAAATTAAGGTTTTGTTGGATTTTAAAATGTATTCATAATTACAGATTCTGGTGAATTTTTTTAGAACATGGTATTTTTATTTCTGCTACAGCATCCTTGCATTATACGGATACGGATCCACTAGCGCAGCAAAGGCATTGAGGAAAGGTTGGGAGTTAGTCTCGCAAAACCTCTACTGATATTTATGTTCAGGATAGTTCCGTATTTGGTTACGACAATCCCTTGTGATCAAGTATAATCCATTGATGAGATAATTGAATAATACAGATCAATGAATATGTTATGAAAATTATATTTCAAACGGAAATTTTAATTTTGAGACTCAAGAAAGCAATTATAGATATAACCTACCTCTGGTTCTCCCCAATGATAATAACAACAATAATATAACGTCGTTATAACAGATTTGTTTGTAAGATTCTCTCTTCTTGGATGAGTTTTAAAAACTGAAGGTTTTTCGGATTCTTGAGTTTTACTGTCGTTATCGTCAATAATATTTTGCCGATTCAGCAATGACACTTGGTCTTGAATTTCTCTTGTTTCATTAGCAAGTCGAGGATCGGAATCAAAGTAGTATCTAGAAGAAAAAAACTATTAAAATTTGTTGGCACAATATCTGTTAGTCAATATTGTCATGCTGAGTGTTAGGAAGCCATGTAGGGTGAAGCAATCCCGTCGATGTCAATCTCCCATAAGATAGATGTTTAGGGAAGTAGAAAAAGATTGAAATGAGGTTTCACTGTTGCCAAATTTACTCCATGAAGCCATGTGAACGCAATTGTCTTTCTAGTACCTCTAAAACCTAGGCCACACACTTGAATATATCTCATGACATGCTGATATGCTATAGCAGGGCTACTCAACTATTTTTACCGAAGATCCGCATACAAAACTTCAAAACTATTTGGGTCCGGTGTTTCCAGAAATTATATTTCTGCATCCTCAAACACGCACTTCCCTGGCCGGTTGATGATTATCAGCTAATCAAGATTGCTAATTATGGTGTTATCGTTCTTTTCATATATATTCAAAACAATAAAAGACATTTATAAAATGAAACTTTAAAAGTGGGGATAATGATCCAAAATGAAGAACTAGGTGCGGTCTAAATCAGATACTCGAACGGTCCAGATTCGGACCGCGGTCCGCCAGTTGAGTAGCCCTGTGCTATAGCACACAGTTTATGAACCCTTGACACGATCAAACTGAAAGCCTTACTCACTTTATACAGTCTTTGAGTGCATTCATTCGAACTTCCGGTGATCTGGCACATTTCAAACAATGTCTGTATTTCAACATGGCCGCTTCCTCAGTTCGACCAAGGACCATTAATATTTCATGCAATTCTTCAATTTCGGATATAGCTTGTAAATAAGCACAATAATGATCGACAGCGACTGGACGACTCATAAGCTCTTTACTGAAAAGTTCTAAAAAAGGTTTTCACATTAGTTGATGATTTGTGTTATCACAGCCTTACAGGAAAAATTCAAGTCCTTTCTAAAGTAGTAGTTAAGTATCAAAGACAGCTTGTGAAAAGCCATGTACGGTGAAGGTGTAAAAAGTCTGTTGATTGGAGTTTTGTACAGCAACACTATCTACTTAAAATGAACTTCTATGCCAGTGACTCCCAACCTTTTACGGCTTGTAGCCCCTGTGTTCATTATTCTGGTTATATTTATAGTATGAAATTATAGAGAACGTGGGAAAAGTACATAACGAAATTCCATTGAAATTAATTTTGAGGGCCATGGCCCCTCGGTTGGGAACCGCTGTTCTGTGATTCTACATGATGGCTTGGGGCCAAATGGGAAAGATTTTGGTTTTCCAAAAGATAGCTTCATCCATATCAATGGATGCTTGCTTGTACAGAGCACTGTACAGGGTTTGTAGTAGTGAAGGTGTGACAAAGGCTGTTGATTGCCGTAGCCTCACTGACTTTGCTAAAACTGCCATAGGTTTGCAATAGTCATAGTCATCGTGAAGTTTTTTTTTTTCAACCAGTAAAATAATAACAGATACATCGCAAGAAATATGCGAAAAAGTCAAGAACATAATTTTACTGGGGAAGGGAGGCAGTGGGGATCCAATGTTGGTTGTGACATGGTATTGATCCAGAAAGATTCTAGTCTTTCCAAATATGTTAGCTCTTTACGCATTAGTTTTAAAAAACTTTGAAGATTTGAAAATGCGATCCTATCAGTGCCCATTATATACAACTTAATTTTATAAACAACTTAATTTGCGAAATATCGTATTGGGGTAAAGCTCATATGGGAGTTATACAGATTACAGAGTATTTCCCCACATAAGGTTTACCAATTCATGTTTCAGAAGGATATCCTGAGAAGAATTATTATTATATATCAAAATTAGTTCATTGTCCTAAATCAATTCAAAAGCAAAAATTAATTTCCAAACTCAGTCTTTTGACAAGAGTCATCATGAACAATGAAGACTTCTACTGACCTCGTTTTAAAGTATTTCTCATGAATAATGTTATAGACAGAATCGCATTTCCATCATGTCTTCTTATTGCAGCATCTAATAACGCTGTCTTGTCTTCAACTGAACGATACAGTTCTTTTACGACAGATTCACCGAGCTGGAAGAAAAAAGGATCATGAAAAAATAGATAATTTTAGATTTTAAGCTAATTTTGATAATCGTATCGAGCATTTTCAAAGTCCATTTACAATTTCTATTTTGTTATAAAATCAATTCTCAATATATCCTAACCAGGTTTGTTTCATTTTAATCTGTTTTATTTTTTAGGTATTTTCTCTGGTACTCACAAAGTATGTGAACCAAGATGGCGGACACCGGATTTTAGTTCTACAACGAGTTCGGGGACTAGCCAAGTGACTCCTGTGGTATTTGTACCTGAAATTATCGCGTACCCTAATCAGGTATACATACTACGTTCCGGTGTCCACCATCTTGGTTCACATACTACGGTAGTACCTTTTTTCTTCATTTAATACGCCTCTATATATGACCACACTCAAACGCATGAATCACAAGTTTGAAGTTGAAAAAATTGCATAATTCAATATTTTATCAACCTTTTGATTATTGGACATGAAGTGTACTTTTAGATTTTGCTAAATTGTTGCGAGACAATCGCTTTCCCTTACAAAAAATGGAACAACCTATTTCAAATTCTCAATACTTATAGAAGGCTATTTCTTCATTTTATTTTTTTTTAATTCCCTCTGCATCCTTTGTGACCCAATAATTCACCCGATATTTTTGCAGTTTTAATTCAATCCAAGTGAAAATATCTTACCATGAATCTTTTCAAAGTTTCTTGTTTAGAGGGCGCTGTTGCTCTTTCACGTTTTGCTTGGGTTAATTGTTTTCTCAATGTATTTCTTTCTGTTTCTAGTTTTGCTAAGACAGTTGTTGATACTCCTTGAGGTGCTGGGAATTATAAATTGAAGATTTGAAAATATAAGAAAACAAGGAGGTAACACTAATATACCTACGACATTAGTATTAACACTGTTTCTTGGGACCTCACCAGTGATGTCCGAAACAAATCGATACACTCCAAATTTATTATATTTGATATAAAAAAACTTTGAGTTTGGAATAATTTAGAATATTTTTATTTGGAAATTGAGAGGGATTCAGAGCCATCAGGCAAGCAGATCAAAATGTATGATATCTCAACTAATAATAAACAACACAGAGAAAACAATGACCTTTCAGAATGTGTTCAAATTAGTGAAATATTTGGTTCTGGCCATTTCTGGACATTGCTCTCCAATTTCGGTTGACTGAGAATTAGGGCTGTCCAAGCGAACCAAATATTCGAAATCGAATCGAATCGCAAATTATTCGAAGCGTTTTTGGGCCAATTTACAAATCGCTAAAATTTGGTACATAATTCGCCTCACGACCACCTTTGCACGGCTTTTTCACCG
Source organism: Styela clava (assembly GCF_013122585.1). Classification (NCBI taxonomy): domain Eukaryota; kingdom Metazoa; phylum Chordata; class Ascidiacea; order Stolidobranchia; family Styelidae; genus Styela; species Styela clava. The sequence continues at coordinate 18,899,938 of NW_024102826.1, read as the reverse complement.
GCAAGCAAAAACATGTTTCTATCGCTTTCTTTGCTGTAAAAAGGTCTCTCCTATTGCCCGGTGACATGTAATTATCCATTCCATGCATGGTCATAAATGAAAAGTTATTGGTAACAATGATTTAAAGATGACGTTTTTTGAGAGAACACAAGGAGAAAAAGGCAAATTTTGTGTCAGCCAAAAACGCCAGTTCTATAAATAGAATCGATTTGTAGCTGTTGTGTCAGTAATCATAGGAACATGGTACAGGACTGAATCACGTTTTGGAGGTCCAATATCTTTTTCCAATAAAATTTATTACTATGACAAATAATTGCAATTTTGTGAGTTGATGGCTGTTGTACAGCAACAATATGGTCATCAAATATTAATGTCATCAAACTAGCTCTGAATTTGTGAGTTCCCGAAATGCAATTTTGAATTTTTTGGGCAACAGTTATATCTATATTAATAATTGTTTATCATTTTACTGAAAATTACACGAAAAATATTGAGTTAATAATACTAATGATGATAGGACTAAAATAGCAACAACGAGCATTAAAAGAGTCTGTGCAATTTTCAACTCTTAAAACTTGATAGTTTTCAAAACCCTAATTTTTTGACCAGTTCAAGGAGGATTGTGTTCTCCTTTTATAACTCTGGAAACATAGTTATGCAAAATGTTTGCAATAATTTGAATATAACTGCACATACGTTATCACAATATTGAAGAGGAAGTTTTTTTTGTACATTAGATTAGAGACAAATTTAGGATTGCGCAATAATATTCTTTTATTCGGTTCGATTCGAGAAAAATATTCGGTTCGATTCAAATCAAAAAAATATTCGAGTTCGGACAGCCCTACTGAGAATTCACAGTGTGGAGCAATTTTTCGAAATGATCAAAAATTAGGAATGAAACAATTAGCCTAGGTCCTGCCACTACAGGTCAGCTATTTCACATAAAACTCACTTTCATTTTTACTTGATTCCAGTGGCGACACAACACTATTACTCATAGACGCTCCTCCCCGAGCAGAGAATTTTACAGACTGTAAAAAAAAAAATAGTTTTACATGATGGAAGAATTGATATATGAACTTCAATTTAGTCTAATCAAGAGGTCGAAAGTGGGACAAGTAGAATATCCTTCATTAACCCTGATTTTTTTGTATGTGGTAAGAATCATATTTTAATTATTCCACTACACTGCCATAAGAAGTTTTTTATTAGATTTGATTTTTGGCAATTTTAGCGCCAAAGTATTCGAACTTGGGCAATGGATTTAATAAACTTGTCTGCAGGATGGCCTGTAACTGGACATGACACTGTATTTTGGGACTAGCAAACACTGCAAGAACAAAGTAAGATGCTTCTGAAGATGTAGTCAAAATTTTCCGGGATGCCTTTTCGAACTTGAAGGTTGCCTCCCAACTTTTGGTGCTCTCGAAGTATGCGAACCAAGATGGCGGACATCGGAACGTAACATGGGTAACAGGTTAGGGTTAGGCGATAATTTTTTTCCAATTTTCCTTATTTTAGTCCTATTATCAGTTCGAAGACTAGCCAAGAGCCTCCCGTAGTATTAATAGCTAAAATTATGGCCTAACCCTAACCTAGTACACATATTAAATTCCGATGTCCGCCATCTTGGTTCGCATACTTCGGGAGCCCCCAACTTTTTATAAACAACAAATTGAAAAACAAAAAAAATAAATAGAATCTGTCATCACCTGAGAAGCTGAGCCAGTCTTTCCTCGAAAAGCACGAGCTGAAACCGCGGTTGCAATAGTTGATGCCTTGGTCTTCTGTGATGTTTGAGAATGAGGTCTGAAAATCATATAGAGTAAATACTTGAATACAGATAAAGATTTCTTAGAAATTTTATGTATTTTATTTAAATAGAATGAAATGGTCTTGTGGTCAGATTGCTGGATATTTGGTGAAGAACTTGGATTCTAATTCCAGGCAACCACATCAACCCCAGAGTGTGATTAATTGGTTATTAGGCAATGCCAAACCCGAAAAATATTTGTCTTTTCAAAAGAGTAGCTCTTTACATATTGTTTTGGATGCAAAAAGCTGAAATAAGCATCTTTTGATATTTGAAAAAACTCACTAATATTTGTAAATTATTAGTCAGAATTTCAAAAACAAACTTCATTTCCTCGTGCATAGGTAGACCTACATAAATTATGTTTCAAGCTTATGTTTGTCTTATCTGAATTCGAAGGAAAATTCATAATATTTTACATATAGAGTGTTTTTCATTCACTTTACAAACTACTGATAGGCAGGAAAATACCCTGTACTAGATACACCAAAATCCTAAAAAATAATTTTCAATCAAAAAAGTTTGTGAAAAAAGAAAGCAATTTTTGAAACAAAAAACGAGGGCACACTTCTTTTACCTACTAAAATATAAAACCATTCACCATTGGTCTGATATTTAGAGAAAAACAACATCTAGACTACAATGTAGTATAATATTCCATTCGATCACGTCATTGCAACACTCACCTATCAGGATTAGCAGAAGATCCATCCCAATTAGTAACTTCTATTGTGTCTTCATCTTCTTCATCGTCGAAATTAAATTTTGTGAGTGCAGATTTATTCCAGTAGTCTTCTGAATCTTCCTGACTGGCATTGGACGGCTACATAAAAGAAGAAGAATTTGAAAGTATAATTAAATAAAGTGATGAGATTTATATTAGGCTCTGCTCGGAATCACCAAGAAAAACCCTCATAAGATGTCACTAGAACACATGCTACAAAAATTCAACAGATGATTCCAAACCAGGGTTGGGCAAGGTTTTTAGACCGAGGGCCAAAAATTTTGTCCACCTAGACTGACGGGCCATGTACCGGTAAGTGTGACGTAAAAAGTTATATTTCATGAACAACAATTGTTACAAAAGCAAAGAAACAATAAGTCTCATACCAAATTTGATTGCAATCACAACAAATTTGTTAAGCTATTTTTTAGCTAAAACATCAAAATTTGGTTTCAGTTTAGTTGTGGCAGCACCCGACGGGCCATATTGAATTACCAAACGGGCCGGATTCGGCCCACGGGCTGTAATTTGCCCATGTCAGTTTCAAACCAATTTTTTGACATACCCATCAAGTTTATCAAAAACGTATTGAATTAAGTCACCTTGGTCGCTTTTCTTGCTGACATTTTTTCCTGCTCTTGTATATTCCTTTATTAATGCCAAACAACAAACATGAAAAATCCAATTCTGATTTCTCTATTCTATATCACCATATTCATGTAAATAAATACAATTTACGCTAAAAAAAAGGGTGTTGGCAGTGAAGTAAAAATGGGGAAAATAAGTGGAACATGATTTAAATAATATCATCATAAAAAGATAATGAAATGCACATAGTATAAGAAAACGCCTATCCTAAGAGATTTCATATGGTTAGATATCAGTGGATTCTTTGTATATGACCTTGTTAAGAGCAAAAGACATGAATATGCGCCTTATACACAACAGCGCTCTAGAAGCATGTGTACAAATATGGAGGTAACTAATTTTGTTCGCCTACTTTACATCAAGTTGTGTAAAGGGACTGACACCTATTGACATGGTGACAGGAGCCGTCCCCGAACTCGCAATAGAATTAAAATAGGGCAATCAGGATAAAACGTTGGCCTAACCTGGCACACACACTACAGGTGTACCCAAAACAGTTCCTACAATCTTTTAAACATAATCATCTCCACATTATTAACATTCACGCCTGCCATGATGTGTTATTAAGCAGGATGTTTCACAGAGCATTGATAACTTCCTTGTTTATTTCCTTTTCAATGACTAACCATAAACAAGTATACTGTGATGCAATTATAAATGAAATTTTGACCATCGCTCAGGCAATAGGTTGGCCCAGATTTTCAAGATTGCTTGTAAATTATAAATGAATACAAAAATCCTATCCTATTTGGAGTCAAAGATCAAGGTAATTTCTATTGAAGCATCCTAAGGGATTTCCCATTAAAGCATACTGATGGGTCAAAGGTCAAGAGAATTTCTATTGAAGCATACTAATATAAGAAACAATTAAATCATAGGAAGACCACTGTATATTGAACAATCTTGTAACAGGTCATTGATCGCACATTCTTCCTCATTCCCTGAATCATTTAAATTCAATGCCCTTGAATTACTGATTTCACACTTTCTTGCTTTGAAACAATGAAGAGCACAAAATGTCAAGCAACATCGAAACCAAGTCATTGATTTAGACTCTGTTATGGCAGATTTAGCGTCCTCAGACATGGTTAAAAATTCTCTTGTTATCGGGCATGTTTCCTTTTTAACAAGCTCATAATTTTTTGAGGTTCGTACCTTTTCTACAAAACTAAAATCATCTTCGCTTAAAATATTTTTGTTTTTCGACAACCAATTTATGATAGTTTTTATAGGAATTTGATGAGTTTCCGTTTTTTCATCGTTTGAATTTATGAACCAGTGTTTTATAACTTTCATCATTTGCTTGCTTGATATTATTTTCTCATTCTGAAGAATTTTTTTTGAGTAATCTTGTCCCTCGTCTGAAAAAACAGCAGAATAAATTTTTAACAGAATCCATGTCAAGCGTAACTTATTGCTTTCCGCATCATCGAAGTCAAGAAACCGTTCTAGGCAAGTTCTCAGTAATACAGAGTCTGACTCATTCTTAAACACACTTTTGTTTATAAGATGAAGTCGAATGGACTCAACCAAATCTAGTTTCATTTTTTCCTCTGCATTATTTTGTTCCACTTGAGCGCACAATGATTGAAAACATTCCATTCCGCTTTTAAGAGTTAAAATTTCCAAATACGCTGAATTTTCAACAAGTATAGATAATGATACTTTGGGTTTTGATCGTAAATTCGCAACAAAAGCTCCGTTAGGTGATAAAATATGATAATGCGTTGTTTCGTGAAAAACCATAGAAGATTGATTAGTCTGCTCCGATAAAACCTCATACTGTAGTCTTAGATTCTCCTCGGTAGATTTTTTCAAAACAACTTTAGCTTGACGACCATCTCTACTGATTGTAAGCCACGAAGCAGGTTGGTCTACAAATTGTATATTCACAACTGGAAGAATGTGTAACCCAATTAAAACTGAATGTGATATCAACGCAAGATCAGAAGATATTTTCATATATAAAAGCAAAGGTCCTTTTGCCACAAGCAAACCAGTGTCATCACCTTCATCAGCTTCTCTCCAATCAATAGCAGAAACCGTGAGCTGGTCTCTGTCGTTCCAAACTTCATTCTCTTTCAACAAATTTCCATCTAAGTCAATCTCTAAACAATTGACCACGCCTTCAATTCCCCCAATTGCTAGTTTTAAAATTTCTTTTTTATTCGATACAATTTTCAACCAGCTAATACTTTTAATCCCTTTTAAATTTGTTTTAATGTAACTCACAATAGTCACAATTGAAGTTGAACTAATCGGCAGATGCAACTTCCAAATTATTACAAAGTTATTTTTCGTACCAGTGGCAAGAAATATAAATTTTTCATTGGAACTTTTTATGTATATTTTATCCCACCATTCCATGCAAACAATACAAGGTGCATATTGTTTCTCGACTATATTCTGGGATTTTAATTTTTGTGTTGGGAATTTAATTTTAGGGTAATATTGTTCATTTTTAAGCAGAATTTTGACTAATATTTCAGTTAGATTTCTAATGTTGTTCCATTGTACAAATATACCATCAGAAGATTTTGAAAACAATTGAAGCTGATGCCCCATTGTCAAAGTGGCAAGAACAGTTCCGCTACCTACTGCACACCCTAGTGGTGAAAACTGAACCGCTCGGAATCCCATGTCTCCAACTTCTTCCGATCCATGAGATCTATTTATGCTAAGATCCATATGCATTCGATAAATTTCGAAGTCAGGGTAAGCAGAATTTTTGGACGGTACAGCACACAACATGTCATAATCATACATCATTTTCCGAGCTCCAGCGTCGTAATCAAGCGAGTCAATCGGCGAGATGGCTTGGATTTTGAAACACATTTCCGAGCTGTTCACGTCATATAATGGATTCAAATCATATAGCATTACATTTTTACTTGTAGCAACTGCAATGCAATTATCTTTTGACCAGTCCAATACATAATCGCCAACGATCCTATCCCGCAAGTCTACATTGCTTGCAACAGATAAAACATTTGTCTTATTGTTACTGGTAGCAAGTTCCATGCTGATGATAAGCTACCACACCCGAATAAATTTAAACATTTGAAATAGGAGTTTAATTTTCTATAAGTCTGTACCTGTAAGTGTTGGACAAATACACAGTACTGCAATAAAGCTGTGTTATAGACTTATAGTAGATGATGTGTCTAGTTCGTTTCAAAGATAATTAATTTGTAAGTAAGTTTATTTCGACTCCATAATCAGCAATAGACGATAAAATATTTGATAAAAACATAACAAGAATGTCGGTCGGAGACTGAAGACTTATCGATCGAAACTGCGGTTTCGATTCATGACTCTATCTAAATCTAAATATCGATAAGTAATAAATAAAACTGATTATAGAATCGAGAAAGCAAACGAAACCTCAAGTAAGTTTTAAAGCGTACAGATTTTAGGTGGGAAGGTATTGATAAAAGTAGTACTGTAGTACGCTAAGTACGGTACGTGTTCGATTATCCAAATTATTGATTATGTTCTGCAATATTCTGATATTTGTTTCCATAGGCCTATATGATATAAAATCTGAAAATATGTATTGTAATTTTGTGTACGTAGGCCTACATTGCAACAACTTAACCTTACGCCCTACGTTACCTAATTCAATGACTGTAGTCCAGACTAGAACCTTGAAAATTTGCTACCCTACCGCCATGTTCCTACTACATTACTAAAATAGCGATGTCCGTTACGCTTACGGTGCCGGTATGTCTCTGACTCTACAGTCTACTATAATGGGTATATCCACAATGAAATGACTTCGTCTCTACGAGAATAGTTATGTCGATACAGCATTATGAGACTGTCGATCCCCGCTATGTCCCTACTAGAACTGTGAATGAACGCCTCCTCTAAAATTGTTACGTTTCTTCTTTCGGCGTGAGCCGCTTGGAGGTAGGACGTATAAATTTGTATCTTAATCAATCTTTGGTATTATGAATTTGGCTTTGTTTAAATTTACATCATCACTTCTGCTTTGCTGCCGTTTGCTGCATACTGGGGAGTAATTGGGATTTAAAAAAAGATGGAAAAAGACTCCGCAAAATCTGGTATGTGCAAATATATCGGTTCCTTTAATTATCGGAACGGACCCTAAATTACCGGAACGGGGTGGAAAACATACATAAACCTACCGGAACGGACCTTTAGATGTCTTGCATACCGGTATGTCATTTCATATACTTCCATGCAATTTTTATAATAAATCAGCAAACTTGGGGGGAGAGTGGTAAAAATCGACAATCAAAACCTTCTTAGATGTTATCAGCCTTTAATTTTCCTTGTAGATGAGATAACGAGGCTCGAAATCAGTAGGAGCACTTTGAACCGTCCTCGCTATAAAGGCTATAGCGACAATCGTTTTCAACTCGTGGTCACCTCTTGCATTTTCCTATGCTGAAATTTTAAATTCAAGTATTTTGTCAAATATGTTCACGTACTTCAACCAGTTCCAATATAAAATGTTTAGCTACATAGTTACAATGCCTGCACAAGAATGTTTGTGGAAACAATTTTTAACATATTAGTAAATTTTGAAGGAGTCATTTTGGAGGATCAGATTTGTATGTATGTAGATAAACAAGAGGACGATGCTCAAATATATGGACACAAAGCAATATGCAATCTATCAAGGTAGATTACAGTGCCGGAACGGCAGTCTTTACGGCTGACAGGAACGCGAACTAAAATAACAACATTTTCATTTTAATGACAGGCTTAGGTGGATATTTATGTTGTGCTACATAGTTACAACACCTGCACAAGAATGTTTGTGGAAACAATTTTTATTTGTTTCAATCTGAATCTATGACTACGGTATTTTATCTACAAGGAAAATTAAAGGCTAATAACATGTAAGAAGGTTTTGATTATCGACTTTTATCATTAATTCATATTGATAAGAGATGATTCAGGAATTCATTGCTCAATTTACAGCCACTAGGCAGCGCAAAATGAAATTGGTATTTTCTACCATTTATCCCCCCAAATTTTCTCATTATATTTGAGAAATCGCTTAGCAGAACATAAAATATCATTTGCAAGATTTATACAAGTCCGTTCCGGTAAGTTTATGTAGGTTTTTCACTGCGTTCCGGCAATTAAAGAAAATTATTTTTACCACTGACCCCCCTCCTTCCCTCCCAAGTTTGCCGATTTAATATAAAAATTGCAAGGAAGTATATGAAATGACATTTGCAAGACATCTAAAGGTCCGTTCTGGTAAGTTTTCCACTCCGTTCCGGCAAATTAGGGTCCGTTCCGGTAATTAAAGAAAATTAAATTCACCACTCCCGCCCCCCCCCCCCCCCCCCAAGTTTGCCGATTTAATATAAAAATTGCATGGAAGTATATGAAATGACATATGCAAGACATCTAAAGGTCCGTTCCGGATAGCTTATGTATGTTCTCCATCCCGTTCCGGTAATTTAGGGTCCGTTCCGGTAATTAAAGGAACCCCAAATATATAATTGGGTTTAGTACATGTCTCTCCATGCCAGAGGCATGGAGAGGTAAACAGGTGAAATACTAGAATTGAAAACGAAACAAAAAGTAATAGCGCCGAAGATAACAACTTGGTTAGTGGAAACAAATGGAATACAAAAATTAGAAACAATCAACTTTCTAAATGATGAACAGCGAAATAATAGGATTCGGATAATAAAGACTACTTTGGCATTGCTGTACGGGTACCCAAGATTCCAATTTTACATACTTGCTTCGCAAAGAACCAAGGAAAAAGAGATGGACAGGCAGGCATTTTATATGAAACATTGCATTTTATTTACAATGGGTAAATCAACCAAAAGATATTTCGATTTATTTATAACTCATTCTGACACTGCTTTTATCTAACTCACTAGTTTGCACTTGTTTACGCCAATTTAATAAACACAGCCCGATCATGTCCGTTTCGACGTGAACAGTTTTAAATTAGAACCTACCGCACCTGCATTTTGTTTGTAACACAAGTCAGACGCCCGAACGCTGGAACGATAACACGTTCGTGTTTTTATGTTTTTTTGTAATATGTTTGTGGGTGTAATATCATGGGTGAACAGGCACATGTATTTATACGCGTTTTAAACCCTACTCGAGGTTTTGCCTGTTTTCCCGATTTCCCATTATTCTGTGTGTTTGTTTTATGTGTTCATTATTTGTTATGTGTATGTTTTTTTGGGTAAATCAAAATAAAGATTATTATTATCCCGACCCGACCAAAGTGACTACTATAGTCACTTTGTACCCGACTAAAATGGTCATGCCCCCCACCGCCATCTCCCTGTTGTTCCCTACGAAAATCCCTACTGCACACGCTGCATAGGTACCGGTACTGCAAATCATTTTTCCTATTTATCCTGATAAAGATGTGAACCAACGAATGTGCAGTCAATGGTCAATAATATTGTAGTTATTGGACACGTTTAGTGGCCATAACGATCGTTTCCATATTATGTTGTTGTTGTTGTTCTTGTTCTTGTTCTTTGGCACGTTTTTAAAATCGCTTTTCTCTTCGAATACTGGACCAGTTGCTTTGAAATTTTCAGTGGTTAAAGATTAATTTCTTCGCTAGAAGGCTATTACTTTTATTTATTTCAAAATTTTGCGCGAATTCTATGAAATTTGATATTTCGTCTAAAATTTTGCTGTATTATTTTTTATCCATGGGAACACGGATTTTAGTCAGTGTCATGACTGGCTGTACGTTTTGATTCTGCAAAATTCTTGCTACTGGAAATTCAGAACTTTTTTGAGGGTACCGGTAGCGTCAAAGGTACCGGTAAAGACTGATTCGCTCTGGTCTAACGTGTCCATATATTTGTGCGTAGCTCTCTTGTTTTTTTTCAAATTACGTTAGTGTTGAAATTATTTGTGAAAAAAGACTCTCAATCGTCAAAATATAATCGGATTTGAAAGGTAAAATAGAAGAGAATTTATAATTGAAACGACTAGGATTGACGTAACTAAACATTTACGGTAAGAATTAATATGTTGATATTTCCCTATAATATACAATGCTTTCAAGTCAAGTTTTTTTTTTCCAATCAGTAAAAATAAATCCTACACGATTTACGAGAAAAAATAAAGCACTCGGTTTGAACTGCCGTTGAAGGAAATCCAAAAGAAATCAAATTTGATTATCGAGAAACGAGGTATTTTGGTTTCGCACTGCTGTTATTGTCGGAAAGAATGATTCGCGAATTAATGAACCGGCATTGCTGTACAGAATATAATGGATATTGGAGATTATATTAGACAAGGTGACCCTCACTTCAACTGGATTACTTGATGAAAATGTTCAGGCATTTGGTAAACATAACAATTTTTTACTCAAAACATTTATCAATCACTTCGTAAGAGTTGTTCGGCGATATTATATCTTGGTTCCTATGGGAAGCCTTCTGACGATTGTTCAGTTTATTAGCTGAGCTCGAAGATCCATGAAGTGCCTCTTCTACCATATCAGTTGTATAAGACTCGTATTGGGAAATCCACTCCTCCCCGTTTGCAGTTAGATTTAGTATATCGCGACTCTCGGTGATATGTTCCGTCAGGGATTTTGAGAATCGTTGAGATCCGTTGGTCTCCAGCCCACAGCACGGCGATGTGTCATCAGCAGAGAAGTAACGTTTCTTCTGTATTTGTGAATAATTGAGTGAACCGTATAATACATTATCTTTAATCTCTGGGCCGTAATGACTGGATTCCACGTTCAAGTTAAGATCATTCTCACTGGTAAGACTATTGTTCGTTGTAACAGTAGCTGGATTTGGCATTGTAGGTTGCTTTACTAATTCAGAAGAACTGGCAACACTGATTGGCTCGTACAGAATATCATCCACAATTTCGCCGTTTAATTTCTGATTTTGTACGCATTTTGCGAGATTTTCTATTCCGATGTTTTTGATGTCTAGTTTCTTTTGATGACCTATTTTTTCTATGGATTGATTCGAACTTAGTGCTTTCCAAGATATGACGTCGTAGGCTTGGTTGACCGAACCATTTAATTCGTATTTGATTTGTTGTTTCCAAACCCCATCAATCTCACAGTAATTGTTTTGCTGGTCAGTATTCTTTTGATGATTCAATTTCTTTCCATCATTTAAATGTTGTTGGCTTGATTTACCCTTGGCTTTGAGGTGCTTATCGTTGGCTCGAGCTTTATTTCTAAAAAATAATAAAAAGTGGCGTTTGTTTTGATCTCGCTGACTATACTATTTGTCTTTTAACGACACATTGGCTTAATTTGAAAGTTCTCCTTCGATTTGTGATGCTTAAATTTACTCTGAGTCAACGTTTCAGCCAAGATGATCGGCAATTGTACCCGCGTTACTTCAAATAAAAGTGCATAAAACAAAAATGACTCGATTGTTAAAGCAATTGCCAAATGTCTAAAAGTTTTGCATTTTTACTGCCCGATAAAATGGTTTCTCATGCTCAGCTTGGATCCTGCTTTATTGTTTTGATTTCCCATCACACAATAATCCTAATTAGTTACCTTTTTATCATCAACAGTACTCCAATTAAAATTACAGTTGCTAAAAATGCCCAGCAGAATCCACCGACAGCAAGAGGAATAGCTAAGTTACAATCGCAGTTTTTGGAAGACGACTGAAGAGGTATCCTTGTTACAGGCTCTAGCAATGAACGATAATATATATATATATTAAAAATGCTATCCATCAATTTATCGTTTTGGGGTCTTGAAATTGTCAGTCATTTTTCTTCACAAAAAATTAATTTGCATGTTTTTTTATAATTGACCGTTATAAAGTATATTTTTGGTTTTATCTCCTTCAATCTTTGCTTCATTAAAATAATAGTCATTGTTAGTTCGCCAAGTAGATTATTCTGTATCGGAATAATGCTTAAATTTCTATTCGCGTGATGAAGTACATCAAAGGTTTTACTTTGCCTCCGCTATGTAAGTCGACGAAAGGAATTTCCATAAATGGATCGTACATTTTAGACATTGTTTTTGACTGGTCGTAGACACGAAGTAGAGATATGGATCGCTTAAAAAAATGATTTTCTCCCAATTTGTTGGACTATTTATCCATAAGAGACAGCCCCCTTAATTATTCATGTGAAAACTCATTGTCTCTTGTCTGATTACCATCCAGTCTATCTAATTTAAAATGCTCGGACAGAAGGAAAGCGGAAATCTCAGAAGGCTATTACTCGTATTCGCTTCAAGATTTTTGGTCGGCCAGGGCTCACTGTTTAATGATCGTGATCATTAATTTAAGCAAGGCTGTCTCATTCACAATTGTTCATCGCAATACTCACCAATTGGTTAATAAAAATAAAAACGTAATCATTACCATCTGCCGTTGTTGTTTCTGTCGAAAATCCTTCGATGGTCGATGTTTCATTTGGAATCACAGTGGATAATCCGATCGTTGCAGTGCTGGTTTCTGGTATGGTCGATACTGTTACGATACTCGTGGAAATATACGGAGAGGTAGTCCGCGAAGAAGGTGTCGTGGGTTTTACTGTAATGAGATAGAAATCGTAAAACGAAACTTATACGTTGTAATACAAGTTAGATTGTAATTATGTACATTATCCATATCAACACATAATTATGGCGGATCATATTGCTAAAATATGTGTGCTCATTATTTGAAGTGTTTTGTTAGTTCGCTTATACGCATATGGTGGAAGCTGAATTGGTCGTATCGCTCCCTCCTGTCCATAGCAAAACAATTTTATTGCTATTCTATCCAATTAAAGAGTCCAGCTGCACACTAACGCAAATGTATTTCTGTTTGCTTCATTGTTGTAAACTGCTTGTCTGGGGAAGTCTGACTCTGGTCAGACGAAACGTTACAGAAATACATTGTGTTAGTGTGCAGCTGGACTTTTGAATTGGATAGAATAGTCATGTTTATTCCAGCTATACAGTATCCTTGCAGTATACGCATACATATCCACTAGCATAAAGGCATAGAGAAAAGATAGGAAGTTAGTCTCGCGCAACCCAACTCAAATTTAATTTTATTGCTGTTGCTATATTTTATTGATGACTGTATTTTTTGGTTGACGAAATAAATAAAATCTTTTTTTCCTATACGATATCGAAGCAATAGGAAAAACGACTAATGTTGAAAATGACGCTTTTTATTGCTCAGATCGTCAATAAGGTGATAGCGAAGATAGATATATATATTGACGTATAAGTTTCCATAACATATGCCAGAAACGTAATCGGCGCAAACCTCTAACGGTAGGAAAATTCATTTATCTTTCTTTGATTCGCATTGATATTTTGTATAAGTATAACCATCAATGATGTCATATTATGACGACATTTTATTTTGTAAATGTTGAATGCCCCATCTCATCAATGAGTCCCTTGTCTTTTTCTGAGCATAAATGATGCTGTTTTTCATATTACCTGTGTTGATATCGTAGTAGTGATAAGTCATGTTGAATCCAATTGGAATAGGATTGTCTTCGCAATTTCCGTTCTCACTTTTGAAGACAACTTGGAAATCTCCTTCAGCTGTACATTTAACGTTATCACTTTGACAACTGTAATGTTTGTAGTATATCAATGCGAAGCCCGACTTTTGGTCCTTGTTTGCTTTAACTAGAAAAAACAAAAAAATTGAGATAATTTTCATTGAAGCAATGTCGTTGAAAAGATAAATTATTTTGTCTGTGGGGTAAGAGTTTGAAGACAAAAAAACGTTGAGGTCTTTTACTTGCTCTCCTGATATAAACATAAAATGGCAAATGCCGTAAGTAATCATTGATAGTTTGTATAAACACACAAAGCTGGGTGACACGATTGAAAATAACGAGACGGGTTGGTAGCATAGAACATACTGGGGATGTCTAAATAGGGATGGCGAGATGCGTGTCAAAATACGGTTTCTTGGTGTAGCCAATGACATTGGTGTAGCCTACAAAAGTCTGGTGACACCGCCTATCATTTAAGATCAAATTGCACGATAAACTTGTGCGCATTTTCAAATTTATAAACGTCGGTGTAACAACTTTTTCGCCATCTCTAAACTGATCCTATTTCCCCATCCCCATTTTGACACGCATCGACCCTATTTCGCTATCCCTATTTTGTCCCATCGTCCCTATTTTGCCATCTCTAATTTGACACCGTATTTTGCCATCTCGAATATGACTTTTAAGCTACCACCACTATAGCTACCTCACCGAAAACGAACACTGCGCACCTTCTCGAACAGGGTAAGCATTGCCGAACCGGAAAGATTTCGGTCCCTTAAATAGATAATTTTCATATCGTTAGATGTCAGTGTCGGCTCGCACATGGCCTTGTTCTGGGAGAACAGCGTGAATAAGCATAGGGAAAATATATATATATTCCCAGAGCACGCAATAGAATTGATCGTCTTGAGCGGACAAGCCATATTTTTTTATACTTACATCCTGGCAGAGTAAGGGTTGCAGACCGACATGACAAGTTGATAAATGTGACATTCATAACTAAAATCTGATCGTCGCCGGAAGGTGGAAGGCACAGAGTACACTTCACTTTTTTTTCATACTCGCTGTCAGGGTAACCAGGCGATGCAAACCATCCATGGTCCTTTAGCTGCTCACTTTGACACTCCTTTCCTGTAAATTTGGATTTTTTATTTGCGGAATGGGTATCTGTAGGATGATGGCAAAAAGCAAAGTCAGTGCCAATATCCACGTTTAGGCAGTTTTCAACAGATTCAGTTCTCCAAGACTTCCGTTCTCCAGTAAAACTACGCGTGCAAATTTTTTTTCGTAATTTTGTTTACGTTTGATATCTACTGTTGAATATTTGTTGAAGAAATTATTTTCAATAATTTGCCAAAATCAAAGTAAACGAATTTCAGTTTATTCAGATATTTTTAGCCGAACCATTCGCTAAACAAAACGCAGTCTGACCAAAACTCCCAAAAATTGTAAACATATCTCTGGGGATCACATCCCCCATAGGATCAAATATTGAAAATTATTTTCCGCGTAGGATAAATTATTTTCCTGCGTAGGGTGAATTCTATTTGTCTATTGCAAAACTATATACACGTTTTTATTATATAGGTTCAAACATTTAATAAATTTTTACCCCAAAATTAATCCTAAAAAAATAATGCTTATATTTAAAACAGAAAACATAATTTGTGACACGGCTGAAGTCAATGGAAAAATTCCCAAACCGCTGCTGATTTTTCTCAGTATCTCAAGTACATGCCCATATATCAATATATTCAGCATAATTATATGCGAGACTCAGTAGCGTAGTAATTTGGTTGCCTAACCACTGGTCGGTTACGGCTTCCTCCACCATCAAATCCATGCGTCTGAAAGAATAACTATGACACGAACACTTTCAAAAATCACATCTAGTATTTCCTTTAGCATATCTCACCTTGAACACGGTATAGCAGCAAATGCAATAAAATTACACACAAATAGGGATGAGCAACGTTCAGTCGCATTGAAACAAATATAGGAATCATCATATAGGAACTAGAAACTGAAAGAAGCAAAAATAAAAATAAGTCCATACATTTTCGTTCTTTATGTGGCTTCTTAGTGCACGATACGGTACTCCCGTAGTGTGTGTACCAGGTTAGAGTTAGGCCATAATTTTATTCAGATTCTCCGTATTCTAGTTCTATTACGAATTGGGGGACTGTATGTGTTAGCCAAGTGAATATACCCCCTGCCCATAGGCTTCAGTCGCTTTATACAACTTGATGTAAAGTAGGCAAACAAAATTTATAGTTGCCTCCATATTGGTACACGCACTTCTGGAGCACACACAATACTATATTTCGACCCAATGTATAATGTATCCCAGTAGTCGACGTATAAAATATTTTGGAAAAACGTTTTCTTATAATTGAACATTAGGATTTATTGAAAACTAAATTATCTTGAATAGAGCTGTTCAACCATTTTGTCTTTTCGTAGATCTTCTACGATATACCAATACCTGCACCTAACTGGCTTTAAATTTTAAACGCTAAATTACGTTATATATAAAATCACATTTTATTAGCCATTTATATACGCTTTTCACTCCACTGTAAATAAAAACTTCTCAAAAAATTCATATGGTGTTATAGTCGTCAAATCACTGGAAGACCAGCGTGTAGTTTCGTTTTGCGTCCATCGACCAATATTCGTGTAAAAAATCGCAAAGTGAAAGTAAATAATATTTGTTTAAATATTACCATTTTACCGTAATAAATAACGATTTTATTTTAAAATCGAGCGACATATGACAAAAAAACAAATATTTATATATATATTACCACATCAATAATGTCGGTATTGTGTAGAATTCCGTTTCACTCAGCTAATGATATTGAACACGGGCGAGAAATGACGACGATAAAAGAATATGAAGTCAATATTTGTCTCACGACAGGTAAGTGTTAGATATCAGTGGATTTTTGTACATAACCTTGTTCAGAAAGAAAAACGTGAATGAGCGTTGCATATGAAACTGAAGAACACGAGCTGTGGTCCTACCGCGTTTCCCCGGAAATGAAACCTAGCCTAGAAAAGAGACCTAGCCTGAAAATAAGACCTAGCCTAAAAATATAACCTAGTCTGAAAATAAGACTTAGCCTGAAAATAAGATCTAGCCTGAAAATAAATCATATATATGTTTCAAAAATGATTTTAATATAAGCCCTTCCCTAAAGATAAGACCTAGTCGATGACGCATTTTTTTTTAAATGAAAACATGTTACCTATAAGTAAATGAATACCGGTTTTCATATTTTGTATATTTGAAAATCTGGTAATTCTCTACTTTATAATTTTGTTTTTGATAAATGAAAATAAAATAAATCCCCCAAAATAAGCCCCAGTGTTGTTTTTCGAAAGAAAATTGAAATAAGACCCTGTATCATTTTCGGGGAAACACGGTAGCTTGTATAACGGCATAAATTTCGACGAAGACATCGATGTATTGAACTAAATAATCATCCGCTTCTCATACCTTGTGTGGGTGGGTCCAAACAAGGTTCTGGAGATGACACAAATGACGGGTTGTCCCATTATACGCATATATACTCCTGTGATTGAAAGTATGCCTATTTTACACAGCGTGCAGAATGATTTTTGATTAGAAAAGACTATTTAATCTACATATCTATATACACTTGATATAACAGTATTTCACTGAAATGCGTAACATCGTGCGTGATAATAGCGATAAATTTTTTAAAAGCCGTTCATTATGTTCTCCAGATTCAAATCAGGAACGAACGGATTCGAATAATGGTGGTTTCGGGCAAATCAACTACTTGATCGTGGGAGTTGGAGCGCCTGTGTTACTAATCGTCATTATTGCAGTTATTTATATTGTCATGCAACAACAAAGGTTAGTTATATGGATTGTATTATATATAT
Organism: Styela clava; assembly: GCF_013122585.1. NCBI lineage: Eukaryota > Metazoa > Chordata > Ascidiacea > Stolidobranchia > Styelidae > Styela > Styela clava. The sequence goes on along the minus strand of NW_024102826.1, from coordinate 18,882,347 downwards.
AAGGAGAGATCGAAAAACTATGATGGCTCGACGGTTAGCGCATCATACTAAGCGTTAGGAAAACATTTACCATTGCATCTCTGGCTACCCTGATCGGGTTCGCAGGCTTGAAGAAAAGGTATGTCTGAGGAGGTCGCTGGATCTTTTGTACAAAATCCCCGCCACTAATGCAAAAATGTGAGATTTGAGAAATTTTTAAAATAATAAATTAGTAATTATCAAATTAGGTTTAGAGTTGTGGTCAGGAATAATTTGAATAACCTGCACAATCTGCATGCCTAGGCCTCGCGGGAACTGGATAATTGCTATTTTTTAAATTATTTTATGCGGTGGAAGGGGGTGTTTTTTATTGGCGGGACTTTGTACAAAAGATCTGTTTATTTTATTACGCGCCATGCAATGTAGCGGTAGCGTTTGATAGCCGCTCGTTTGTGCCACCGGATTAAATATTTCTTGTCTTTTCCCCGAAATAAATGTGAAGCTCGTATTATACGAAGTTGCTAGTGGCTTTGACACCTCTATTCCCGGTCCTCAACAAGGCACAATAATCTTCTAACAAATCTAATTTAGTCTTCAATATCGTACGCGTCGAACAAGCCGTTTTCCTAAATTCACCTTTATATTGTCATAAATGATGGCTATGTTAAGGGGGAAGTGCAGGAATGCTTATTGATAATTAAAAATGAAAGTATTTCACAGGCGGCGACGGGTTGAGGCAACACCAGACGTTTCTTTCAAAACATGTAATACCAACGAAAGCGAAAATTCTGTATCGACAATGCAGCGCGAGGAAGATTTAACCATCGGATGTGACGCCAAGAAGAAAGATATTTGCGAGATGCAGACAATTTGCTGACGAGTATTGTCATTGAAATGCTGATAGAAGGAATGCTGTTCCACACTCTAGAGAATTTTTAGTCGACAAGGATAGCGGTACCACTAAACATTTACCTATATAAAATTTTCAAAGTTCATTATCGAGTAGAAATCACTAAATTTTAGCACCTGTGCCACTATTTAAAGTGGACTTTTTAAACAGAATGGATTGCAATAATGATCAACTTTTCGGACAAACGCCGTACATCAACATTTACGCATATGCTATAAAAAGTAACCTGGGAAAATTCGGCCAAAAATAATTTTAGTTACCCGTCTGACAACTTTTACTCTAATACAAGGTGGTCCAAGGTTGGGAGGTTGAAGGGCCGCAAAAACTTTTGAGGAGGTCTCGCGGGCCGCAGTCCGAGAAAACCCCAAAGTGATCAAAACATCGCGAGTTTACTCACTTCAAATATATTTAGGAATGAGAGTTTATCGTTCTAATCAGTTTTTCATGGAAACTATATAAAGCCTTTGGTTATTTCAAAATTGCTTCCCGAGTAATATCGTGGTATTTTCGGTATCTTTTCTCGTGATTGGTTTTGTAATGTCGCTTAAAATTATATTCTTCCGTGACGGATATTACTTGAAAACACACCAGACACCAGGGTTGCCAGACCCCAGCGATCAAAAAAAGCCAAATCAAGACATAATAAAAGCCAGAAAAAGCCAACAATTTTACTAAGTACAAAAGCCCCATGATTTGTCAGATTTTGAGCCCTTGGCAACGTACTGATGATGATGTAGAGCCATCAGTTCATTCAGTGAGGCACACAAATGAAAAGTAAAGTTCCTATAGAACTGTAGAAAGTAAAATAAATATCAAGCGGGCAGTATTATTTTACCATTCAATATATAGTCTACAATACAGGGTGCCGCTTCAGTCTGTCAGTATGTAATATACCTACAATATGTTTCTACTTAAACTTGTGCTACATCTTAAAAAATTCTCCCTATATCGTACTTTACTATTGGAAATTTTTTTCACTTTAAAAATTCATAAACCATCAATTTTATTAAAAAATTATCTAACCCCCTGCCGCTCACAGGTGGACCACTGATATCTAATTCAGCAATTTTAGCGTAGTTAATCACATCGTTACTGCAATTGCAGAATTAAACTAAACCTGAAAGCTCACATAAACTACATCAGGCATAATGAAAATTGAGTTATACAACTATTTTTTGGAAACAGAACGTGGACTGACAAATAACACGCAAAACTATAAAAACGAGGCAATGTTTACAACCCTGCTTGAACATCTGTCTGAGCAGCTGCAGAAACTGCACTTATTTCTTATTGGGTATGGTTAAGAGTTAATGTAACAAACAAGGAAATCGATGCTCCAGGAAATCCTTATGTTAAGTAGCCGTTGGGACATGGGGCACAGTGGAAAATCAGCTATCACACTGATACTATATCCGCAATCCTGTCCGCGGTTCGATGTTTCAATCCGCCCTTCGGTGAGTTACAATGTTCCCGCGAACGGACAACGGACGGGTAGAGCGGCGCAAGCTATGGGGTGAAATTGGTTTTGGGAGGTTGAAAGTAAAATTTCACCGTTCCAGTTTTTTCTTTTTTTTTAGTTTATCCTTTCCAACGAGACAAACCATCGTCTGATATTCTTCAGTCAACTGTGAAATATTCATAACGTTAGCGAGTGGATGTGCCTTCCGAATTTCGCCGTAGGATGGTCTGAAAATATTTGTTCCCTATGGGGAACAATGGACCGGGGTTCAGTGGGACATACTTTTCAGGGCACAATTCGACAGTGTTTGATACAATAAGTGCTTAGAGACTTAGAGATGCGTTATATTTTGTGTAATATTATGGTTTCTTTCGATTTCGACCCATGGCCCAATATGGAATATATTCGAGAATCAATAATATTTCCAGATTTAGATTCGAGGGAGGAAATAATCAAATTTTTTTGCAAAATGTTTTGTCAAAATATCTGAACTATTTCAGTTGAACATTGATTTTAAAAATATTAAATCTTCAAATTTGAAGTCCTCCCGTTCTTTAGACGATTATGCTGATTAATTGCTTATGTTTAAGGGCATACTTCGTTGAATTTTGACAGACTGACCCATTGTGACCCAGGGTCTGTCCGAATGTGCCCCACAAGTGGGGTACAGTGGGACACTTGACAGACGTTTTTCGAAGCATTTTGGTAGTAAGATGTGTGTCGCAAGGGAATTTCTTTGTCGCTGAATAAAAACTACATTTACCCCTCTATGCATTGGTCCCGCAAACTTAAGAGAATATGCAGAATTGACGGCTCAAAATATGCAAAAAAAAAAAAGTGTCCCAACCTTCCCCACTTTCCCCTACAGGCTATTGTTCAGTTGTTACACACAAAATATTGTATTTCATATGATTTTAATAATAGACACTAGGATAGATTTGAAATAAGCCAAAAAAACGCCAAAAAGAAATTCCGACGCCAAACGCGTTTGAAAAAAGCCAAAAATGGCAAATTTGGCGTTAAAAAAGCCAATATGGCAACCCTGCCAGACACTGTGGTTTAACGTTGTTGTGGGTAAGGGAATACGTTTCCTCTCGGTTTGCCTCGGTCACCTTTTTTCTACACTCATTGTATGATGAATTGTTATATTTGAAAAAAATTATTAGCCTACTTGTAGCGCGAGCAGGCCTATAGTGCTACCGTCAAAAAACAACCAAGTCCGTCCAAGTTGGGACTTCAGACCGAGATCAAAAAAAAAATATGAATCACACGGCGCTAAGTCAGCTCAGCGGTTTGTCACTGTTGTCACAGAGGAGTGTTTCGACTAAAATAAAGGCACTAAACGTCTCTTTAAATAGGGAGTTACTTGATGATAGCTCATCTCATGGGCTCGTTCCTGTCTGCACAAGACGATTCATTCTTCTTTTACCGATCACAGAACAGCATTCCCATATAGCAGTGGTTTTCAACCTTTTACTGATTCACTTTTATGTTTTTACTCTGGTCGCGTACCACCGACAAAACTTCTTTTTGAGGTTGGGCCAAAGACAAATGAAACGCGCTATGGGAGTATTTTAACATAGCACTACATCCATTTTATACCTTCGTGCAAACTTGCAACGTATTACTTTTATGTAGTAAGAACGTATTAATTGTGTGCAAAATCGCGAAAGCATTTGCGTCTTCTGCCGTCTAATTGTTCGGCGGGCCGCACGAAATGTGTTGGCGGGATGCGGCCCGCGGTTTGGACCACCCTTCTCTAAAAGATCATGCAGCTGAAATTTTGAATATTTATTGGTCGATGCCGATAAATTACAGATGATACTGATACATCGATGCCTCTAGTTTTAATTTTAATTATTATAAATCTCCACGCTGCGTCGTAAACCGCTGGAGTAAATGAAGCGGTTTGTTGACCTTTGCCATTCGGCTTGGAAGGCCTTGAAGTGTTTGCATGTTTTCCGTGTTCTTCCAGTATTGTTTCTATTTGACTGTTAATTTTCAGGTTATCTGTATTAATTTAGCCAAGAATAAAATATATAATAACAAGGGTTAACAAATACTTGATAGACGTACGAGCAAATATGGAGGTATAATAGACAGCTAGATCTGATTTCTGTATTTTTCATAATCATACTTCTGTACTTATCCTTTTATTCCTGAGGAAGAAAGGCCCATAAGATTGCCTTTCGTCCGATTGCTAGTTCATCTCCGGTTAGGAATGCCCAGTTATTAGTTTGAAATGCATTGTCAGATGCTTTTCCTCATTTTGCTATTCATATTGGGGGTTTGATATTTGATTTGTAAAACACAAAGAGGTTCATGTCAAATTAAACTTAATCTCGTATTTGAAAGTATTTTCAAATTGGATTAAACTGTGTTCTGGTGTTATTTCCCCAATCCTGTCTGCTAATTTAGTGCCTCATTTTTCTCTGTTAACTTTTATTGATGGGGCAGTATTAGGTTGTCACCTTCAATTAGAATGATTGGATACTATAATCTCAAATGGCTCATGCACTAATTACACTGTTACAGCATTAGATAGAATATTTCAGAAGACTTGGTCTTCACTTGAAGAAATAAGGAAATTTTACTGTGGAAAATCATGTCGGCAGCTTGGCGTTGCACAGCCTTGCACTCTCGAGTTACTACAGGATTTTTGGAGTATTCTGGCATAAAAACGATACTTCCATTATTGGGAAAAACCACACAATATAAAAATGATTGCAATCAAAATTCTTCAACGATACCGAAGAGAAAGTTCCATTGCAGTAATAAATGTTATTTTGGACCCAAAAAGAAATTAATAGTGAAACGTAAAGCTCCCACTAAAGAAGTTAATAAGCTATTGAAAACACCTGTAGACGATGTCTATTTAGCAGATCTTTATGAACCAAAGTTTTATGATATTTTAGAAGCGATTACAACCTTGAAAAGATATACAGAGCTGGATTTTTCTGACCCTGATTCAATTGTTAAGCTCAATATGCAACTTCACCCCGCCCCCATGAAAAAGGGTCGGCATCAGCAGATATTTTCAGTTGTTGAACTGCCAAATGAATTTGAATACGATAACAAAATATGTGTCTTCACAGAGAATGTTGACATTATCACAGAAGCATTGCAAGAAGGCGCAAGCCGAGCTGGTGGCGATGATATAATACAAGAAATAAGTTTCGGAAATTTAAAGTTTGATGCTTTTGTTACAACGTTAGAGTTTCATAAGTCAAAGTTATTTGGAAATAAAGAAGCCACAAAAGCTATTGGAAAATTGATGCCGAAAAGACACAGTGGAATTACTGAAGATATTATTGGAAAACTGCAGGAGTTTAAGACCGGTACGATTATTACAAATTTAAGCAAATCAGAAAATGAGTCGTCAGTTGTAGTCGGTCGGATTAACCAAAGTGCAGAAGAATTAACAGAAAATTTTGAATTTGTAATGGAGCTTATAAGAGGAAACCAGAATCCAAAACATCCCCCAATCATAAAAAATGCTCAATTAAATTGCTGTGAAGAACATTTGCCACTAAATATTGTTATTGATTCGGATTTAGACTGATTTTTTGTTTGAATTTGAAATGATTGCGAAAACGGTTTATCTGACGCAGGAAGGACCTTTGAAAAGTTCCATCTGGCTGGGATTGACATCGGATTCCTGTTACATTGAGAATCTACAAGTATATTTCTGGAATATTCGAAATTTTGAGTCGTCAGACTTTTAGAAATCTAGAATTACTATTCTTGGCAGCCACTAACGAGAATAATAGTATATCACTGCTTCACCAAACAACACTAGTTTTAGTTTGGTTGAAGCAGCAGCTTATACTAAATTCCCCTGATTCCCTGAGAGACGTCATTCAAGTGATTGAATACTGATGTGTAAAATATGTTACTCAGCATGTGCCCTTGGCAATTAAATCTGATGTATCAAAGCACCAAGTCTTATCATACTGTATTTCTCGAACGTGTTTGCTAATTGCGACTCAAATGCTTTCCTTAGAAGTTACCTTGTTTGAATTTTATAATCCACATTGAAGGGTTGCAGAGAAAAATTATTTATTTTCGGGTTCTCGCAAACTATTGCTCAAAGAATTTGTGAAAAAATAAATACTTTTTATAATTGTTTCTGTAAAATATCTATTTGAAATGAGATTGCATTTGGTGAAATTGCTTGCAAACAGTATGCTAACTTACATTGGCAGAAGGATGCGTTATTACTATTAGTTGTAAAAAGCCCAAACTAGTGACATCTCTGTAAAATTGAAGTTGAATCCTTTAAAAGGTTGATGAAGAAAGTTCAAATTCATTTTCATAAATTACAGCTTTGTCGGCGGTTAGTAAGGAATTTAAAATAATCATTCCTGTATTATGAAATGGAATCCGAGAAGGTCAGAATCGAATAAGCTTTTTTAAAGAATATATTTAGACCTTGAACTAGTAATACATCTAACAAATGCCCGATGTAGACAAGTATAAAGTCATGTACTAGCCAAGTCAGAGATATTTATTGACTGAATAAGCACTACATTAAATAAATAACTAAAGAGGTAAAATAAGTGCAGGAATTAGTTGCAACCAATTGACGGGAGGGGGTGTTGATTACTTGAGCTATCAGTCATGATTTGCAATATGATTAAACAGTCTTAATGATTCTCTTCTCCCTCAGGCTAAATAAATACTTATTATGCCCATCGTCCTGTTAACCAAGTGAATGGAAAATTCATCAGAATTTTTTTCCAAGTATGAAATCCTTCACTGCGATTAGAAGAAGTTGTTTGAAGGTCACATTAAAAACATTCTTTATCGATAGCAAGCGACACACAAATATTACTTTGATTCCATGACAATCTGTTGAACTTTTATGGCGAAGTTCTAAATAAATCGATTTAAACAGCTAAATGAAGCAATACAATACTGATAGTTCTAATTCATTATTCAAACAAAAGATAAATAGATTCTGAAGAATATCACAATTTTTCTACACTATAAATAAACCAACCAAGATGGCGGACACTGGAGTATGTGTACCAGGTTAGGCCATAATTTCAGGTACAAATACTATGATAGTCACTAACTCGTGATAGGACTAAAATAGGGAAAATTGGAATAAAATTATGACATAACCCTACATTCTGGTGTCCGCCATCTTGGTTCACATACTTCAGGAGTACCAAATATTCAGTGCCACTATGGTGCGAGGTCCACAGCACAGCCATATATTGCCCAAATTGAACAGCAAATCTTATTATGACGATTTATTGTTCATTTTGCTGCATTTAGGTGGGAGACCTAACGCGACAGTAGCACCAAATATTTTTGAGCTTCCCATAAGGTACCAAAGTGTTACCAAAACCAGTCCATATCATCTGGCAAATCATCATCCATATTGACACCCTGGAACAATTTATTGAAGCACCTGCTGTTCATAGTGTTATAATGATCGTATGGATTTGCTAAACTGAGGCTCCTCATGCATAGCCAGCAAAAATAGCATTTACATTTATAGCAAGTCATTTTATTACAACCATCTTTCTTTTCTATTGCAGCGCCGCATCCCGGACAATTTTTAGAGTTGTCTGTTAACCATTTCTCGCTCTCCAGATTTTGCATGGTTAATCGTAAAATTTTTGCACCGTATTTTGTTTCAAGTTCCTTTCTTGTTTTGTCGTCTCCGTCTTTATACTTTTCGCAAACATCCCGAAGTGCAGATTGTTTGAGCCTACAAGGCTCAATTCCGTGATACGCTAATTTACAAAAGGGGCAAAAAGAAAACGTACAAACGGAACAAATCCCGATTGTTTCATCAGGTTCAACAACAACTGGACTTTGGCAAGATTTTCTCGGACAATACATTATGTCATTCATAGTATCTAAGGTCGTTTGAAATAACATTTTCTCATATCGTTCAAAGTCTTCATTGCTGACCAGTTCTTTAATTTGAGCAGGGTATGCTTGAGAATCGCACTTATGTTCAGGGCAAATTAATGCTTTCATATTCCCTTCCTTGATTTGGAGATCAAAATATGACTTTATACAGTCCACACAATAGACATGCCCACAGTCCTTAAATTGAATACAATTTTTTCCATATTTTTCTGAAAAACAAACATTACAGTCGAAAATTGTATTATTGAATGCTTTTTTCGTTTGCATTTCATCGTATTCCAAAACGAAAGGCAAAATATCCGAAAACCTCCCCACGTCTTGCATTACCCTGTGATCCAATTCTTTCATTTTCCTTTTTTCATTCATTTTCTCTTGGTTGATTAAAATCTCCTCAGCAAGCCCAAGAAAATTTAGCAAGTCTTCTTGCAAGAATTGAAACCATGTGTAAAGAATCTCTTGCCCTTTCTGTTCCTCCCAAATTTCATCCAGTTTTTCACAAACATTAGAAAGTTGGGATCGATCCAGCCAGACGCAAGTCAAAGTTATTTTTGGGGGATTTGTTGACGGGTAGTCGCTTGGGAGAATAAAATTTAAGTTCACAGGCGGAAGATATGAAATCTGATGGATCGAGTCCACAGGAGCTGAAATATCATTACTCGAACTCTCATCCCTTTGAGCATATTTGCATGTAAAAGTGATTGGAAGATTTTCAATATTTGGTTGAATTGTCAAGCTTCCAGATTTGAAAATGGTGCCACAGTCATTTACTGTTTCGCTCTTTAAAATATCCTGGTCTTCAAATATGCTTTCGAGAGCAATTAGTTCATCATTTTGGGCTTCTGCATCATCCACCATAATTGCCTTTTAGTATTTTTCAAGATTCAATTTAAAAGAAAAAATAAACATTCTATAGGACAAAGCTCAATAATTTATACAGCTGGGCTCCTAAGCTAAAATATGAATATTGACATTACTGCATAAACCGATACAAGTAGTTTGAATACATCCTAACCACTGACCGAAGGTTCCGCAATGGGGGTCTAGTATAGTTTAGTACCACAAGTACTTCCAGTTGCAGAGTTGGCGTATCGAATTTTGCATATGTTATTCCTAACCCTCGCCTGACTATGCCATCCAAAAATTACGTCGATACGACGTCACAAACACGTCATAGGGCTTGCCAAAGTACAATCGCCCGAAATGGCATCTGCGCCGATAACGAACTCGAAAACGAAAGAAATTGCTTACTCGATTTCGGGTGATCATCTGCGTGTTTTGGACGACCATCCGCATACTTTGGTGGGCCTTATTACGCCAATGTGACGTCGAAATGACGTAATTTTTCGGTGACGTAGTCAGGTGGGGGTTAGGATTGGCATATGCAAAAATTGTTGAGCCAGGCCAACTAGAAGTGCATGTGGTACTAAACTATACCAGACCCCGTAATGGTACGGTAACAACAAGGTGCTGAATGAAAAAATCGAATTACTGACGACTAGACGACGCAACTTTTCTTAAATTATATATTTTACCCCATCGTACATCATTGTTAATCTTCATCATCGCATTTTGACTTTATCGCATAAACGTTTCGAATGAAAAAAATCGAATTACTGACGACTACACGACGCAACTTTTCTTAAATTATATATTTTACCCTATCGTACATCATTGTTAATCTTCATCATCGCATTTTTACTTTATCGCATAAACGTTTCTTGTCAAATTTAACTACGGTGTCCAGAAAGTGTGACGAATTTATTATTTCTGTATTTGTGTGGCCATTTGTCGAAATGTTTACCATTCTTTTCGCTTCACGTGACTTTCATGCATCATCAGTCACAAGATCGCTGGTGTCAGTTCAGCAGTTGTGAAAAAAAAAGGGTTTTCAGGTATTTTCCGTTCTGCCCAAAGTGACTAACTTTGGTTTTGCCCAACCTCGGTGCTATATATTGTGTACCGGTATTTGATGTTTTGTTCAACGGTTAAAATTGCTCTTAAAGTTTAAATATAAATCCGGAATTGCAAGTGACTTCGCGGACGCCGACGAAGTAATTGTAAGGAAAAGTTATGGTCTTGTCACGCGCCTATCTGCCTATCTATACGGTATACAGACTATACGGTATACAGATACGGTATACGGTACAGAAATAGTATTCCTTATTTACTGCTCTGTTTCTCTGTCTTATGGTGTATATACGTTCCAATATTCGTCATATGCCAAGAAGGACCATAGTACGTATATGGTAACTCTAATCGGAATATTTCGAGTCCGGGTAAGACTAATATTTGCATTCATATGTCTGTATTTACGGTACCGTATCATCCAAATTCTGAAATTGAATATTTGAATACATTGACCCAAGTTAAGTTTGTATATTTGACTTATGTCCTGATGTCAGTACTGCAGTATGTATGTTATATATTTATAAATTATTTTAACTTATAGGCTAGTCTAATATTTTCATTCGGAAAATTTTCATTTTACTGTTGTGAGAAGTTGACATATGATATTATAATGAATAAACACGCAAGTTTTTTCCTTCACAAGCATAAAAATGTTGCAATTTTTTGTATTTCAAATCAAAAGTAAAAAAAGTCTTTGCAAGCATAAAAAAAGTTAAAATTGTTTATATTTCAAACCAGAAGTAATTACGAGCATAAAAATGTTGCAATTTTATGTATTTCAAATCAAAAATAAAATTTTTTTTAATTAACGCCAATTATACTGTAATAATTTTTTTAGTCTCAGTAGATATTGGCACTTTAGTCTGTTAGTGGTGGTATGTATGGTCGGTTAATTATAAATCTCTTTTGCTTTTAAGTGAGTATGTGTGAACATGCTTTGAGCAAATTACTTTAAAATGTTTCAAATTTCAATACAGTTTTAGGTCTCATTGTTGCACCGATCGTAATATTCAATCTCATTCATAAAAAACTTCTTCTCAGTTTATACCATTTGTGCTTATCTTAATTGAGCAAAACATTGATCAAAAAGATGGGTTTTGAGACATGCGGACCAAACGAAGCCATGGTTGTATCTGGATGCGGATACGGGCGTCCACTAATGATTCCTGGTGGACGAGTTTGGAAATGGCCAATGATTCAACAAATCCAAAGAATTTCGTTGAATACAATGACATTACGGATTAAAAGTGAAAACGTAAATACACAGAAGGGTGTTCCCATCTCTTGTGTTGGAGTAGCACAGGTGATATTATTTTTTTTAAAGGCATTCTTATTATGTAATAGGAATTGCGGAATGATTTATATTATAAGATATCATAAGATGTGGTTATGATTGGTCTCCTTTCAGAGTATGCAAACTCACGATGTAGTCAACAATTATCGTATTGGATTGAGTTCATATTTTTAATTCTGAGGGCGTATAGTAATTTATTATCCACATACAAAGTATGATTGTGTGTTGTTATATGGGCTGCCTATTGTATATCCTCACATAAGGTCGAACTCGCCTAAACAACCCACATATCGTAAGACATTGTACTAGTTGTAGCTGTTGGAGATAAGTTGGTATAACGTCATTTCGCTTAAGTGCGATCAGATTTATGCGCGTAAAAGCCGAATTTTGGATGCGACCAGAGATCAGATAGTTTGGCAACTAAGTATACGATAGTTTATTCCTTATTGGAAATAAATCAAATTGGAATATATTTGACATTTCATTCAAAATGTATTATTATAGAATTATTAAAAATTGTGAATTTTCAGATTTTGTCCACTTCTTGGTACGCCCTCGTATTGCTTTCATTTTGAAGATTTTTGTTTAGCTAATTATGTTTATGGTAAAAAGCAATGATTGTGAATATTAGAACCATATATATTGCACCATTTTTTAAAATTAAATTTCCAATTTCAACAAAGTTCTATAAATATCCCCAATGGTTTTATTATTGCCAAAGTGTTTTAAATTCTATTTTTCTAGTTAATATAATATCAATGATTAGTGTTAAATTGCTTTCTATGTTATATTTCTTTTAACAATTGCTGATGTGCCAAATAGGTAAAGATTCAAGGACAAAATCAAGAAATGTTGGCAAATGCCTGCATGCAATTTCTTGGTAAGAGAGAAACAGAGATTCAAAATATTGCACTTGAAACATTGGAAGGTCATCAGAGAGCCATTATGGGAAATATGACTGTTGAAGAAATCTACCAGGCATGTTTAACTTTTGATGCAATTTGCCACTATTAACTAAGGATGTCTATCGATCACTTATTGTTGGATCTCCGCACTCGGAAACCCTTATTCTCAGTCGTGCTGCTGTCTGCCTGTCTGTTAAGATGTAGCGTCCTAATGGCTGGATCATTATGGATGAAATTTTTCACATGGGTTATCCAGTGACCCTAGTAATGTACGCTTCATAGAAAGTCTGAATTGAAGTTTCGTTTCCATAGCAACAATAAAAAAACGCGCCGATCGTTATGAAATTTATCGGCCTTTTTTCGTCAACTAAACCAACCATTTTTCTGAGTAAAAATATTCAACTCCAAGTAGTTTTAGTTACTGAAATTTTATTTTAATCTGTACAGGATAGAAAGAAGTTTGCAAAGCAAGTGTTTGAAGTCGCTTCATCAGATCTTATCAATATGGGAATTACTGTTGTATCTTATACCCTCAAAGATGTAACAGACAGGTATTTTGTTATGAAACTTTGTTTGAAGCCAGGGCTGTGAAGTGGGAGTATTTTCAGACTTTTTTGAGTCAGAATTGAAATCCCTAATTCTTCAGAATTCCATACTTTCGATGGTTTTCATAGATTTCTACTATTATATCACATTGTACAACAGAGATAAGATATGTGAATGCATGTCCCTGCATGGTGTTGAATTATTAATTAGAGTTTTCTGTGGCCTTTCAATTTGAGTGTCATAGACTCATAAGATTTGTTTAACCTAGATTTCAGCGGCAATTGTTGATAAAACTTTTCTGGGATTGCGATGTTCTCTGTTGCATATTATTGTGCTCTTACTACGGATACGATTACTGTGAACTGTTTGTGTGTTAGTTGTTAATAAAAATTAGTTTTATTGCGTCTTTTAATTGTAGTTATGCAAACTCAATGGCATGCAACCAATTTTGAGCATATACATTCAACATTAAAATTTATTTTTTCAAAGCCCTCTTTGCCTTTCAACCTTTCAACCTATTTGTAGAAGTAAAAATATATAAAAAAAACACCTTGGGGTGAATTTTCACTTTTAAAATTGAGCAATGGGTAAATTAGAGACTGAAGGTTGACGATATTTTTTAAACATGGAGATATGCAAACACTTTTCTGTATTTTTTATATGAATCTTGGGTTCTGTAATGTTTTTGACTTGGAGCAAAATTATCCCATGTATAAATGGTATTCTTCTATTTACAGTGAAGGATACCTATCTGCTCTTGGTAAAGCAAGAACAGCACAGATTCATAGAGATGCAAGGATTGGAGAAGCTGAAGCTAAAAGGTATTTTATATGATTTTGTATGTTATATGGCAATTACTTAAATACTCCCGAAGTATGTGAACCAAGATGGCGGACACCGGAATGTAGTATGTGTACCAGGTTAGGGTTAGACCATAATTCTATTACAATTTTCCTTATTTTAGTTCTATTACGAGTTCGGGGACTAGCCGAGTGACTCCCGTAGTATTTGTACCGGAAATTATGGGCTAACTCTAATCTGGTACACATACAACGTTCCGGTGTCTGCCATCTTGGTTCACATACTTCGGGAGTACCCTTAGGTGTAAGCTCTTTTCTACCTAACAATGTTGGCAGCACAGGTTGGAAATGTGAACCCCATGACCTACCATTTCATCAAGGGTTTATTTATTAAATTATGTTGGCAATATGGCGCTGAGAACATTTCTGTCTTTTGAAAATTGTAGCTTCTTATGCATCCGTGGCTCTTTATGCAGAACCTTGTTTTGATCTAAGGCTCGGAAACATCGTATACAAAATGTCATAAAATTGGGTAGGCAGTGAATGCCAAATGTGTGGAAATTTACTGTAGAAGAATATGTTTCTATAATAATAAACATTAGACTATTTGTTTAATCTGTTTGAAAATGCCCCCTTCCTCCTGGTTGAGTTGATTTGTTTGGAAATTTCAATTGAGTGATTTCAGAAAAAAAGTTTTATCCATACTTCAGATGATTAAAATTACAAATGAAAATAATTATTATTCTTTTTAAAATTTGTATATATGGGATATTAAATACACTATTCATTAAAGCTGTTAAAAATAGAATTTCTGGAAGAATTAGCAAATTATTAATAGATGAACTGGAAGCATTTCATATATCTTGTGGTTGTTGTGCATAGATTTGAATTTCAATAAAAGCTTGTTTTGGTGTATGATTTGTTATATTTTTGAAAGCATTGTTGGAATTTGCTGACCAGAAATTCATTACTATAGTATAATATTTATATAGTTTTAGTACATCTTGGCATTACGTGTGCATTTCTTAATCTCCAAATATGAATAGTCTCATAAACGTTTATTATTGTTAATTAACCAAATGTCTTGGTCGATCATGAATTCTCTTATACAAACTATTTGGTGTCAGACAATATGCTTTTATGTACACCCCACTCATCAATATATTTAGTTATAGTACATCTCAAAATTACAGTGTTCATGCATAACTTTTTCTCAAAGGCGAGTCTCTTTTACTACTAAGTGAAGGCTTGTGGATTTGCCTCAAGCAAATTATCTTAAAATTCCTGTGTGTAAAAAAATCCCAGTCATCTCAAATTGTTCACCGTTTTGTTTTTCTAAAATTCCTGCACCGAAGGGCACTTATGAGTTATCGTCATGTGAAATCACTGATGCGTGAATAAATATCTCTCTTATTATTCATTTATGTTTGGTTTGTGTGTAAAAGTGTTTACTTTGCTTGTAGTATTTCACAGCTCATTCTCTTGTGATATTTGTTGGCTGAACAAATTAATACACTGATTTTCAGAGATAAAATAATAATATATCTGTATATTTTTTTGCCGTTTATGCCATTTTCCAGCATTTCGCTATGAACAAGGTCTATTACGAATTGATACTTTCCATATATTCAATTACTATTGAGCAACACTTCAATACCAAATATAAAATAAACAATAAAATTTAATAGAAAATGTAACTTCTGGATTTTTGTTGAAATAAACAAGTAACCCAAGGAAATTTAAAGGCGACCCAGTTTTAGGTCACCACTCGTGCCCCATGGGTTGGCAATCACTGCTATATGCCTATAGGCCATCTCTACAGTTATTATTGTCAATGCTTCTACTTTATAAAAACAAAATAATTCATTTCATACTTATGGTTATCAGGGCATGAATATCCTCAAAACAACAATCTTTATTATACAGGGACGCTGGCATCAAAGAAGCTTTGGCAAATCAAGCAAAAATGAAGGCAAAATTTGAAAATGATGCAAAAATTGCCGAATCGAAACGTGATTTTGAGCTAAAGAAAGCTGCTTATGACAAAGAGGTAGAGTATAACAAATTTCAAATTTAATCCAAGATGTCCAAAACAAATTAAATGGCCAAATCCTTTTTTATAATTCGTTATTTCTTTACATACCTCAATATTTAATATAAAGAATTGCTGCTTGATTAAGAAGTCTTATATAACGTTATCTTTAAAAAGCCATAATTCATGCACTGTTGAAGTGTTCAAGTACATTATGTATTTTGCATGCAGAAATGTTTTCTAGTATAAAATACTTGAATAAAATACTAGGAAATACTATAAAATACTACTTCAAGTCTAATCAGTTGCAAAAATTTTCTGAATTTATGTGATTTTCTCATTAAAAAAAATATTATTTGAGCATTTGACAGTTTTTAAAAATGTGCTTCGATATTATTTAGTTTCAGACCATTCTTGACCCAAGATTAAATCATTAACCAGATATTAAAACTATCGTGCCTCGTGACTGGCATTAATGCAATAAATGTTGTTTCTCTCGTTTTGATGACAGACAATATTCTCACGAGTGGGAGTTTCCTGTCATTATTATGAATTGACTAAATTGTCGTCTTCTCTTCCGTTTGTGTGTCTTACTTTAAATGTTATAAAATCACTATATTTCATTTGGGTAGCTTAATCAAAAAATAATACGTTTGAAATATTAACAAAAAAGAGTTATTTAAAAACTTGAACTTTTGATTTTTAAATTTGGATTCTATTATACGTCCATCGTACCATAAGAATTATTGGTACTCCCGAAGTATGTGAACCAAGATGGCGAACACCGGAACATAGTATGTGTACCAGGTTAGGGTTAGGTCATCATTTTATTCCAATTTCCCCCAATTTCAGTTCTATTATGAGTTCGGAGACTAGCAAAGTGACTCCCGTACTATTTGTACCTGAAATTATGGCCTAACCCCAACCTGGTTCACATACTTCGGGAGTACCAAATTATTTTGTCATTCAAGTATGAAATTCAGGATACTATACTATACACGCATCGCATATAATAGAATTGTTACAATATCCATAACTCGATAATATAAAACTTTAATAATGCTGCTTACATCCTAAAAGTGACGAAACGATCATAAAATTCCAAGTGTTTTTTTTCCATATAATATGAGCAAGTTAATTGCTTGTTGAAAAAAATTAAGTGTTTTTTATTTATTTAAACCACGATATTCCAACCATTCCACGATATTCCAACCAAGGATATTCCTCTTCCATTACTAACAATAATTTTTCCATATGCATTACTCAAAATCACCTTCAAACAATAATAATAGTCTCATAAAGCATAATGTGATCGATATAGTAAGTTGTTCTGTCTCAATATTAAATTTAACTCATTTGATAATTTTATGTCAAGTTCTCAAACAGGCAGATAACGAGTAATTTTTTAGAAAATGGATTGATACACAAAACGATTAACGCTCTAGAAGTATGTGTACCAATATGGAGGTAACTAATTTTGTTCGCCTGGTTAAAATCATTCCATAAACTCATGGGCAGGGGGCATATTTACTTGGCTAACATAAACAATACCCGAACTTGTAATAGAACTAAAATAAGAAAAATCGGGATAAAGTTATGGCCTAACCCTAACCTGGTACCCATACTATGGAAGTACCAGACTATTTACGTTATCACTTGCATATTGCAAACCACTCGTTCTGAATATGATGTGAAACAAAGTATGAATGAAAGGAGGGTCTATTAAATAATAAATTTGTCTTTTCCTACAGGTCAGCACAAAAAAAGCAGAATCCGAACTGGCGTACAATCTTCAAGAAGCCATCACGAAACAGTCGATTAAAGAAGCCGAAATGCAGATTAAGGTTGAAGAAAGAAACAAACAGATTCAAGTACAAGAACAGGAAATCAGCAGACGAGATAAAGAACTCACGGCTCAGGTCCGGTCGATGTTTGATTCATTTCTTTTTTGTACGAGTATCTACAGACAATGTTTCAAATATCACATCACTAAGCGAGGAGGGCTGTCCTTCCGAGTTGCCAGAAAGTCATTGACATTAGGTTGAATCATTTCTAATATATACTTTCAGGAAATTAAATAGAGATAAAAAGGAATATCATAAATATGAATTTTCAAAGAACTTTTTCGCAAAAAATTTGCTTTCAAGCAAAAAAGAGAGAAATGATTTTTGTGTTGTCATACATGGTAGGTTCCCCTTGTCTATTTGTTTGAAGGATTGCCTAAAATTATAGAGCTTTATATATGATATTTACGGGTTAGTCAGTTTTTCTTGTAATGACATTGTTTTGACTGATATTTTATCTTCTATTGTTCACAGGTCAAAAAACCAGCAGAAGCCGAGAAGTTCAGAATGGAAAGAATTGCTGAGGCTGAAAGAAACAGGGTATGTTTTATTATGTTGTTGAAAATAAAAGCGGAAGGTGTGATAAACAAAGTGAGCTGTGTTTGGATGTTTTTTTGCTTTTCCCGAACTCGTTTGTATCAGTAGTTTCTTGTCTAAAGCCACCTTCAGTTTACAACTATGCTTGAAATCCGTCTGAGTGGTTGTCGCAATGTGCAGGTTGCAAATTAGTGATTGAAATTTTAAGAACATTGCGTTGGGTGAAAAAAAAGGGGACGGGCTGTGTTTAAATGGAAAGATTTTATTGCCTCCAAATGGAATCTATTGCTTGGCGATAGGCGCACTGTACTTCAAGTATTACACATTGCACTGGGTGTGAAAAATTGGGCGGACTGTTTTAATGGAAAGATTTTGTTACCATTCAAGATATCCATTACTCGGCGGTTGGCGCATTATAGCGTTAGGAATATGCTTGTCATCACTCTATTGATTACCCTGCACCAGTTTGCAGGTTTAAATCTTGCAGGTAATAATTATATTCGAGAAGATTGCTGGACTCCTTGTCATCGTTGTAGGGTGGTTCATGTAACCGCTGGTTGGTTACAGCTTCCTCCACCACCAAGTCCGTGCATCTAAACAAATAAATAGTTAGCTATTCCATACCCCACATAGACAGGTAACTTCATGATAGGCCATGGTTTGCCATATGATTAGGTCATCTTATTGCCTGTCTCTCCCTCAAGATGAAATGAAAATTCCCTTATCCCATCATATCAATGCTTATTTGTTCAGAGTAAAAATAACAGTAAAAAATTGATTCATTTCAGATCATCTTGGAGGCAGACGCAACTGCCCAATCTATTCAAATGAAGGGAGAAGCAGAAGCATTTGCTGTAGAAGCCAAAGCTAAGGCAGAAGCTGAACAGATGGCAAAGAAAGCCGATGCTTGGAAAGATTACCAAGAGGCCGCCATGGTTGATATGGTTCTCTCTACCCTGCCTAAGGTAAAGTACTGTTTGTTTAATATAAAAAGTATTCCCTTCAGAACTTTTGAAAATTTATCAATTGGCTCTGATTTGAGCAGATCAATAGGCATTTACTTGGATTTTTTGAATTTACTTGAATAATTTATTGAAATTCTTACTTCAGATCGCTGCTGAAATTGCTGCACCTCTATCTGCTACAAAGAAAATCACTATGGTGTCAAGCGGAAAGGGGGATATCGGTGCGGCTAAACTGACAAGCGAGGTTCTTGACGTTGTTGCTAGACTTCCAGCTGTCGTCGAGAAGCTTACCGGTGTCAACATGACGAAAGCCCTCAACATTAAGGTGTAACTGACAACCTCTGACTTTGAAAATTTTTTTTGGATTTTTCCACCAGATTTTTTACACTATTAAGAGTTGTTTCAAAGAATAATTGTCTACTTTAACAACTAATTTACCCCAGTCTCGACTTAACAATTATGAATAACAACAATAATGAATAAACAATCTCCAGTTTCATGAAATAACAATTTTAATTTAGGCATAATCTGTTATGCATGATTAAGTATTATTTGCTTAACTCTATTAAATTGACCGCAAAGTAAAAAATATGTTTTGGACAGAATTTTATATGCATCATTGGGCATGATATTTGGTATTAGCTTTTTTGACTATGATATGTTATTTACTGTAAAAAAATATATAATTTTGGCAGAATTCGTCATGCATCATTATGCATTAACTCTTTATGTTGTACATTCAATAAAGAATTTTACTAGGTTAAAATTTTTTATGCATCATTAGGCATTGACTCTTATGTTGTTCACTCAAAGAATATTATTTTTGGCAGAAATTTTTATGCATCAAGAGGCATGGTTTGATATAATTTTATTTACTCTTTGATGTTTCAATAAGATTTGTGAGAAAAGAATTGGCATCCATTGCTATTATATTCAATATTAAACCATTTGTAACCTTGTTTTTATAATTGATTAAGCTGGTGGCCATATCATTTGGTAAATTTTTTAAATTCAGTTTTTTACTTCTAACCATAATTACGCTTTTTATTGTTGGTATTACGTAATGGTAAAATGTCATAAATTCTGATGGAAGCATCCAAATCACTGAGGGTTGATCGACTGTTTGTTGCTGTACTTGATGCACAGCAGTAGACCACCATATTTTAGGGTGTTTATCGCCCTGTATTGAATTGTATTAAAAAAAATTGATGTGCTTCACACAACTAATGGTGGACATATATACGCATGTATAAAAAAAGCTAGTAAGATATATCGAGAACTGACTTAATAAAAAAAATTGTAATAAAACAGGACTTTATGAACACCCTATATATATATATGTATATGTATGTCGGTGGACTAAAATGTCTTAAAATTGATAAATATACAAAAGATATACTGTAAACATGCATAAACGCCCTTTTTTTTTATCAATTTCCACAGTCACTGGTTTTTATTTCACATCATGGTACTCATTGCATTCATTTTTATTTTATTTTTGTGTGAATATCTAATAATCAGAGGTTTGTGCTAGAGAAGTCTTAGGTTGTGAAATCTAACGAGAGAGTTTGAGCACAGAGTATGGAAATGATAGATATATTGTATTTGAAATATCCTCGTTTTTTTTCCCCTTTTATTCATTGCTATTATGTTGAAAATCTTGACTATAGGTTGTCCATAAAGTCCAAAAAAAATTAAAATTGCAAAGGGAATTTATCGATACCATATATTGTGTTGGCCCTTGCAAATGAATTATTAAATGAAGTGAAAATACTTGAACAAGTACGGATTAAAGAACAACAAACCTGGTAAATTGACTTCATAACAAAATTGAAATTGTGAAGGGATTTTATGGACACCCCATGAGAGATAAACGTGAAATTCTGAATCTTTATTTATGAGATTGATAATGTTAAAATCAAGTGTTGGGGAGAGTCACTAAACCCTGAGTCTGGCGTCACAATTCATCTGAGCTAAGTCGACTAGTTGATTTCTCAAGTCTTTGCTAATCAGTAACTCAAATTACGTGTAACACTTTGGTTTAAGTTCTGATAACCATGTGAATATGAATATTGGCAACCTATATAAGATCCTTGGGCGTCACTGCCCGATAGCCAGCTTTGGGTCTTCGCAGCATTCCTTCTCCAGTTAATAAGTGTGATTATCCTTTTTCTTTGTATTTTGTGTAAAATAGTCAATGACTTTGGCCTCCCAACACTCCTAAAATCGCTTTAATTTTAAACCTATTCAATGTTTCTGTACATTTGTGGTTTTCCTAACATTTGTCATAACAACCTTTTCCCTATTTTATATGAAAACTAGCTGAATATTAATGTATGTTGCATTTTAAATCATTGTCTAATGCTGTCCAATCGAAAATGATTTAAACAGCTTGGTGAAAAACACAGAGTCTTAGACGTGGTGTTATTTTTTGTGTGGAAGGCTATTTTTCATTGAATTTGTTCTCATCTTCATTGCTTAGTTCTAGCTTTCATAACATGCCTTTTATTTTGATCTTGCTTCTACGTACCTTTGAAAATCTGAATTTTGAATGTTTCTGATCCGTTCTATTTAGTCTACTAGGATTCATGAGAAATCATTGTCATAACTGACATGCTTATTTATTGAGAATAATGGAAGTCACCCAAATTTGAAACTGTTGTTCATTTAGTGATTGTATTTAACTACACATTAATTGAGCAATGGTGTAGTGTGAGTAGGTCCTATTACACTGGCATGATTGCGTTTTTTTTTTCAAAAATTGCAGCTTTTTTCTAGCAGTCTGCCTGCCCATGTTCAGAGCTGAAAGACAAATAAGCGCTTACCATTTGAAAATATAACACTTGTAGAAGTAGTATCATGTAGTAACTTTATGCAGTATTTTACTCCTTTGGATTTGAGATATTTGTGTCACCGTTAGACATTGTTAAAGCCAGTTGTCAACTGGGTAGCAGTCAGTATTGTGTGATAAACCTGTGTGAAAACTTGATTTGGTTCATTTTATATAAATGTGATATTCTAAGATCGTGAGAGAAAAAACGTTTTTCGGATGGTTAAACTAGGTATACAAGATGGTATTATTGGCAAAATTGTTGATTTGTGCAAAGGTTTTTCTCGCAATGTGCCAGCCCGTTAGAAGAACCAAAGTTTCAATATGCTCGGCTTTTTGCATTTTTCAGGGATTGATTTTAGATGTAGAATTTTTGTTTCTTTTATTCACTGATGTTTACATGTGCATGCTGTAAAATAAAATGTAACCAAGAAATTGTTTTTTGTTGTACAGTGTGAAATGGGGTGCAGGACTTGATACTGATCTCATTCCTTGCTGTTTGAAGTCCAAGGCTGGTGTGTGATTTGGAGGATATTGAAGTCTGGGTCATATTTTCTGGAGTCTGAATTTCAGACTTTTGAAAGTCCGATTGAAGTGTACTCGAAGTTCTTGAGTTTAATTTTCATCTGTCATATTCGTTATCTTGGATTCGGATTTTATTTCCATGTGGGATAAAATTTGTCAAAAACAAAAAACAGGGACAGTGCGGATTGGACTTGATTCCAAGGCTTAGTAAAATACAAATCGTGAATATTAGTACTATTCAAACCAATTGAAAACGTGCACTTTCTTCTCAGCGTTTTCGGTAATTTAAATGCGCAGCTAACGTGATATGCTGAGGGACATATTTAACATATAATGATGACATAAGGATATAGTAGTCTCTCTTACGGAACTAGTGAAGTCAGTCGCAAATTGATAGGTAAATGGACTGCCTCCGTTAACATTAAAAGAAAATTTATTTACGACTGTCATTATGCATGACGACTACACACCTTGTCACAACTCGGCCAGCAGGAGGAGACATTGGAGGGGATAGATAGTAGTATTTGCCTACCAGTTTATATTACAACCCGTTGGACCACCTGCGTGATGTCACACCCAGAGGATAGCACCTCTTAATTGATATTATAGGTCTTTCAAAATATCAATATGAAACTTGCGTTATGCTGAACCTATTATGGGTATCCCCAGAATTGTCTTCAGCTTCTCAAAGACAAGAAATTAGCAAACCAAATTCATTGGCAGTGCAAATATTTTATTCAACAAAATAGGACATGATTAATATTTTTTCTCAAGAATTAAGCTGAAAAAGATCCGAAACCTGTAATGATTGATGCTGCAGAAACATATTTTTCAAATCACTGTTTCTCAAGTAAGCATTAGTCTATTATCACAAGATAACTTTAGCAGACACAGTAACATAAAACATGTCGTCACCATAGTTCATTGTGGTTACAGAAAGAAAGCTGAATTCTAACTCATGGCTAGGTATTTCCAATTACTAATCAGAGTCAGAATAAGCAAAGATAAGCATTTCAGATGAACAGGTCTGGTGTAGTCTACCACACTGGAGCGACAAGTTCAGCAATTTTTTAGTTTCGAATTGCACCATACCATGAAAATAAGCATTAGAAAATCTTCCAATATTTTAACCCTACTCCATTGTTTGTGTAACAACATTAATGTATGACCATTTCACAGTTAATCATGTGGCTTAGTGAATGTATATCCCTTGTTGGATTTGATTTATTTGGAAGCAATTCAGTTAATGATTGAAATTCAATTTAACACATTAAGGCAGTAGTATTATAATCCCTATGAAAAATCAGTTTCAATTGTACAGGTGTGGGTCTTAATTTCACAGATCAAATAGGAATCCTCATTCAAATTTTTTTTATGAGGCATTTAAGATGAGCTTCTATATAAACATTCATTTATTAATGTCTGTGCATCCAGTGAGAGTCTGCTTGTGTTCAGGAAATTTCCCACATGGTCACTTCAGTCTCTATTTCCATCTGGAATAATGCTCATGCACAATTCAGTTTCTTTCAAGATTGACTCAAAAGTTGTTCCGCGATGATTACTGTGCGGCCTAATTACATGCATTTCTTCATATCCAATGTGAACCTGAAAACAGAATCAAAATTGAGTTTGACAATACGCTTTTAAATTTTGTGTAGAAATATTGTAAAATCAATTTTATTTAAAATAACAAGACCATCAAATCAAGCGTTTAGGACTTCATAAAATTTGCTTAAAACTGTGAAAAAATAGTTGTATATAAATTTGGGTCTCACCTATTTGATCACATCCTTCCCTGATATTTTGCATTTTGAGAAGAACGTTCAGGTAAGTACCATCCTCTCTCGAATCTGATTCAACTCCAGAATTTAAAATCCTGTTCAATATCACCAAACAATCTTTTTTCGATTCACCAAGCTCATCAAAACGGTTGCATATAATATCATAACAATGGTGGAGGAGATCCATCATTTGTGAGTCAATTTTGTCGAATGCTACCCAAGTTTGCACCCATTTTAAAACCCTTATAAAATGTTTTTCAAACCAGTTTCTGTCATCAATACACACTTTTAGAGCTTTTCCAAAAACCCATTTTGCGCATCTGAGCCATAATTCAGAATCCTGGTCCTTAATTTCTTCAACTTTGTAAAATTGAGGTGTCCAAAACATTAAAATATTGACAAGATGAATAATAATATCATTGGATTCAAAATTTGTCTCCAATTCTGCAATGGCGAGCAAAACTCTGACGTCTTCCTTTTGCAAGTCGCAGGAATCTTCTAATGTCTGTTGCTGGTCCTTGTTCCTTAAAATCGAATTTTTTCTTCTCTCAGATAAATTTGATAAGCAAGACTCGAGAACAGATAATGTATCTGTGAAAAAAGTAGACATTTCCGAGAACAAAGTATCATTTGAAGCATGTTCAATCATGCTGAACATGTTACCTAGCAACGATATTGAAAGAGTTATCAGCTGCTTCACAACTCTGAACGGGGCAAGAGCTGCTCTTTTTTCTATGATTGGAAGGGTTTTGTCTTCTTCAGGTGTGTCTTGAGTACATGCAACAACTTGGTCCATCTTTTCACTTGCGATAAATTCATTCACATTTAAGGTTTTCCAAATCATGCAAAGTACTCTAACAACATGAGTAGTATTTTCTTGTCGTTTGCCTGGGTCACCCAAGCATGGGTATGTTTTTATAACTCCTAAATTTGCAGAGGCTTGTTGTTTGGTGGCAGTTGTGAGCCAAGTTATGAGTCCGTTATTTCTTATAAGATCATTTGCCACGCTTCGGATTGTGCAAGCTTGCTCAAATATTTGAAAAATTTGTCGACGAACGTAATTGTCACTCACTGGTGAATCATGCAAGCACATGAGAAGTTGAAACACATTTTTCTTTTTTATAATATGATAATCACCCATATCTCGTATGCCTTCAATTACTAGGTTCAAAATCCAGGTTCTTTCTGTTTTACTCTCCATTTCAGCACTGAAGAACAAGACGTAAAACTCAGGAACATTTTTCAAATCGAGTTGTGGTTTAATCAAAATGAACCGATGCAATACTGAAAACATATGATTGTCAGGAGTTTGATGTAGCCTCACAACAGTCGAAAGAAAGTTCGCTACGACTGATGAGAGTCTAGGAATAGCATCAATGTCACCATCTGTTTTAATTTCCATTCCGTTTCGAACGCAACGAATCAAATACAAAGTTAAATTTTTCTCTGGAAACCATGCTGTTATAGCATGTTGATAATATAATGACAGACAAGAGGCTGCTAGTGAACGTACCATCGGACAATGACTAGCAAGACAACACATTAAAAATGACAAAGCGCCACTCCTGACGAACATTTTGCAGTCTAATAGATTCTCAGGACCAAGGAGATCTAGTAAAGCAGGAAGCAAAAAACTGGGATCGTAGACGTTTTGTGTTGATTCTTGAGTTTCGTAAATTTTATTTTCTGAAGTTGAAATAGTAACCTTGGGATCATTTTCAAAATAATCCACATTTTTGACATCAGAAGAGATGTTCAACATGCGCCTTCGAAGCGGAAATCTTGCATAAGTAGCCTCCATGATATCATTATCCAAGCAAGTTAATATATCACTTGGACTTGGTTTTTTCCATAATGTATCACCAAGATTGCGTCTCGCACGGTATGACGAAAGTGCAGCTTTTGCCCACAGAAACGGCTTATATTCAGACAAACTGACACCTTTCTGCTCAAACAGCAAAATAATCGTCAAAATTGTTTGATCAGTCTGAGTTAAAGTACATCCATAGGCACCGAATAAAAATCCAAGATCTTTGTCTGAAAGATCATTACGATCGCAGCGTACACACAATTCAAATAACAATTGTAGAACAACTAACTTAAGATTTACTTTATCATCTTTCATCTGTACTGAGTCCGCGTCCTCTTCAAGAATTATTGCAAAAAATTTGGAATGATTCGTCAACATATATTTAAATGTTGGAATATCTGTGATGTTGTTTACAGTCACATATTCCTGTATTTTTCCATCGTCGGCGTAAAACATTTTCACAAAATGTAAAAGACATATTAAAGCAGTTGCATTCTCAAAATGATGTTTTAACGTCTGTTTTAAAAATTTATCCCATATAGATGATAATTTGCCACAAATAGTAGGATACTCTTCTACATCTGAATACTGTATCTTTTGCAGCAGTGTTTCAAATCCTCTATCCGTCTCGCTTTGGGATTTGGGTTGTGATACAATATAATGCACGCATAGGTAAATTTCCGAGGCATGGATCTGATACAGCTCTGGCTTCGAGATAACCTTCTGAAGCAACTGCCCAATGGATAACACAATGTCCAAATTTATATTAGTTGTATTTTCCAGATTCAAAATAGAATCTAACAGAGGCTTATATAAGTTTTCTTCACCCAAAGCTGTCGCGATTGTAAATATATGTTCCATAAATTGTTTTCCCATTTTAGTGGATATGATGTCATCAAACCTGTTGGAGAATTCTTCAATCGGTACAAATATTAACGATTTATAAGAATTTAGAATCTCTGCACATTTCATTTTTGAAAACTCATCATTATTTGGTAAAAACGTCGACAAAACTTGATTTATAACCGGAATTAATGAAAGTTTCTTTTCTTCATTCAATTTTGACAAATTTGTTTCTTTACACCAGTGCGTAAGAAGCATGGGGTTATATTGTATTAATTTTGTCATCAAATCCACAGTTTCTAAATCCAGATTCTTCATACATAAATTGATGACATCAGCAGATCCACAAAAAGCAAAATGTGGATGAAATTCCAATAATTGAACGAACAACTCAATTATCCTTGATTTATCTTTGAGATACTTTGACGTTAAAAACTCAAAAAGCTCTTTTACAGACTCTTGCAAACAGTTTATTTTGTTTTTATCTGCTAATATGCCTTGCAAACACTGACAAATCACTGTGGAAAACACTCTCACATTTGACTTCGAGTTCAAATTTTGCAACAATTTTGAAACTTCAGCTAAAATTTTACACAAATGCGACGCTGAAATAACTGGCTGTAAAGTTGTGAACGATTCCAATATCAAGTATTCTGGATCCTTTTTCAACTTCGTTAAAGAGAGCTCCTTTAGGAGAATAACAATCAATTTACAAATCTTCGAAATGTAAAAATTAACGGAAGTTGAATCAGCTTTTACGAAAAGATCATGGTAATCTTTTATCGCATCACATGTGACTGAGGTACATATTTGTTGCAGTGATAAATCCTTTTTCATCAAGTTTTCAAAATCAATTCTTGTATAATCAAAATCGTATTTTGATAGATAAATATCATCGAAAAACAGATTTTTCATGCTTGAGCAATCAAGGAATAGTTTCCATAGAAACAATTTTTCCGGTTGATTAGTCACACTCTTTGAAGGACAATTTACTTCCATGCTATTATTTGAAAAACCAGTCTTGGTTATATTAACTTGATTCTCGCTGTAGAATTCTGATGCCTCTCTGAGTAAGAACAGGATACTGTATAGAATTTCTTTCATCGAATTTGTTGGTAGTGTACAGCCTTCCTTTTCAAAGCCACATAAAGTGTCAAAATAAAGTAAAAGCTGTTGAACTAAACACTTAAATTGATATATTTCAACTTCAGGAACATAATTTCCTGATCCATGTATTTCTGAAACCCATGACTTAATTTTTTCCAACAATTTCAATTTCTTAAGATTTTTCTTGATTTTGTAACTTTGCCAAAACCAGCCTTGTACAAAACTTTCAATATTTTTTTCATTCGGAACAAAGTTTCCACTTTCACTACTGAGCCATATTGATAAAAACGTTTTGAAATTTGCCAGACCAGAGAAAGTTGAATCAAATTCATCAACATCTTTTGTTAAAGCTTTGAATACACGAACAAACCGTTGAGCATCTTTGAAACTTTTGACTGAGTGAAATAGGCCGATCATTACAGTACTGAGATAGGAATCCAAGGTTGCCTTTTCCTCACTTCCAAATGAGTGACAGGATTTCAAATGATCCAACGCAGCTATGCCAAATAATGACATTTTTTGTTCACCATTACCTAAGTCAATATTATCAGCGTCGTCATACAATTTTTCAGTGTGGTTATGTGAAGCAATGAAAACAGATTTCTGTGATGTCTCAACTGATTCAGAATTGTGTGATTCTATTACCACATCAGGGATAGATTCCCAAAATTTTCTGTCTTTTTCAACAACTGGTTTGGTCTCTGAAGTATTATTCATTCCCATTTGTTCAAATGAAGCCAAAAGACTATTGTAGTGAACAGGCTTCCGTACAACAAGGCTACATATATCATGAATATAATTCAATACAATAAAATCGTTGTGTTCCCTCAATTTTAAAATCAAACTTTGAATCCAAATCTCTGATTCTGATGACTCGTTTTCTTTCAAAATTTTGTCCGCAACCAAAACTCTTTTAAACAACAAAATAGCTTCTTTGCAAGTTCCGGAAACATGATTTTTACAGTCATAAATAATTTGTATTAAACGACGAAAAGGAGATTGCCCTTTTTCCACAACTTTAAACCATTTATGTTCATGTGGAGCACTGGAAAGCATTTTTAAAATCAGTACATTTTCTTCATCCTCAGTTTCAGAAATATTAATTCCAAAAAGTAATTTTGTGAGGTCAAATTTTGACTCGGTTATCATGTCTGGAAAGATATCACGTAAAAGAAAAAGAATTTTCAATATGATACTTTTTGTGTCCAATGTATTTTCCTCGCAACATTCTTTCCATGTAGAAGTGATAAGTTGTACACTGATAAATGTTTTGAACAAAGTTTCTTGCAGTCCAGTCAAAAACATTTCAAGTTCATCTGTGCTATAAATAGTTGTGGACCAATTTTCCTTTTCTGAAATAAACTTGATACTTGCTTGGGTTTTTTGTAAAAATGATAACATAAGTTCCAAAGATTTGATTTTTATTTCAGCTGATTTATGTTTGAGGCAATGCCGTAGAACAGTCGTTGTATAGTTTACAGAAAATAGTCCATTAACTGCCATTTTGACAAAATCTTGAATCATTATTTTATCATTCTCCTGAGAAAAGTCAGATTTGTTAGATGTCGCTTGTATTAAAGCGCTTGCAATATCTGGTTGTGCCTCATAAATCCTTTTTGTCAGTTTACAGTTCATCAACCAAGTTTCACTTAACTTTGGTTCTAACGAAATCCTATAATCCGCCATCACACGAGGCAATAAATCAGGACAAGCTTTCAAAATTTCAATTATGAGGTCACAAATTAATTGATCCGTAGTTGAAGACAGCAGAATTGTTACAAAATCAAGCAAAACATGATTTTTCGACTTCGTTCCAATGCCTAATGTCCTATCTTTAAAATTGATACCATATTTGAAAGGACAACAGCAATTATAAAGAAACTCATAAGTTATTTTTCGAACATATTCTTTTATATCACTTTCAGATTCAGAAACAATGTCTACTACTCCATCCCACTGGAATAATGCTGCAATGTTAACCAAGACTTTAGGTTCGGCGAGGAAGCGTACTTTCGCTGTTTTCGGAATCAAAATATTTTCAATTGCCTTTTCTTTGAGAGTAGTTAACACAAGTTGAACTGTTGATGCCGAATCGTATTTGAGACTTTTGAAGATTACCGCTATCAACCCTTGAGTTTCTAAAATTTTTCGGCTCGTGTTGACATCATTAGCCATGAAAAAAGACAAAACAAAACGAATGTACGCTACTCTAATCTCATAACCCAATTTCCCTTTTAATTTGTTCAAAACGTCTTTGAAACATCTCAAACTAAAATCGAGGTTATTTGCCACTTCATTAGCCGCGTCTTTATTTTGCATAACCATCATTGTAAGCATTTTTAATGTGAGTGAGACTGTCCGAGGTGACTGTCGGAGCCCTAGAGCGTGATATATTTTTTGTAAATGACTTTGAATTAAACTTCCACAAATATTGAATCCAACTTTTCCGTAAAGTTCTTTAAGATCTCCAGCTGTACGTGTCAAGATATGTAAAAGACTTCGAAATATAGCTGCAAGTTCGTCAGACGAACTATGAGATCCGAAACATTTAAAAATTTCCAAACAATCCGGGGAAGAGCTGATATACGCTCGGACAATATCAACACCATTTTTGTCACTCGGAACATAATGTTCACATGCCGACGAGAAACGTTTTAACCCTTGAAATCTCGTATCAGGCTCTTTCAATAAGTTCTTGAACTCGAGTGAAGTAAAAGGTTCATGTTTTTTGTTTAAATTTGTTTTGTTTTCACTCGGTTTTGATCTCTTCGTTTCCACATTTTTGTCATTTCCTTCTTCTATATTTATCTTGTGCTTCATGGTTAATTCAGCTTCCTACTGTACATTACAGTAGGCACATTGCACATGTAAATAATCTGGAATACACCAACAATGAAAGGTTAAAAGGTCATACAGTCATTAAAGTTCCAGGAAGTTTGCTATAATAAGGTAATGGAAGTAAATAAAAAGAGTATATTATAAAAAAGTCCAATACAGAAATAGAGAATACTTCGACCACTAGGGTCTTGCAGAGACGTTTCCGAACAATATAATACTGTAATAAGGTGGCAAATCATTAAATTGGTCAAAGCTTTTGCATGGGGTTGTGCTTGTATCCATCTCAATTCTTTGTAAATCTGTTAATGTCCTGTAAAATGCCTAAGGCAGACTACTGGACTAAGTAATACTGTAATAAGTTAGTACAGTAGCTCCAATACCAGAATACACTACAATTCTATCTGTCTATGGTGAAATGATAACCACCATAAATATTAGTTCACATTCAAAAAGAATATACTGGTAATAAACTATTTTAAAACAATTACATGATGTTGCTCACCAAGAAATTTCAATTTCAATCCCAAACTAAATGCTAAACGTTAGAATGTGGAGCAAAAATACCCTTTATACCAAATTAACTTGCATATTTTGTATATATTTTATTGTTCCATTGCTCGTTTTCTGGTTGACGAAACAATAAATCTCGCTCTCTCTTTAAAAAAAAACACCACTAAACAACGAGCAAAGCAAAATGAAAGCAGCCACAGGCCTGTCTTTTGTTTATTATGATCTGCAATTTTATATTTTCTTGTTTTATTATTAATCTGATTTCAATGTATGCCACTATCTAATTATGTTTCACATACCGGTACGCCAACTACATTTCGTGTCACTTTCGTGTGACTTCATTTTCGTGTGGTTTCAACAGGTTTGCAAAAATATCCCACATGTCTGCATCACATGTGTATGGCTCGGACACTTTGACATCATATTCCAATCAAATAAACTCTATGTTTGAACAAAAAATTTTAATACATTTTGCCAAAATCATTCGTGAATAAAATTGATTTTATTGTACTGTAAATTATAAAAAATAAAGTATATTACTGTCACGCATGGCTGAGTTAGGCGTCCATAGACACGTTCATTGTTGCCATATTTTAACAAATATTTTCTTGCTTCATTTTAATACAAATGCATTTTAGTTTGCATTAATTTTCTAATCACTGATGAAAAATTTGATCAACATAACACAAATAAACTAAATAGACTTTTATTTTTGTTTGTTGTATTTTTTGTAACAGGACAAAGTTATAAAGCATTATTAATATGAAAACTTCTGGCAACTTTAAACACATATTTGGCAAAATTAATTTGTTGTATTTTGGTTTTTGCTGTGTTTTCTCGGATTTCCAATTAGAAAGAAGTACTCGGGAAGTATTTTAGTGAAAAAATGGATTCAGACCCAGAAGAGGTTTTGTCTCATCTCCATCAGTTGGTAAAAAATGTGGAACCAATCATAAAAGAATCAGATTCAGTTGAAGCAGCTGAAGATGCAATTTTGCATTTAGAAGAAACAGACGAAAATTTTCACAAGTAAGAGCATCATTACATCCATTAAAAAAACTAACTTGAAATTCAATTTCATGCAATATTAATTTTAACATCACTCTTTGTTCTATTTAAGAAACTGTCTGCAGTTAAAAGTTTATTCTTTGCTTTTTAACAGGGCAGAGTTTGAAAAATAGCCTATATCTGGTGGTCTATATCTTTTTTAATTTCTCAAAGGACTGAATGGTGTTTTGGCCGTGAAGTCGGTCGGAGGTAATCATGATATCGGATCGTATATTCTGAATCTAAACCATTCACTGTTGGAAGTATAGTTGAAATTTTTAATTTTGTATTTTTCTTGGTGATTTTCAGAAATAAAATTTTTTTTGCATGAAATTGAAAAAACATTCTCAATAGACAAAGAAAGAGGGCTTGTATACAACAAATGTTTGTTATCAAAATTTTGGTTTCTCGTAGTTCAGAGCTTGAGTTGGAATCAAAATTTCTGTCATCCCAGAGTTTTCGTCAATTCCACAACCCTGGTTGAGCCATCCATCCCTATCTCTATATATATTGCTATCTACTATCTAACCGTTATTTTGTAGATATGATTTTGTTCGTCACATCCACAATCAATTGGAATCAGCGATGGGACATTTGATTGATGAAGAAATAGAAAAGAACAGCATGGGAGGCAGCAGCATGAACGCAACATCTGGACAAGAAACTCTCGTTCAACTTGTCACCAATTCTGTTGCTGATTCTAAAGGGTTTGTTGTATACTGTTCATTACCTTTTGACATATAAGTGATTGTTCATAACTTGCATAGAGATGAGTTTTTGATACTTGATGAGTGAATTTGTGTGACTTTTCTCTAGGCAAATTTTCACTTATATGGAGGAGACATTGTTATGTTGTTGTGGTCATAATAATCTGGACCATGGAGTAGGGAACAATTTTACAACTGACTCCCGACTTGAGGTTAAAATAAATTTTGACTCCGAGTTGAAAAAAAATTGTGACTTCTACAACTCCAAACTCTGGTGTACATAAACTTTTGCATATGCAAAAATAGACTTCAAAAACATTTTATACAATAATAATGAAGTTAATATTTTTTTTGTGGAAATTTTTTACTTTCATTATTATTAATGTCTGTAATTTTGACTGAATTTCAACTCTGACTCACTTCATCAAGGAGTTTGGAAATATGGCTTTGGTGAAAACATGCCAAACGCCCCACTGCACACCACTGACGTGTACCATAATTGACTTTCATCATTGGTAGACCAATGAGTGACTTTGTCCTTCCTATCCATCTTCTTGAGGTTATCATGATTTTTTCAGATTTTCATCTATTGTGAAAAAGCTATGCTCAGAGACTATGGCAGCATCTGAGACAATAATTCAAAGTATAGAAGACGAGAGATTGAGTGCGATAGGAGAAGAAGATTCCAACAGTCAACCAAGCAGAAGACATCAATCTGTGTTCAGTGATGGAGGTTCAACATATGATCATGATGGTTTATATTTCTTAAGTCAGGTGAATGTGGTTAAATTTGGTCGTCAGTTCTCATTAGGAAATTATTTATTGGGCCAGAGAAGCACAATGGAAACTTGGTAATATTTTGAAAAACAAAGTCTGGTAGGAAAGTGTGTTTGAGTCTCATTCACGGCAATATAAAGAGGGATGAATTATCAACCAGTGCACTAAACCTCTTTATAATGAGAGTTAGTTTTTTTTCATTGCTATAGTTGTTCAGATTAAAGAATTTTACTTGAGACTTTTATTCTTGAAAATCTTCTTTTCACTCTTGACTGGACGCTTTATGATTTATATTTGGACCTCCAGACTTGGCGCACAACCTGAACACAGTTTGTGTACCAGGTTAGGGTTCAGGTTGGGTTCATCATTAGGGTTCATCCTGGTGCACATACTTCGGGAGCACCCTGTATTTTGTAACTTATTTTTAATTATGCTTTTACAGTCCATATTCGGTAAAGGCCTCATTTATCGATATTATGAGCATAGAGAAAAACAGTTTGTTTCCTATAACTCTATTCAAATTTTTGCTACAGAAACAATTCCACTTGATTGCCGATGAGATGGACAGTCAAAAACCACTCAATGTGAGGAGAGAGGCTTTGAGAAGATTATGCCAAGTTCCTCCCTCAGATGTAATGGCGAGTGAGAGTTGGTCTCAGTTGAGAATATCTCTCATGGCTGCTCTAGCGGACAATGACACCCATATTGCTCATGATGCTCTCAGCTTTCATGCTAAGATGTTTGCAGGTTCTGTAGCAATATTTTCATTGGTAATTAGATAAGTATAAATCCCTATTTATTTATTAGGGTATTGGTGAACAATGAATTAGCCACTGTATAAAAAGAAAGTGTATGGTGAAAAATGAATACCAATAAAGGCACAATGCTTTTAAATGTTATCTTGACTGCCGTGTTTTTTGGCTAATAAATCTATCTGGCGAATAAGACGAGGCCATCTTTTAGCGCTGAAATGTTTTTTTTTTTCATATTACCTCCCAATGTCAGTGCAAATAAAAAAAAAAATTGGGTTAGTTTGTCTCTCTCTTCACCGCTCTATTTTATTGATTATATTTTACTGCTTTTTCAACAGTCAGTCAGAAATAAATCATGTTTGTTTTGGTAGCATAAACTGTGGTTCAGAAAACTGCCATATTAGCCGGAAAATACGATATATTCTTGCATTTACCGTACTTTATTTTCTATAAAAAGATTTGTATATCATATAATATGTAGCACACCTTTTCAGTTTCAAACCACCAAATAATGAAAGAAACGTACACCTGCCTTGCTGAACATCTTCAAACATTATTTACTTCTTCAAGACATGATCATTTACCAATGATAGTTGATGGACTGGATTTAACCCAACCTGAAGTTGTTCATATATTGAAAAGGTAGGTATTGTCTTGTTGGGTGGTTCAGCGGTTGGTGAATTCTGCTAATCATTAGAGACCCGCTTGCTATGAGCAAGAGGATTGCTGTCCACCTCATCATCATTGAGCTGGCAATGGCGAATCGTAAGGATTTTTGTCCCTTATGGAATAGCAGTTCCTTGGATATATGTGGCTCTTGTGCAGAGTTTTGTTCGGAGTGAACACATACATGGGGTGAATAGAAAAGATTCATTTAATGGCCAATTCAATCAACATTACTATATTTCTGCCATTTTAATATTTGGATAATTTATCATTACCGCAAACATTGTTTCTTTACTAAGTATTTGATCAAGAGTCAAAGCAAGGTCTTACACACCTACTCATAGGTAATAGAGACTCATCACTGAGTCATTGGCGCCCAATAAAATGACAAGGGCGCTCCAGAAGTGTGTGTACCAATATGGAGGTAACTAATTTTGTTCGCCTACTTTACAGCAAGTTGTGTAAAGGGACTGAAACCTATGGGCAGGGGGTATATTCACTTGGCTAACACAAACAGTCCCCGAACTCGTAATAGAACTAAAATAAGCAAAATTAAAATAAGATTATGGCCTAACACACTTCGGGAGTATCAATTTCAAGAGCTACTTAAATCATATGAGTAAATTTCAATCGACCCCTTTATTTCATAAACCAGAATTCGACTTTTGAACGAGTTCCAACAGCAAGTTCCATCAATATGGGTACGCTATCCTGAAAACTTCTTAGAAGCAATCGTTGAAAGTACACTCTCAATTATTGTACTACATCCAAAACCAGGTATAAATTAATTCCACTATTAGGCAGTGAGGTATGTATACAGGTCATCCGTAATGTCTCTTCGAAATTCAAAAAATTTGGTATAAAGTCAAATGAACTGTAAAGTGACGTTGGGCACTATGCATATCTAATTGTTATTAGCTGATTATATAAATATGGTCTCTTTGATAGTGAAAAATAATGGTATTTTTGACTTCTTTCTTCTCAAGTGTACACTCAAATACATAAGTGGCTAGCAGAGAACCTAATGTTGCAATAAATGTAATGATAAAAAATATAGGTAAACTAAGCAAAACAAGTAACCCTGTTTGCTGTCACATGTTCAATGTTAATTTATTTTTTATGTTTTTTTATTCCCAGTTCGGGGTGGAGCTAAAGAGTTAATTTCGCCATTACATTTCTTTTCTCTCGTTGACACAAAAGCAAATTGGCTGAAGAAGTGGTTGCATGGGAATTACAGTAGATATGTCGTAATAAAACAAATGCAGCAAGATTTCAGGTAAAATGTGAACAAATAAGATAGAATTCTATATCTATCCTAAGGGGCGAGAAAAGTGATAAGGCGGTATGAATATATGGCGAACTGAGACCACCTACCCGGTTATTACTTATCAATCGTAAGATCGGTAAGTATGTTGATAGATATTTGTCTGTTTGTTTGTTTGTCTGTCTGTTAGATGCACGCGATATCTCACGAGAGCGAGGTTGAATCTGCTCCAAATTTTGCATGTGCATTCATCATAGCTCGGATCAGAAGGCTATTGATTTTTGATGAATTATGTCGTATAATTAGTGAGTTATTGATTAATTAGTGATGGGACAAACGATGTTACTATGGAGTAAGAGCGCTGTTTTGGGGGATCCCTTAACCTTCGGTCGATAAGTCTTCGGTCTTATATTCTCGTTAGTATGTTAATCAGTCTATATAGCAACAGTCAAAGCAGACTCCCAACTGACTCTAGGTTGAAAATTGTTTTGACTTTGTCAAATTTTGATAGCAAAATCTTTGGCATAGGTAATGCCTCAAATTTACTGTTAAGAAGTTTTAGACAACTTAATTTTTTTGAATTCTGTTTAGAAAATTTGACACTAATTATCGCCATAAAAATATTGAAATTCGAACTCCTACTTTGGAAAATTTAAAATGTCGACTCCTCTTCCTAACTTGACCTCAGATAGTTCAAAAATATGACCTCTGACTCCTGATTCCACAGCCCTGAATTATTAAACTATCATGCGTTCCATTTCAGTTTCAAAGAGTCTAGCAATCCTCTCACACATAAATATCCCCACTGTATTCAATTTTGTGAATCGGCCTGTATGCTCCTGTTCATAAAACCTAACGCAGTGCGCCAATCTGCTTTCCCTGTATTTTTTATTTTCGATAATCTCCTTGCAGAGTCTTTCTACAAGATGCAGTTGAACATTGTATCAGTTTCTGTGATAAATGCAGAATAAAACAATCCAACAGTGGAATGACAAACTTGATGAAGAAAATGAAACAACATAAAATAGCTGAAGAAAAACGAAGGTTCGTAAGTTTATTCAGTAGTGGTTTTAGTATGCTCTGCAATGTTTGGGATTCTCCGATTATTGTCTCTACTCGAATCACGATTTACCAAAGTCTCAATGTGACTCGATTCATCTAAATAGAATGCCTCTGAATTTATCAACCGCCATTGAGTACAACGCGCTGTGGCGCATCGTGCTTACGTTAGGATAACGCGCGCTACTGCACTATTACCATGCACGTGGGTTCGCAGGTTCTAATTCCGTGGGGGGGATAATTATGTACGATAGGATTGCTGGACTCCCCGCTGCCGTAGGATAGATCACGTAACTGCTGACTAACTAACCCCATACCTGTAATAGGCAGGCCATGGTTCGCCATATGATTAGGCCGCATAATTACCTTTCCTCTCACCTGAGATAAATTTGCAAATCCTATCCTTAACTCAGTAACTGACTCAGACTTGAGATTCAGATGACTTGTGACTCAACTTTGCCTGCGACTTGAGGACTACTCAAAGCAGGTTGTCTGATATGATTTTTTTGTGATTTCTGTGCAAAGCTCAGTGACATCTTGGCACCCTGTTCCCAACCAGTTGGGAATCACTTACTTGTTGTGTTGGACAATTCTTAATTTTACCCTAGATAATCATTTTCATTAGTAAATCATTCTCATTAGTAAATTTTTCACCCTCTTTTAGAAAGAAGTGTTCACCAGCACAACTGGTATTCCTTGCAGCCTGGTTTATGAAGTTTCCGGTGATTTATCGTTTTAGCAAGCTAGACCATAATGGCCTGTTCCTAAATTTTGCTAATCTTGTTTCTATGTTTTGCATGCAAAGAGCCTCTGAGGGTCTCTAACCCCCAATCTGGAACCACTTTCTGGTGTTGAAAATTTCTAAATTCCCACTTGATAATCATTTTCATGAGTAAATTATTTGCCTGTTTAGAACGAAGTATTCACCAGCAGAACTAGAGCATCTCACTTTCATTCATTCATTGTGTGTTCTTGGTCGTTTACTACTCTATTCGCAAGGTCGCGACCTTTTTCCAGTTCGAACAAGGCAAGGAAAAGAAGTTTCAATCCAGACTCTTGTTATAACATGGATACAGGTGAATTATTTTGATCTAAGACAAAACATAATCAATGGATTTTTGTTCAAGCCATGATTATCAATTATCATTTCTAAGAGAGGAAGGTTAATGGCACAATTTGATTTTGTGATAGACTTCAGTTTATACTTTGCTATTAGTACAGATTGGGTAGATGAATGCAAATGAATGGTGGAGAAATCTACAACCGATCAGCGGCTGTGGAAACCTATGGCAGTACTAGTATAAAACAATCTATGTGACTAAATAGTTTGAAGCATTATGCTGATCTGCGTTAGAATAGATATAAAATTTCAGGCAAATATTTCGAGTTTGTATACAAATTGGGATTTATGGGGAAACTAATTGTTTACATAGATACCAACCCATTGGAACCATGTTTCGGTGGCAAAAAATCCAGATTCAATTTAATTACATACATTTTGTTTAATCAATTATAAAATCTCTCTTGAACTTGATTGTTCCATTCTTACAGATATTAAATCTTGCAAAACACAAACCGAAATATGACCAGAAGAGTTATGAACCTGCGTTACTCGCTGGAAAGGTAAAAAATCACTTTACTGTTCACTATTTTCACTTTATTTTTTGTTTTTGCTCCCTTCCTGACAAGAACTGAAATTTCTGGCATGTGGGCAAGGTGCTCGACAGGATAGAATCTCATATGCGTTACGCGCTGGAAAGGTAAATGAAAGACATTACTATTCGCTATCATATTCGCTTGTATTTTTTAATTTATTTCTCGTTTTTGCCCCCTACTTAGTACTTACTGTTTAACAAGAACTGGAATTTCTAGCATAAACCTGGTCACATGTAATGAACTGCTGGTATGGCCAATAGCTGATAATCTACTATCGACTACGGCAGTGGTTTCCAACTTTTTGTTCGTGCGGCCCCAAATTATCAGGGGAAAAACTCAAACTTACTCGAAAAAAAATGCTGCTTTTAAATAAAACTCAATTTTTGTGATCGTTAATGAGTACTTCTGCCTTTTTTAAATTTGTAAACCTAAGGAGTAGTTGCGGTGCACTCTTTGGGAATCGCTGGACTAAGGGAAGATTCTATTCAGTAATAGTTATCTATTAAAACAAATATTGTATAATTTTAAAAA
The DNA here is from genome assembly GCF_013122585.1 of Styela clava. Classification (NCBI taxonomy): domain Eukaryota; kingdom Metazoa; phylum Chordata; class Ascidiacea; order Stolidobranchia; family Styelidae; genus Styela; species Styela clava. The sequence goes on along the minus strand of NW_024102826.1, from coordinate 18,842,576 downwards.
TGTCCACAACCATCAAGTTTTTGTGCTTAGTAAGGAGAGAGATGGAAGAGTTCTAAAGGGGAGTGTATCAAAAAATGCTGGACATTTTTACATTTATATTTTTAGATTCTACGAACTCTCTTTAGCTCGAGTGCATTTGTTGAAAATTGTTTGAACACAGAAATTATCGATGCTCTGTTGTCTCCTGTGAAGTCATGGCTACATGAAGGAATATCAAATCAAGGTTTTTGTTTTCTGTATTCCTTAATATTTTTGTTATAGCAGAATACAGGCGTTCGAAATTCTGAAATTATGCCTGTTCTTGCAATATACCAACAAAACACGGACTTAAATTTTTAGTGGCTTAAGTAGACATGACTGTAACGGTACACCAATAGACATTGGTGCATGATCTATTGATGACATGAGCAAACTACAGCCTGCGGGCCAAATCCGGCCCATTGAGTAATTCAATCTGGCCCACCTGATGCTGCCACAACCACACTAAAACCAAATTTTGAGCTTTTAGTTGAAATAAGCTCAAGGAAATTGTTGAGATCAGATTAAATTTAGTCTCGGCACAAGCCACTTTACACTTTTGCTTTTGTAACACTGTAAATTTTGTTTATAAAATGTAACTTTTTACGTCCGTCAGTCTAGGTGGGCAAAGTTTTTGCCCCTGATCCAAAAATCTTGCTCACCTCTTATCTATTGTGTAACATTCAGGGATTATTCATTTTCATCCTTGTATAATTTTCAGATTCAGAAAACCAGGCAAGTGAAGCCACCATGCTTCATATCTCAGAAATACTAGCTTGTCTCACATCCACTGTATCTGGGAGGAATAAACTAATGTATGGATGCTCCGATAAAACTATCGGCTCCAGGTAAAAGGGTATCTTGAATTCTCACAATATTTTATCCGAATTTGCCTCACAAGTTACAACGTGAAATCTTGAGACAAAGAGGAAATGGCCCCCCAGAAGTATGTGTACCAATATGGAGGTACTAATTTTGTTCACCTGCTTTACATCAAGTTGTGTAAAGGGACTGCAACATATGGGCACGGGCTATATTTATTTGGCTAACACAGTTAGTCCCCGAACTCGTAATAGAACTAAAATAGGGAAAATCGGAATAAAATTATGGCCAAATCTGGTACACACACTACGGGAGTACCAAATATTGTATGTGAAATAAAAATATTCTTTCCTACAGAAAGTTCTCAGCTGCCGCTCATGTTGTTGCTGAATTCGCACAGAAAGCATTATGTGGCAACTTACCTTCATTATCAAAACGAACCCAGAGTTATCTCGTCACAGGATCGTTTGTATTTGTTTGTCGACAAATGTACAACACATGTGAAGGACTTGCGTTACTACAAGAATATAGATTGCATGAATGCCTTGCAAGAGCATGGAAACAGGTTGGAAGATATTATTTTATTTGTGCAAAGTCTTCATTCAGTTATGGCCATAAGAAGAATAACAAGGAAGCAATACTCTGATACAGTATTATTCAAACTTATTTCATCACGGCCTGCTTGCCACAGCCAAATTTTCTCGTTCAGGAACTAAAAAGAGAGCAAAATTCATTAATACAGAAAACATGAAAAAGTAATAATAATAACATTATCTTTAATGAGAACGATGTGCTTGCATATTCTCGCACAAAAGATTGAATCTTCGCTCTATGTTTTGGTGAAGGTGATTCACAGTACTAGTTCCAAATTCAATAAATATTTAATTTTTTAGTGTCAGGAAATATTTTTCTGCCCCCCCTATTAAGCCACCCTTGGGTCCGAGCACTCAGTTCGATGAGCTTGCTCTAATATATAAATATGAAGATCGTGCATTGGCACTAGTACGGTAATGACTTGAAGCAGCGTTTTCTAGTGAAATCGGCAGTAAAGTGTGATGGAGGGGGTCGCCGGAATAAAAAGTGTTTCTCTTCAATTGAAATGAAATAGCAGAATTTTTCATATTGTTCTTAGATTCATGACAAGCACGGAGAAGTGTCAACGCCAACTGGGTCGGAAGACGGTAACGATTACCATGGTAACAATGACATCACCGATATATCTCCAAGCCAATCAATATCTCATAATATGTTGCTATGGGAGGAAAATTTGATCGATAACCTATTGAACTATGCTGCAACACCAAAGGTATTGTTATTTTTTTGAATATAGTTAGATTCATATGTGGCATAAAAAAATTTGTGAAAAAAGATGTTTTAAATGCCTATCATCTTTCCCCCGATAATAAGACCTATCCTGAGTTTTAAAAATGTTATTCACCTAAAATAAGGCCTAATCAATAGCGCTAATCGATAGTTTTGACCTAATCTATAGCAAGAATTCTTGTAATTCTCTACTTTGTAATTTTGTTTTTAATAATTAAAAATAAAAGGCATCCACCAAAAATAAGCCCCAGTGTTTTTCGAAAGAAATTTAGAGTAAGATCTTGTCTTATTTTCGGGGAAACACAGTATGCACCTTGTGTGATAGAGATTAGCATTCTAATTGTTTAGTCGATTTCCAAAATTCCGAGATTCTAGGTTGAGTTTACAGTTCATGTTCCAACTCAAGCCCGTATTTTCACTCAGAGCATCCAAAAGAGGGCTTGCCACATGAGTAGGGCTGTCCAAAATCGAATACTTTTTTGATTCGAATCGAATGGAATATTTTTGCTGAATCGAACCGAATAATCGAATATTATTGCGCAATATTAAATCTGTCTCTATTATACAATAAACGTCTGCCCTTCGATGTTGCGGTAACGTATGTGCAGTTACATCTTACTTACTGCTGGTATTTTGCAATACAATGTTTTCAGATTTATGAAAGGAGATCACACGCTTGTATGAACTGGTCAAAAAAATTAGAGAACTCCAAAATTTGGGTTTCGAAAATATAGATGAAACTGTTGCTCAAGTTCTAAATTGCATTTAAAAATTCCAAGCTAGTTTGATGGCAATATTATTTGATGACTATAATATTGTTAGTGTACAACAGCCATCAAAATGCAAGAGTGCAATTATTTGTCTTGGTATATAGATGGATAATACAGTAATGCCATCATAAGTAATTACAAATTCCATTCAAAGAAGGTATTGCCATCATAACGATCCCAAAACACCTGTTTCAGCTTTGAGTTGCCTGTACCATGTTCCTATGATAACTAACTCAACAGCTTCAAATCGATTCTATTTATAGAACTATCGTTTTCTAAATTGTCTCCTTTTTCTCCTTGTTCTCTCTCAAAAACGTCACGACCGATTATACCTTGTTATGATGACCATGCATGAAATGGCTAATCACGTGCCAACGGGTTGGCATTAGTAATGACATGTTTATCACAAAATGAAGGCGAGAGAAATATCGGGAAACCAATTAAACTGAGAGCGAGAGTGGTCTGAGCTCGGAGCGCTGCCGCTTGCCCGATGAAAAACATCCCATAAAGGTTCCGCTTTATGTACCGGTACCTAATTTTAGCGATTCGAAAATTAGCCGAAAAACGATTCGAATAATTTGCGATTCGATTCGATTTCGAATATTTGGTTAGCTTGGACAGCCCTACACATGAGTATACGACAACACAACCTACGTAAACGTTTTGGATTCAGTGTTAGTAGCCGTGATAGTTAATTTGCAACAGAACATAATTCTTAGAAATACCGTACATGCCGAACAACATTTTTGCTGCTCTCCAAATAGTAGAAGGATAAGTAGTTAGTCACCCAGATAGTTTGATGATCGCTCATACCAATAGCAAGTATGCTACTATTTGTGGTGACTTGGAATTAAAAAGAATAATGCTGCCAAAAGATATTTGATGCAACACACAGGAACTCCTCAATATATAGAGTCTCCATTGATATATTTTATAAAGTATTTTCCAAAAACCAATTGCAGGGAATCATCAATACAGAATTTTTTTTATATTAAAAATTACTGCAGGATAAACATCTCTTTGCATTTCTCTATTGTGGTTTGTTTGCATATTTACTCAAATAACCATTTTAGGATACCATTTGTGGTGTGTATACATAGTGCTATTTTCTTTTTCAGGGACTCCTGCTTTTGCAACAAACTGGAGCAATCAATGAATGCGTCTCATACATGTATACAAGATATAGGAAGAAGTTACAGGTTTTTAACAAAATCTATATTGATTCTGTAGCTATTGGCACTCCATTGGTCAACGTACCTTTGCTCAGGAATGAGTCTTCTTTCTTTCCGATTGTGGCCTTGATTTAAGCAAATTTTCTAAAAACGGTAACTATACAGTTGCATTAAATTCAGTACAGTCCCAGTAGTTCTAGGCCACTTATACATTGCTCATAGTCATAGATGAGTCTACTTTACTTCTGAGTGCAAATTCCCTTATATAGATTGGTATGTTTTTCAGGTTAGCAAATGTGAAAAATTTGGATATGGTGTAATGGTGACACAAGTTGCGGCAACAGCTCCAGGAATTGTCGGTAATAGAGATGTACCGATGTATCGGTATCGGGTATCGGTATCGGCAATATCGGCCATTTTTTGGGTATCGGCCATGTATCGGTATCGGTTAGATTAAGGCCGATATTACCGATATATTTACCTTTTTGATATGGTCCAGAATGTTTTAAAAGAGAGGTTGGAATGCTACTTTTTAATTTATTTTTGTCTGGAGAGATCGTGAGCTATGCGCCATACATGTCCCCACCCCTGCGAGAGAATAGGATTCACGTGTTTTTAGCTATTTATCAGCTAAACTAGCTCAACTAATTTGGCTATTTTCGCTGTCAAATTTTTATATTGACAATTTTAATATTACATAGTTTTTATGAAGAAATATATCAACACAGCACATAACAAAAAGCAACTAGGCGCCCAGTTTTAAATCATACAGTGGAATTGGGGTCCTTCCTTATTAACGGCACATGGACTTTTGGCACGGGTATAAATTCTGACTGTTTGTCGTCAAGTACGTGTGTCATTTAGTCCGTCGACATCGATAAACTAAATTCCGACACAATTATCCCTCTACACAGGTATTAATTTTAATTTAACTACACGATTTCTTTATAGATATATTGACTTGACCGCCTAGCCCTAGACTGTCTCAAAATATATGATAGCAATTGTAAAATATTATAAAATAGCGAAGTAAAAAAACATCCTCAACGGTTAACGGTGGGCTTTCTAGTCGGTGCTGATTGATATTCTTTCATGTTGGCTTTGACTTATTGCGTCGACGATTACGATTAGCCATTAAATTAAATATTTGTAAAATGCTTTTAATTTGAACGTAGGACGGCGGCGCTAGAATGTGTGGGTGATATTCGATATTCTTTTAAACACGAATAACGATATTCGAAGCTCGCGATATTAATATTAAATTCAAATTGGACATCCCGGCTTATGAGTTTTCTAATTGAACACCGAGATTCTTAGCGTTACTGTACAATGTATCTTAATCAGTAACAGCATATGGATACCAAACATTAATTTCATATTATGTGATATATATATCTTTTTTTCGATCTGAAATAATGTGTACTATGAACAACGCTTAAAGACCATTGTTTTAACCCGTCTGCCCTACACAGCATACCTAATTAAGTAATAATTACATAGTATCGGTATCGGAATATCGGTAATATCGGCCTTTTTGTAGTATCGGCGTATGGGTATCGGTATCGGCGTTTTTAGCTGGTATCGGATCGGTATCGGCGACAAAAGTGGTATCGGTACATCTCTAGTCGGTAAGTTACCTTAAATAAAGAAGAATTCATATTTAGACATATTTTTATATAGTTTAGCCCCCTGTGATTATGACACTCTGGTCTGATTTTAGATTGGTTTTGATAGTAAGAATAGGTTCTGTATAGTTGTACATATATATAGTGACTTTTATTTTCTATTCTTCGACCCGATGAAGATTTGAATAGACATTCAAAACTATATTGCGGACAGTTTGCACATCATGCTATGCTAAATAATCACTGGATATATGCTTGCCATCCAAACCACTGATTACAATATTTTCACACAATCTACATTTTTGTAGGCAATGATTTTGATTGGGGAAATTACTGGACCGCTTGTCTTTCACATATCGTATATGCTCGTTTTACCGCCCGATCTTGATTAAGGGCCCGTTTGAATAGCCGACCGTGTGAACAGAACATAAAATTAAATAAGGGCCAGTGCTTGAATACCTGCTCGACGTAAAAGCTGATTTTTCAGTGGTAGAGAACAATAGGAAATAAGAAGCGCTTTTGTCACAACGCTGTTGAATTTTGGGCGCCGGTAGATAACACTCACACCTTAGGCGTCCAAGTATATAACAGATAGCATTGATTACGTAACACCATGGTTCTCAAACTGAGCGTCGCGACGCCCAAGTGCGGCGTTTCAATATTGATAGGGCATTGCAAAACTTTTTCTTTTGTGGATTTGTACCTGCGGTGCGTAGAAAAAGTCAAAAGAGAATTGAAATAACAATATATAAATTATTGTATCGATTGAAAATAACAAGCGCTCGTGCTTGAAATAAGGGCCGATTTAAATAAGGGCCCGGTTAGTTAGTTGGTTGAAAAAATATGGGCCCGGGCTACAAAACGAGCAAATACGGTATCCTCTTTGTTTTCTACCATCCAAGATATGAGACTTTCACTTGTCCAGCTATTCCTATACCCAGCCTAGCCTAGTAACTAAATGAGAAGCCGAGGTAGACCATTAAATCATCCTTGGAGTCTGTTATTAGGAAATCCTAAGTAGATATAAGGTTTATTGAAAAACATTTTTCCCATTCTGTTTCAGCTCTCCAACTTGCTGGGTTTGAGAAGGCATTGGTACATGAACTATGGGCTGGACTTGAATGTGCTTCGGATGAAATAAGAATGACCGCACCTCCACCACACCCCATATCACCGATTGATAAATCTGTTCATAAGGTATTGTCTCATTTATAAACTGTGAAGATAGATTAGAACGTTTACATAAAACATGGCTCTGTTGAAAAATGGCAGTTTTCATACCAAGGTACTGATTTGGGCACTACAGAAGTGTGTACCAATATGGAGATAACTAATTTTGTTCGCCTACTTTGCATCAAGTTGTGTGAAGGGACTGAAACCTATGGGCAGGGGATATATTCACTTGGCTAACACAGACAGTCCCCGAACTCATAATAGAACTAAAATAAGGAATAAAATTATGGCCTACATTTTTGACAGTATAATTTTCCAATTTTTTAGAGCAAAATATTTTTCACTGAGCATATTTTAACAATATTTTTCTATTTTTAGTGTTTCATTGGGCTTGTGAATATTCTTAGTTCCTATGATGCCGTGTTTCACATATTTCATCACCAGACTTTACCAAATAAACCGTCGTATAGTTTCAGAGAAGTTCCAGATTCTGTATTGGTGAGTATTTAAAAAAATCAAAATTTAGGTATAGTCGATGGCCAAGTGGTTAAAACATTAGGTTTTACTAGGTTGACATCGCTAATTAAAAGCCGCAGGTTCAAATCTCATGCCCACCACATCACCTACAGCTTGTCTTACAAAAAATATGATATCTGGACCTTTTTGTGATTTTTTTTCACCAACTCAGCCTATGACAAGCAATTATCTTACTGTCCTTATGAATTACTATATGTTTTTGGGGAGAATGCATTCAAAGCAAAGGCTACTTGCACTCTCTCAGAAGTAAAAAGATTTTTCTTCAAAAAAATTTGCAGGCGATTACCTAAATGCCAATGCCATTACATAGTAAATATTTAAACACATTCATTGATTGTTACAGAAAGTGTTTGACCGACTTGTGATGATAAATTCAGAAGCAAAAGTTCATTCTTTGTTCAACCATGAACAATCTCACGTGTTTGGACTTAGGTTAGTTGCATCTAAAAATCTTTCTATAACCCAGTGGTTACGAACAGGCGGCACATGGCCCCCAATAGGGCCACAGACTAGTTGATGGGGTGCCACAATGCTAGGCGTAAAACTGATTTTACTTTTCTCTTGACAAGAAAACATCCTGTTCTTCTTAGTTTCATTGCTTGATAAGGTCATTTCACAGGGTGTTTTCACTTTTTGAGCATGGATTGTTCGAACATAATAGGATTTGGAATCTACCAATCAAAATAACACTATAAACATAACTGGAATGTCAGACAGGGGGCCATGAGTGCTAAAACCTTCTGGAAAGGGGCCAGGAGCTCCAAAAGGTTGGGTACCACTGCTATAACCTATAATCTTAACTAAATTTAAGTAGGGCTAAATATGTTGTTATATTGTGACATGTTGTTGTCCACAATGTGACTGTGTGTATTTAACATATTCTGTTATGATCAATATTTATTCTTATTTTATTATCTTAATTAGGTAAATTTGACTAAGGCTAAATAATAGATATTTTTAGACACAGTCACTCGTGACAATTTTGTTATACCTGGGATACGTCTCAACATATGAACAGTATATTCTGTTATGATAGACTGTTTATATGCTAAGATTTATCCTTATTTTATTCTTTTACATCACCAAGGCTTGTCATTTTGATATATGGCATCGGGAACCTCTGATCTACTTTTGACAGTTGGCGCATGGTTGTAAGCTTTTAAAATATGCTTTCTGTCACAACTCTGATTACCCTGTGCAGGTTGTACTTTGAAGAGTAATGAGATGTAGAAAGGATTGCCTTCCCTATGTGTATATCTATTTATATGTAACTTTGTTGATTTTTATTTGTCTGCTATCCAAATTGCTGATATATTTGCTGTGATATCAAATTTTAGACGGTTGTCAAATTTGTGATCATAAACATGTTTATTTGCGTACCCCTAAACGCCGCAAGAAATCTCGCCGCAGGATATTTCCTGTTTAAAAACAGTTTATTTTCGCTCAGGTTGTTGAATGTATTGGTATGTAGTCTTGATACCTGGTTATTACTTGAAACTCAGTACAACATCCAACAAACGTTACTGCAAATGCAGAAAGATGATTGCACTTATGAAGGGTAAGATTGATTGCAATTTTTTGTTATTTATAATCTGGATTATTTTTGTGTAGAAAATTGAGAACGTTATGAAGCAAATTTAAGAACAGTGGCCTAGCTTGATAATAGTTCATAATGATTATTCCACTGCCTTTATTGTAAACATCGCACACTTAAAAAGGGAGCTGTACCTTCCATCCATGCATGCATGCTGCGTCCGTTTGAATACTGTGATCTTTTTTTGTGCTAATTATCTTAAATTAAAAAAAAATGCGATTCTCATTTTTCTTGTAATAACATATCTTCAATTTTCTTCAGAAATATTATTATCGACGCTCTATCAGTTGATCGTAACCATATTCTTGTACGAACTCAAGCGATCGGAGGACCCTCGGAACGTCGGATACCTCCTCGATCGTTAGAACCAATGATTCACAAAGGATCAAAACAACTTGCGTATCCGTGGCCTTTGTTCAATAAATTTCCGCTTCCTAAAGAATATACACCAACATTGAGTGGAAAATCTTCTGTCAAAAAAGGTGGGTGTGTGTGAAAATCTTAGCAGTTCTTCAAATCATTCATTCCAAGCTGGAAATCAAATAAATTTTTGAAAACATCGCATTAGAACAGTGGTTCTCAAATGTTGGTGTGCGCCCCACAAGGGGGGTTGCGTAGAGAATATTTTTTGGGGGGGGGGCGTGAAGTTAATGGAAAATAAAAATATTTGTCAGATTTGATCTTGCTTGCTTTTGGATATTTACATTTCTTTGTTTTGAATGTTTAAGTTCTATCCACATATTTTCAACATGTTTTTTGAATAAAACATACTTTCGCCTCACTATCTGTTATTTGTAGCTCTTTGTTAGCTAGTTATTTTTTAGGTGGGGTGCGAGACTTCACAGATTCTAAAAAAGCGGCTTAAAAAGTTAGAGAACCATTGCACTAAAAAATAAAATGCTTTAATTATTGCTTTAATCTTCATTTACTGGTATACATAGAATTCACCACCTTTTTTCTGTGATGATTCTTGTTTATTTTTGAGTTGGCGTGTTTGTGGTTTTGATTTGAGCAAATTCTCTCAAATAATTCCGGTTTTGAAAAGTTCGAAAAGAATCCTTGAAAAATTTGTCGTCAGTACTGAAGGAAATTAAATAGATAGTGCCCAGTACAAATTCACAAAGAATATAATGTATATTTTACTTTTTCTATTCAGAAAGTGTTGTCAGTCGTTTTCTCTCAAAAACAAAAGCATCTGATAAGAATCGTGGGTGGCTGGAACAATGCAGGGATATGTTTGTTAAAACCATGATATCAGGTTTGTATTTTTGTATTATGAAATAAAATTATTTCACTCTGAAATTCAAAAATTTACGAGATAATGAGCAATGATATCTTGTTCTGTGACTCAATATAATTCTATCCAAGGTGTAAAAAACGGTGCTCTCGAAGTTTATGTACCAAGATGGTGCATAACCTGAACCCTAACCTGGTACACATACTATCTATGTTCAGGTTGTGCGTCATCTTAGTGCATATATTTCAGAAGTGCCTAAAAAACTAGGTAAAAAGGTTTCTGTCCTTTCAGAAAATGAAGCTTGTTAGGTATTGGTAGGCTTGCCTTGCCATATATCTGAAGCAAAAAATCGGGAAAGGGCGGATTGGGCAAGCCAGCCTTGGTCCGATTCCGAGTCTTATAATACCATGGTAGGTAGATCACAGGCATCAAAATTAGCTGTAAATTCTATTAAAAATCCTCTATTGGTCTTTGCTTCAAATAATAGAAATCCTTTTTGTTAACTTGCACTTTGTTTTCGGCGTCACGATGATTCAACAATAATACAGTTGGATGTTAAATTAACGCATGTTTCATACTTCATGTCATATCTATGACAACAATTTTTCTCTCTATGTAAACTAGTGAAATGAGTTGCAAATCAGTGGCAATTCGGCTGCCTTCGTTAGAGAAAAAAACAAATTTGTATTCATATCAAACAAATAAAATATTTATGACTGTCATATTGCATAACCGGGACATTTAGGTTGGAAACAACTTGCCAAAAATCGGGACTGTCCCAGCTAAACCGGGACGTATGGTAGGCCTAGGTATCATTGAGTGCTAATAACCAAGCCAATGTGGAATCTATATATATTAGTTCAGTGTAACTATTTACTACAGCTGTTCCCTAGCTCAGATAGAAGCCAATTTAAAATTTTAATAATTTATTTTGATATTTGATAATTGTGAAACGATCTAAATTAAGAAAAATTATTTCACAGGTCCAGGTGTATTGAAAGGCAGCATACTTGCAGATTTATTAGACAAAGCAGTTGTTGCTCAAGAAAGAATGCCAGAGGAAAGATTGTTCCCTAATCCTTCTATTAAAGGTTTGTTGTAATTGATTTCCTTGATTATGAGATTAAACCAGAGCTCCGAAGTCGACTTTCCAAACTCTGATTCTCGGTTTTGGCTTGGAAAAATATCGGCTCTGATTTCCGATTCTAGTTTGGAGAAATTTTGACTAGAATTTTAATATGAGGAAAATTTGGCTCAGACTCCATCTCAAAATTTTGACCTTCTGATGACAACTCTGTCTCCAATATAAATTAAAACATGCAAAACTATGTATCCAGACTATGCCTCCACATTCCTGGATCCCATTTTGCTATGAAAAAGGTATCTAGGTATTGACTACATTTATCTAAAGTGGAATGATGAGTGATTGGTTAGGATTCAGGTCTTGGTCGCCATCTTGTGCGCATACTTTAAAAATATTTTTGTTGAATTTTATTTTCCGTCCGCCGCAGGCTTATTATTTCATGAATAAAAATCTTGTTTCTGCAAATCGCAAAAAATCGAGAATGTTCTCTCGGTACTCTCGAAGTATGTGAACCAAGATGGTGGATACCGTAACGTAGTATGTGTAACAGGTTAGGGTTAGGCCATAATTTTAGGTACAAATACTATGGGAGTCACTTGGCTAATGCTCGACCTCGTAATAGAACTGAAATAAGGAAAAATGGAATAAAATTATAGCCTAACCCTATCCAGGTAGACATCTACGTTCCCGTGTCTGCCATCTTGTTTCACATACTTCGGGAGTACCCGATACAGTATAGCAATTTGGGCAGGTGATGCTAACTGGGGTAAAACGCATATAGATACGTCTTATAAAAATCCCACAAATAACGACATTTTCGAATAAAATATACTGTTTTTAATTCTAGATCCACCTTTGAAAGATTCTCTGAGTCCTGTGTCCACTGCTGGAATCAAAATGGCGGTAAGATATGGTAAGCATCTCAACTTAATGAAGAGTAGCACAGAGGCCACGACTAATAATTTGAATTACGTTCTTCGACATTGTCAAACTATGCTTGAGGATCAACAAGAGAAAGCGTCTGGCGGTGGAAAAAACAATAATGTGCAGATTAGTGAGTATAAATTATAATAGAATGGAATTGTATTATCCTGGGGGAGAGGAAAGAAATAGACGACTTACTTATGGCAAACCTCGGCCTGTCTATGTAAGTTGAACACAAAAATTGCGCACATATATATATTTGATAGTATTCCTGTATTTATCTTGGGGAGAGGAAAGAAATATGACGACAATGTGACAATATGGCAGCCTAGACATATTACATGGCCTTTCAGTTTGGGAACAATTTACCAGTTATTCATTTCAGATGGTGGGACTTGATAAAGAATTGTGTACATTGTTTTTCAGCTGAACAAAAATATGAAAAATAGCTGTGTGATAAAAATTGCATATCACTAAAGTGAAATTAATATAAATATATACCATGTGTATGATATGCACTTTTGTGGCTCTATATAACATAACATTTGTCAAATTCTACAATTTTGAATCAGAAACTCTGCAAGGACCATACCATGGTTTTGATTGGTTTGTCAGCACCATATTCCTGATGAATGGAGGAAACAAAGACAAGACGTGGAATTTTCTGCAAAAATTTTCTGACCTGCTCTGCTCAGGATTCTTGTGGCCAGCAAGACTACATGCTAGTGTAAGTTTATACTTGTGGAATTGTCAGTGTTGTGCTCATGGTAAGATGGTCATTAATCGCTTGAATAGTCCTGCACAAAATGAAGTAAGACGATACATGTCAATAAGAGCAGAAGGAAATTATCAGTCTTCAATGCCGTAGTCAGTGTTTTAGGATATGATTTAAATATTTATCCCGGGAAGAAGAAAGTCAATAAGGCGACCTAATCATATGGTGAACGACAGCCTCTCGTACAATTACCAGTCCATGATGGGTATGGGGTTAGTCAGCCAGTTATTTGTTTTCAGATGCATGGACTTGTATCTATTGTATGGCTGTACTGTTTAGGTTGTATTAGTTACTTCCGTGCATAATGAATTTTAGCAGTAAAAGCCTCTTATTTTATGTGCGTTTGTTGCTTTGGGAAAAGCTAATCAATATATCATTCTCATTATAGTAGATTCAAGCAGTGTTAGGTTAAAGGTTGGAGAAGGTAGCCGTATTCAATTACCCTGCTGTGGCAAGGTGTCCAGCAATCTTCTTGCGCATAACTTTTCTCCATGTGATTTAAACCTTTTGAAACCATGCAGTGTAGTTGGAGTACAATCACAAGTGTGTTTTTAACACTTATCATGATGCACCAGCCATTAAAAATTTCATTTTTATATTCCAGCTTCACTTGCCAAAAGAGATGCGATCAAGTGGGATTCATCCTTTATTTTCACACACAGGACATCATGTGGAATTAATTTTACAGGTAACAGATCTAGTTAAGTCAAGTTTATTTTTTCCAATCAGTAAAATCAACAACAATTAAATACAAGTTATGATAAAATGATAATTAGAAAGTTTCACTGGGGAAGGGAAGTCGCAGGGAACCAAAGCTGATTATCGAGCAGCGACACTCAAAGTACAAATATGTAATTTAAGCAAAATTGAAATTTTAGAGTTTGGAATCTACGCTATATAAATATATACTTTTGTTTTCTTGTACCCTAGCACTTAATGAGATTACTAGTTCGACTCTTGGGATGCGTAACTTTTTCAATCTGTGATCCTTCCGTCAAGCTGTTTCTACACACAGAAAGCTATTGTGCAAAGCTTAGCGGTGAGCGAAAGTATTGCTGGACTTCTCGTCGTCGTAGGGTGGTTCACATAACCGCTGGTCGGTTACGGCTTCTTCCACCATCACGTCCATGCGTCTGTAACAAATACCTGGCAAACTAATAACTGGACGTGAGGCTGTGGTTTGCCATCTTAGTGGCTTTCCTCTCCCTTATTATGTAAATCCTATCTTGCAATTCTAAGTTTATCATGAGTAAAATCATAATGGCAGAACCAGAACAATTTTCTTTATTAATTCTTTCGTTCTAATTCAGAATGAACTTCCACTTGTCCACTCCACATTTCGAATGTGCGGTTACACTCCGTCACAAATATGTCAGCACTGGTTACAGCAATGTTTCTGGAATTACATGGATTGGAATCAGATTAATCATTACATTGCTGTTGTTATTATATTGGGAACTGATTATCAGGTAATAAAAAAATAAACTTGCTTCTTGGATCAATATTAAATCAACTTTATACCTGTTTACACCAGGGGTGTGTAACGCGGCCCACAAGAAGAAATCGTGTGGCCGATTTTGAATGGCGTGTGGCTCGCGAAACAGGTTTTGAATTTAGTTTAATCTAGTGTGTGCGAGTAATTTCAATTCCTTTGCATTGCTAAGCGTATAACTGAGCTTGTGCGAAGCGAACAAATCGTATCATAAGATCAATAACCAAAGTTTTTGTGCCTGCTAGAAAGAAACTACTAGAAAGCCTATGTTAGATAAAGGTGCTGCCCATGGTTTTCACTCCGTTAGTTGTATCTGGCCCACCTGTATTGCCCACTTCTGCTGTAGACCAATGGTTCTTTTTCATGAGATACATATTGAATGATTTACTGCTACCCAAACTGAATTGGTAATTGGGAAGGATGCTGTGGTCCAACATTTTGATTAGATCGTCTTTCCTTCTACCATGAGATGCATAGGAAAATCTTATGTCATAATTTTCAAAATATTTTTTGTTTTACTGCATTAGTGCATAGATTTTCGAAGTGCTTCATACAGATCCCCAGGGCTCCATTAGAGAAATCTAAGGGCTCTGCAAGTTATTCGTTTACTTATTAAAATACTGACTTGGCTAATTGTATAACTGTCCTAATAACGATATAAGCAATAAAGACATTATCAATATCTAGAAGTTTCAATAGATAATGCCATATTTGAGTTACTGCATTGTTGCAACGATTCGACACTACTTTATTAAAATATGTTTGTCAAGCGCCTCCTCTATGGGGCTTCAAAAATAATAGTCAAACTCTTCCCATAACACTAAAAGTATGAGAACCCCTGGTTTAGTGGAAAAGTCGTTAGGAACATGCTGCTCTTACCAACCATAATTCATGTTACATCTCATCTTTCCAGGTTTACATCTGCATCAGCATTTTCAAACATTTGCAGGAACAAATTCTTGAGCACAGATTAACGCAAGATTTACAAGTATTTTTGAAGGTAGATGTTTTTATTACTTGTCGATTTTAATCGGTAACTATGTTGATAGGTATTTGTCTGTCTGTTAGATGCACGCGATATCTCACGAAAGCGAGATTGAGTCTGCTCCAGATTTTGCGTGTGCATTCATCATATGTCGGACCAGAAGCCTATTGATTTTGGATGAATTATGTCGTATAATTAGCGAGTTATCAATTAATAAGTGATGGGACACAAGGTGTCACTATGGAGTAAGAGTGCTGTTTTGGGGGATCCCCTAACTTTCGATCATAAGTCTTCGGTCTCTGACCGATATTCTCGTTTTATGATTAATACATGCTTCACAAAGCTGTCATTCAGCATCCCCACTCAAATTGACTCTTTGGTGATAGGTAACAAATATAGATAACTTCTGCTAAAAAAGTATTGTGATTCATTGACTTGCAATTCATATACCTAACCAAATTTGTAATCCAGCCGTCCTGTCATTTTTTCTGTCCACAGGTGAAATATTTTACTGTATTACTTCAACAAATATTTTTTCTCAGGAAAACCCATTTCATGGCTACAATGTAGCTTCGTACATGGATTATATGCAAATGTTGGAATCCAAGTATAAAGGAATGGTTTTGTCTGATCTACGTGGTATTGCAGGAAAGAGCGGGAAATAATAAATTTCAGTTACTTGCAGTGAATGTATTAGCGCTGAGTAGATGGCGCAAAATAAAAAATATTTGTGGATTTGAAGCAAACTTTGGTTTTATCATGTTTGACATCACTGGTCTTTGTAAATGAAGCGAACGTGACTGTTCTGTTGAATGAATCACGATAATTTATTTTTCATCATGTTGCATGTTTGTAAAATTTATATTTTTGTAGAAATAAATATCGAACCAGTTTGAATAAAAAGAATAGCTTTTCAAAGTTTTGATATGAGGGGCGGAGGAGGTAGGGCTACCGGAGCTCCAGAAGTATATGCACCAAGATAGCGCACATCCTGAACATGGTAAGTCTACCGGGTTAGTGTTCAGGCTGTGCGCATTCTTGATACATATACTTCGGGAGCGCCAGGCTACCGACCGTCCCGGAATGACCGCGATTGATGTCTGGTGTCCCGGGATGGGCTATGGTTGTCCCAGAATTTTTTGATGACCGAGGCGTTCTAAAATAGAAGACATGTAAGCATGTCGGCTTGTTCAAATTGGTAACTGATGTAATTCACGCGAATATTTTTTCAAATAAAAACGACTACACAAGAAGTTGAACAGATTTTTCAACGCAGTTTGTGATGCTTACATAACTGGTATGTTTATACATAATGTTGGGCTTACTTTGTTGTGTTTGTGCTTCGCTGAAAGGTTCATTTCAATCCACGACATCTCAATAGGCCATCAAAAGACCTAAATCGCAGTGTTGCGTCGATAAATTCAACATTCATAAGTGCCATTTATGGTACTGAGCACAAAACTGTAGTGTAGTATGACTTGTCTGAAAAGTAAGTAATTCATATATTTCTAAGTAGAGTGGAAATATGCTTGCCAATACACCACACTTGTGCGAATCCTCATGCCGACAATGTAACGGTATTGGTCAGGACTCATCTTTATCACAAAGTGGTATATTGCCGTGTACGCTTCCCAGCAATAAACTGATTAGTCAGATATTCCCACTTTCTACCATTAAAAGGACGTGGTTCGCCATTTACCGGTACAGTCGTAAATAAATACTAATACGTTCATTTCCCCAAAATACATCACAATTCACGCTAAAATTCGTACCGGTCGTAAAGTTGCCGTAGCCTACTGTAATCCCACACATGTGATCGAACAGTGTGAGCTCGTGTGTCACATCGCTCACGCCTGCTCACACGACTCACGCCTGCAACTCGTCAAGGAGTACACACAGTCTATAATCTATATGTAGTGAGGAGTAGAATACCGTAATGAATTTAAATTTGGAAAAAAAGTGATCTATGAGCTAATTTCAGGACGCTGAAAAGTGACTAGGTTAGTTTTGTAGGAAAAGCACTGTTGTGTTACACATACCGGTACCAGGGTACCGTACGCGTCTCACATTTTGAATTAAATTTAAAAGTATTGCCTGATTTTATATCGTGTTTTGCCTGTTTTCGGTGGATGGGCATGTACTTGTACCGGTACGGTACGTTTTTAACTTTTTTATTAAGTTATGTCCGTCCTCTGTATTTTGTTTGTCCGTTTGTTGTTGTTTTGTGTTATGTTTCTATCCAGCTATTACAGTATTAGAGTGACCAAATAAAATTGATTGAGTCCATTACTTCTTCTGGTGGTGTGGGTCATCATGCTAAGCCAGTAAGCGTTAGGAATACGCCACCAAAGTTACCCCAGCCCACACAGCGCAAATGCAATACCAAGCACGGCAAATCAATTATGGTTTATTCATAACTCAGTAACTACATTTTTCTTATTTTTGAGATTCGACGGTCAATTTCAGGCTCGTTTACCGTCATATCTGGTAACACTGGTTAGAGATATTATTATTCAGTTGATTTTGATTCATTTTCCCGGCATTTGTGGCCATTTTGTGCTAACAATTTACGGACTCTGAAAGGATCTGGTGCTGAGGTAAACGTGGATAGATGTAATTTAGTAATCTGTGAGCGCTTAGGATGCCTTAACTTACCGTATAACACTGTCAGAACGCTAGCCCACACTCGTTTTTGACGGGCCATACTAGGGTTAACTGGGCCGTGCTTGGTATTGCATTTGCGGTGTGTATATCACATATGGTCTCTATATTGTCATAGCCACCAAGATTTTATGAATTAACGTTTATAAAGTGGTAAAATAGTTGGTTAACCCCTTGATGTCAGGCTGAGTGTGGGCTGAGCGAGTGTGGCCTGGGCTAACTTTGGTAATACGCCGTACCTCTGATTACCTGTGGTCGGTTACGGCTTCCTCCAACATCAAGTCCAGGCTTCTAAAAAAAAAAAAAAAACTAACTAATACCATAGGGTACCGGTACCCGACATAGAATGATAACCGGACGAGGGGCCGTGGTTTGCCATATGGATAAGGCGTCTTATCGGCTTTCCTGTCCCCGGGGATGAATAGGTAAATCCTGCCCTATTTTACAGATGAGTTCAAAGGCAATTTTGAAGCCACTCAAATGCGTTTCCTAAAATTCATTCATGCCTGCATACCAATGGCCATATTGCAGCATTTATATTAGCCTCATTGTAACTACTCAAATAACCCAAACAAAAATGTGATGTGAAATAAACGCAGCACCATAACTTTTTGTAAACCGTACTTTGCGTACTTACCGGTACTAGCTAGACATAGTACATTAGTACCTAGTGTAATATGTTACCTAGCTGCGCATCATATCAATATATACTATGTACCATGAAAGTTAATAATTGATGGTCCCCACACAAATTGATCAAACCAGACGTTAAAAAAATTTGCCCTTTCACATCTTTATGGTGTGGCGCATGGTGCTAAGAGTTAGAAATATGCTCGCCACCGCTTGTCTAATTACCCTACGCGGTTTCGCAGGTTCGAATCCCATGCAGGGATAGCCTGATAGGTGTGTGCGAGAGGATTGCTGACCTCCTCGCCGACGCAGGATAGTTCGTGTAACCTCTGATCGGTTACGGTTTCCTCCACCGTCAAGTCCATGCATCTTAAACAAGTAACCCTGGTAATGAACTGGTAACTGGACGAGAGTTCGTGGTCTCCATATGATAAAGCCGTCTTGTCTGCTTTTCACTTCCCCTGAATACATATGTAAATCCTATCCTATCCATTTTGCAGATTCAGGTATAAACTGGATTAAACAGACCTCACAAGATGTCAAAATTTTTTCAAAATAAAGTAGTTTTGGTAACTGGTGCTTCGAGTGGATTCGGAAAAGCTATCGCTCTTCAATTTGCAGAGCATGGTGCATTGTTGGCATTGACAGGGAGGAATAAGGTGAATTTGGAAAAAGTTGCGACAGAATGTAAAAATAAAGGAGCGAAAGATGTTTTGATGATATTGGCAGATTTTGGAAAATTAGAAGAAATTAAAAATGTTGCGGAAAAAACTATCGAAAAATATGGAAAACTTGACGTTTTAGTCAACAATGCCGGTGTTGTACAATTTGGAAATCTGGAAAATTCCAAATTAGAAGATCTGGATTGGCAATTAAACATCAATGTTAAAGCCGTCGTTTATTTGACACAATTATTAATTCCTCATTTAGTAATATCTAAAGGAAACATCGTAAATATCTCTAGCGTTAGCAGTACAATGCAGTTTCCTCAAGCCTTGTTTTATGGGTTGACAAAATCTGCTTTGGACCAATTCACGAAAACGATTGCTCTTGAGTACGCTCCTAAAGGTGTTCGAGTCAATTCTGTGAATCCTTCTGTAGTCCCAACAGCTCTCCTTCGAACTGTACCTGGCGGAATTCCCGATGACGCAACTTATGAAAAGGTTTCCTCGGTCCATCCTATTGGTAGAAATGGAACAGTGGATGAAGTAGCAAGTGCTGTGTTGTTTTTGGCATCTGATTCGTCAGCTTGGACCACTGGGCAATGTTTAATGCTCGACGGAGCAAGATCACTCAATGTAAAATAAGTGCACCAATCAAGTCCATGCATTTGAAACAAATACCTTGCCAACTAATCCCACGCCCGACATTGACTGGTGACCGGATGAGAAGCCATGGTTCGCCATATGATTGAGCCGTCTTATCGACTTTCTTTTCCCTCTGAAATAATATATAATTCCCATCCTAAGTTTCATTTTGTGTAACTGTTACTTTTAAATGTGACTTTCTCATGATTTTAACCGCATTATATTAATTTTGATTTTCTTTTGTAATGTATGATCAAGTTTTTATACCTATCTCAACTTGCAATAAATATTCATAGTAGTAAATGCACTTACCATAATTCCACAGCCAAGACGATTACGTTTTTTTACTGCTTTTATACGAGCAATTTTGTATTTTCTTCTACTTTTTTCACTTTTGCCATGCAATATTATTCAACAAGAAATGTTTAAGTCCATGCATTGGGGACAATGAATGATAAACTA
Organism: Styela clava; assembly: GCF_013122585.1. Taxonomy (NCBI): domain Eukaryota; kingdom Metazoa; phylum Chordata; class Ascidiacea; order Stolidobranchia; family Styelidae; genus Styela; species Styela clava. The sequence continues at coordinate 18,821,985 of NW_024102826.1, read as the reverse complement.
TTCTCCTACCCTACTTGAAATCATGGCAGGGTGTCGAAAAATTTTTAAACATATTTCTGGTCATTTAAAGGTCGACTCGGATGCGAAGCTTTTTTGACTATTTGTTAAAAATACTCTGTTAACTTAATAATCCTGCACTTGCGATTGGCAATTGTGACTTTGATTTTTGGGATTCTGGTAATAAAAAATCTGAAATTATAACTCCTACTTTTGACTCGCGATAATTCAAAATTTCGACTCATGACTCTGGAAAGTTGGAAAATACAAATCCGATTCTGACCTCAGTATCAATACAAACATACCAGACTCCGGTTAGAATGTAACTGAACAACAGATTGTCTTTTTGAATAAGGTTAAGTCTTTGTTTTATCGGCACTGTTTTCCTGAACCATTCATGGATTGTCTTGACAAATTTAAATTACACCTTGCTTGAATTTAACCACCCTCCAACGATAGTCTTGAGTTTTCGAGTAAATTTATCAATTGTTTTGCAAGAAAACCTACCAGTACTTGAAATCATGAATTTTTTTTCGTTCAAATATTTTTATTTTTGTCATTGTCTTTTGACTCCTTCTGTTTGGTATTTTTTAGGTTACGAACTTGACTCAACAAAAACAGAACATAAATCATTTGAATCATTTTACAGGGAAACCATAACTTTTTTGCAAAGCATTCCAGATTACTAAAACTTTGGGGTTCAAAAATCTATTGGTTCTGTATTTTAGTTGTAATACTAGTATGATGCGTCAGTATTATATTCAATAATTGTGCAATATTTTATGATTATATCTTACTTCTAGAGTTTAGTGTAAAATTGTAAATTTTAGCATTAAGGAATAATGTCTGATAGTTTTCAAAATAAAGTAGTTTTGGTAACTGGTGCTTCTAGTGGATTTGGAAAAGCTATCGCTCTTCAATTTGCAGAGCGTGGTGCATTGTTGGCATTGACAGGAAGAAATAAGGTGAATTTGGAAAAAGTTGCGACGGAATGTAAAAATAAAGCAGCAAAAGATGTTTTGATGACATTGGCAGATTTAGGAAAATTAGAAGAAATTAAAAACGTTGCGGAAAAAACTATCGAAAAATATGGGAAACTTGACGTTTTAGTCAACAATGCCGGTGTTATACAATTTGGAAATCTGGAAAATTCCAAGTTAGAAGATCTGGATTGGCAATTAAACATCAATGTTAAAGCCGTCGTCTATTTGACACAATTATTAATTCCTCATTTAGTAATATCTAAAGGAAACATCGTAAATATCTCTAGCGTTAGCAGTACAATGCAGTTTCCTCAAGCCTTGTTTTATGGGTTGACAAAATCTGCTTTGGACCAATTCACGAAAACGATTGCTCTTGAGTACGCTCCTAAAGGTGTTCGAGTCAATTCTGTGAATCCGTCTATAGTACCAACAGCTCTCCTTCGAACTGTACCTGGTGGGATTCCCGATGACGCAACTTTTGAAAAGATTTCCTCACTTCATCCTATTGGTAGAAATGGAACAGTGGATGAAGTAGCCAGTGCTGTGTTGTTTTTGGCATCTGATTCGTCAGCTTGGACCACTGGGCAATGTTTAATGCTCGACGGAGCAAGATCACTCAATGTAAAATAAGTGCACCAATCAAGTCCTTGCATCTGGAAAAAACTGGCTAATACCTATATCTTAAAATTGATTCAAAACGTATTGCCTGATTTTACATCGTGTCTTTATTTTATTGTGTTCTTTTGACTGTTTTTGGTAGACGGGCACGTACTTGTACGTTTTCAACTTTTTCATTAAGTTATGCCCGTCTTCCAGGTCTAACTATAGACATATATCAAAGAAAATCTAATAGCCTACTGCCTTTTTCACGTCACACAGGGTGTAATAAAATCGTAGGCAACGCTGAACCATATAGATTCCAGCACCTATAAAAAAAGTAGCTTTTGACATATTGAAACATCAGTGACTGTCTGTATATTGCCTTGTTCGTAGCGAATGTGTGGACGCCTTATTATAACATGTTTCGTTCTTGAAATATGCAAGGCCGCTTTAATATTTTAGAATTTCATGTCTATAAAATCTTTTTACCAATTATGAAATTTATATTTACAGTATCATAATTTGATTTATATCTTATTTAATTTGGAAATCATGGCAGCATCACTTGGAAATCTTGCAAGACATACCCAGCGATTTTGTGCAACTCCGAGCATAACCCGTTGCATTCATGGAAGCAATAATCTTCAGCGCCATCATGAGGGAAAAGTCAAAGTTACTATGGTACCTGGGGACGGTATTGGACCAGAATTAATGATCGCAGTAAAGGAAGTTTTTAAAGCAGCTGCAATTCCGGTAGAATTTGAGGAGTTTTGGGTGAGTGAAATTATGGACCGAGCTTCTGAAGATACAATACAGCAGGTTACAGAATCTGTTTTGAGAAATGGAGTCGCTTTATTAGGCGATATTTCTTCTAGATTGAGTGCCATGGGTGGAGAACTGGCGTCAACGAAATTCATTCTTCGCCAGCGTCTTGATTTGTATGCAAATGTGGTTCGAGCGAAGAGTTTCGAAGGTTACAAGACCCGGCATAACAATATGGATCTAGTGATTATTCGTGAGCAAACCGAGGGAGAGTACAGCGCTCTTGAACATGAAAGTGTCCCAGGAGTTATTGAATCGATGAAAATAATTACACGAGAAAAATCAAAACGTATTGCAAGATTTGCTTTCGATTACGCAACAAAACATGACCGGAAAAAGGTAACCGCAGTACATAAAGCAAATATTATGAAATTAGGTGATGGAATGTTTCTGGAATCCTGTCGAGAAGTCTCTAAATTATATCCCAAAATTACCTTTGAAGCGATGATTGTTGATAATACATGTATGCAGCTTGTGTCAAATCCTAATCAATTTGATGTTATGGTTATGCCTAACCTTTATGGTAATATTATTGATAATTTGGCTGCTGGTTTGGTGGGCGGGGCAGGGGTTGTCCCAGGTGAAAGTTACAGTCAAAAATGTGCAGTTTTTGAAACAGGTGCAAGACATCCTTTTGCCCAAGCTGTTGGTCGTAATATTGCTAACCCAACTGCAATGCTTTTGTCATCTGCAAATCTACTTGAGCACTTACATCTCGGAAACTATGCAAAACAAGTTTCCAACGCTGTCGCAGATGTTGTCAACAAAGGAAAAGCGCGAACCGCTGATCTTGGTGGATATGCCACAACCACAGATTTCACTCACGCAGTGATAAACCAAATACACAAAGGATGAAGATTCGCAAGCGTACACCATACAGCACTTTCACTTATTTTGTTTTCTGTGTGCTTTTTTCTGATTTCTTTCGTAATGCTCAGGAATGGAAAACCTTTATACTATTCTACCCTGTTAATTTGGTTTAAAATCACTGTAGTTAAATTATGAAGGAGGAAATGGAATACTGGAATTTTTCACGCCGTGGTTTATCATGATTTGGCAAACATGGTGTTGGCCAATAGGGGACAGTTAGTAATTAAGTTAATAATTAAGTTGATAATTAAATGCGGTAATTCAGTTCCTGTTAGATTGTTAACCTCTGTTAGCCAACCCTGAATCACTGATTTATATTGTATGGATAATTGAAAAACAGCTCATGATAGTTTACCCATACATACCTATTGCTTAAATGTTTTGTTATCCAAGAGTATTCACTACTTCCATTTATGTTTTTTTTTGAAAAGTTTATGCCAGCTTTTTCTGTTTACTGCTTTATTTCGGTACCATTATTTTTTCATTTTCGTACCTGGAGCTTCTTTACTCTGGCAGCATATTATTTTGTTATTATATTGTTAATAATGCCCAGCTCACGCTTGTAAGAATAGACCAACTTTGATCTTTTGCACCAGGCTATAGAATTATAAGCATTTTAAGTACCAAGGGTTCCAGGTAAGAAAGTTCAAATGATGAAATTTAAAAAAAAGGCATTTGAAAATTTTGCAAAAAATACTGCCATTTAAGCTGACATTCAAAATTGTTGTCCATGTTTTGAATTTTGGCCAAGTAGTATTAATAGATACGAATTCTTTCCCAAGTTGCAATTTGCATGAGAATTGGCCACATTGTGACGAAGTGGTTTTGCTAAGATAATCAATAACTCTTTTAAAGCCAAGTTTAGCATAAAAATTTCCACAGACTAATTATTTTTCTGTGTTGCTGTTCTACACAGCGTCGAGTTTTGCTTTCTATAATAATGGATAATTAATCATGTTAGTTTTCTTTTCGTACCTGGAGCTTCTTTACTCTAGCAGCATATTATTTTGTTATTATATTGTTAATAATGCCCAGCTTACGCTTTTTTTACATCAAGTATAGACCAACTTAGATTTTTTGTGCCAGGGTTATAAGCAATTTAGTACCAAGGGTTCCAGGTAAGAAAGTTCAAATGATGAAATTTAAAAAAAAAGGCATTGAAAATTTTGCAAAAAAATACTGCCATTTAAGCTGACATTCAAAATTGTTTTCCATGTTTCGTGACGATGTGGTTTTGCTAAGGTAATCAATAACACTCTTGAAGCCAAGTTTAGCATAAAAATTTCCACAGACTAATTATTTTTCTGTGTTGCTATTCTATACAGCTTCGAGTTTTGCTTTCTATGTAATAGATAATTAATCATTTTAGTTTCTTTCACTAATATTTTATTCCACACAAAGTTCATCCATGTGAAACTGTAGGCAATGGTTCTGAAATGGTGGCCCCTTTTTAGAATGTGTCAAGTCTTGCGCCCTACCTCAAAAATAACTAGCTAACAATATGCTACAAATAACAGATAGTAAAGCGAAAGTATGTTTTATACAAAAAACACATTGAAAATATGTGAATGGATAGAAATATCCAAAATAAAGGAATGTGAATATCCTGAATGAGGCGGGTAAAATCTAACAAATATTTTCATTTTTAATTAGCTCGACACCCATCAAAAAATTGTCTAGACCCCCCCCTCCCCCACGTGGCAGGCACCCCGTGGTTTGATAACCACTGCTGTAGGCAATAAACTGTAGCGCAATTTCCAATCAGTCTGGTTGAGTCTTGCTACATTTTTTTTCATGTTTTTGTAATTCTATTTATTAATGCAGATAGAAGTTCAAATGTTAATTTAAGAGTGCTATTCTATATATGAAAATCACTTCCGATTGGGTTCTTCATCAAAGTTGAATTAAATTTGGGATAATCTTACTTAAATGTATTGAATGGTATTAATATTTCAACTCAAGTTTTTTTTTTAAATTTCCACAGATTTGCTGTTTTTCCAGTATTGCTGTAATGCAAGGCTCAAGTAATGAAAATAATCATTGAATTTCTTTCGATGTTTCATTTTATTCTCCATTTTACACAAGTTCATCTAAGGGAAACTGTAAACAAATAACTAGCTCAATTTCAAATCATCCTGGATTCATCTTGCTACCTTTTTCATTCATGTTTTTGTAATTCTATTTATTAATGCAGACAGAATTTCAAATGCTAATTTACGAGTGCTGTTCTATATAATGATAATCACTTTCTTTTTCATTGTTCCACTGCTTTTTTTGTTCTATCTTTTTTTTTTCAAATTTGCAGCTCACCACTTATACTGTAATTTAAATTTCTTTTCTCTCTGTGCCTGTTATTGCAGATTTGGTATAAAACTGGCTCCATGACCAGGTAAATTAAAAATGCTTAAAATTATTGTAGGATGTTATGAGCAAATGCTCTTGGGTTACTCTGTTACCAAAGATAAGGAAAAAGATGTTTTGAAATCAGAATTGCTTTTCACTGATCATTCTCATAGTGGTTGTATCAAGACTGTGGCATGTGGGTCTTCATATTTGGCTTCTGGATCTTCGGACGAAGCAATATTTTTGTTTGATATGACGGATGATAAAGAAGTTGGATCCATACAGGTGATTAGTTTGAGCTGGATCTATGAGTTTGATATTTATCTCATATGCAGTGGCTTAGTGTGTGTAAGGGTCGAGTATTTGATGATGATGCATTTGGGTAGGAGTTACATTACTACTCTTACCATAATAAAACCGTACGTCGATATACCAAAATGTTTCACTTTGTATCACTGACTTTGATAGTCTTTTCGCGGCCCATTGTACATTTTTTTTGATGAATTTATTTAACTTTTGTTCATATATATGAGGTTTGTTGCACGATGAAAATAAATATCCGAATCTGTTAGCTTATCCCATATCGAATTAAAGGCGAAGGCAATTGTCAGATGTATCATTAAGCAACCTTGTTTTCTCTTCAAAATTCCTCCGTGAAAACCTATATTTATATAATAAAATCCTTGCATATGAAGTGAACTATGAGCGAGTAGTAATAGAATTCTTTTGTATACCAGTGCTGATTTAATCTGTTAACATGTCTTCTTCTTCTTGTTTGAAGTGCATTGTATGGACAGATATAATTTATTTAATGTATGATAAATTATATCTCGAAATGTTAAACTGAATTTGAATAAATGTAAACACCTCTTTTTCTAAATTTCAGGGCCACGAAGGAACCGTCAACTATCTTACATTCCCAGATAAGAAATTTCTAATGAGTACGAGTGATGATGGAACAATAAATGTGTGGAGAGTATCGGCGAAATGGGACAAAGCGAAATGTCTTCGAGGGCACAAAGGGCCAGTCACATCATTTGCAGTGCACCCATCTGGTAAATTGGCCCTTTCTGCGTCCCCTAAAGATGGCACATTACGCACTTGGAACATGATATCAGGGAGGCCAGTTTATGTTAAAAATATGAAAAAATTTTCACCAGAAATTGTAAAATTTAGCCCAGGGGGTGAACATTATCTGATCACGTCCAAAAATTGTCTCCAAATTTATGAATTAGAATCCGCAAATTGTATTGCCGAAATTGAATGGAAAAAAGCCATTTTAGCTGCAGAATTCATTTCCAATAAACTCATAGCTGTAACAGGGGAAGGAAACGAAATTCACATTTATCAAACAAAAAATGGAGAGAGTGTCACAAAAATAGAAGCACATACGTCAAGAGTGAAAGATCTTCACAGAATCACTCCGCCAAAATTTTTGATTGACAGCGACACTGATAATTCCCTAATATGGCTAGCATCAGCGTCCAGTGATGGCCATGTCAAAATCTGGTCTGTGGACGAACAAAAGTTAACGGATGAAAGCACGAGTGTCCTGAAATCCCCTCCTTGCGTGTTAGATATTGACACAAAAGCAAGGGTTACCTGCTTGACTTCGTGGGAAAGTAAAACTTGAATTTGGTTTCCCTATGTTGTTTTAATAAATGATCAATCATGCATGGTCGTTAATTTCTTTCCATAGCCATCTAAGCCAGGGGTATGCAACCTATAATACAGTAGGGCCAGAAAATGGGCCGCGTTTTTACAGAGTGACAATGTGTACATGATTTGATTCATAGCAGGGTGCTTAATATTGAATTGACTGGGGTTTCATAATTGGACAAAACCTCAATTGTTGATACTGATACAGAGATCTGAAAGTAGAGATTTACTGTTTTCAATGATTTAAAATTTTAAAACATAGGGTACGATGGCGTTTGGCTTGTGCAAGTGACATTCTCATTACTGATAGAACCATGTTGCAAGCTGCGGTGACAATGTGTGACACTTTGCTACCATAGAAATAATATTCCAATTAGTTGGACATTGAGCGACCATTTTTCACACTGGAAAAATTATGTTTCTGTACATAGCTGGGATAATATCATGACCCCTGTTAAACAATGTATAGAACCCAATGGTTAGTTAAGGTCAACAATCGGCATGCTTTTAAGTTTTAGGGGATATTTCCACATTGAGGGGTTGTTGTATATTTTGTTGGTGATAAAACTATTTGTAATTTATAAAAATGTGTTATGTATTTGACTGGAGCATTTGAACCGGCATATATACGCCACTTTGAATATGTAAGTTTTAAGAAGACCATCTCAAAATTAGGGGGGCATTAGGGAAATCAGTGGTACAGTGAACAGCTTTTTAATACTTCTATTCAATAACGCCAAAGCATTGGTTCATCCTGACCAAATAACTGTATGTAGCTTCAAGATAAAACAAAGTTCTAGATTTGATAACATTTATTTTAGTTCACCACAACAATGAGTAAGACTTCTACAAAGTTTCAAACTTTTTCATAAATAAATGATTGCAGCAGGTTTAAATACACATAATATGATCATTTGTATAACTTTATTGTCTGCTGCAAAGAGGTTCAGGATTTGAAATATTACTATTTGAAAAATTGGGAATTGTTTTTATTTTGCTTGGTTGAAAGATGTTTATATATAGAATACACAAAATCAGATCTACACAAAATCCGTATGTCTGCTATTTGCTTATTGAGTGGTGAATTTTGTTGCATTTCAAATAATTGTTTACATCAGACAAATTGGTAAGCCAAAATTAAGCTTATATATTTACTTGGTCTGCCGTAATACCTAGACGAATAATATTCATATGAAAGCCGTTGACTATTTAAATAGCATTCGAAAACTTTAACATTGGCATATGATTTTCAAACAGAGACAATTACATATGGAAACAGAAATACAACATTGTAGAAGAAAATTTAAAAGGTCAGGTGCTATTCCTGAAAAGCAACACCTAATAAAGTTGTAGAATGGTGGCAAAGCAGCAATCTGAATCCCAGGCTCCAACGATCTTTTATCAAACAAGGTTCCTATATTCGTTCAGTCTAGTGATATAGTTAATTGCACAAAGCTGTTTACTTATCAAAAGTCCATTCTACAGACAGGGTTATCTTGTACCATTTGTAAATTGATTTTATGGCCAACCAAATCCCTGATATTATCTATACCATATTTTATCATTGTCGGACGTTCTAATGACAAACCCCATGCGATAACATTAACATCTTCCGGAAGGCCCATTGGTAATAACATTTCGGGGCGGAAAATTCCGGAATTTCCAACTTCTACCCATTTTTTGAGTCCTTCGTGGTAGCTGAATATTTCCATTGATGGTTCAGTGTATGGGTTGTAAGCTGGCTTGAAACGTAATTTTGTAATACCAAGTTTATGAAAGAACGCTTGTAACACTCCCATAAGATCTCCAAGAGTTACGCTGTAATCTGCAACTACACCTTCCACTTGGTGGAACTCGGCGAGATGAGTTGCATCCAAAGATTCGTTTCGAAACACTCTATCTATTGAGAAGTATTTACTGGGTTTAAATCCTTCTTTAGCAAGTTTATACAGCATCCTGGCGCTCACAGCTGTAGTGTGAGTACGAAGTAAATTTTTCTTCGCTTCCGAGTACTTCCAGTCGTAACAATACCCTTGCGAACCGAAACCACCTTCTGAGTGAACTCTTTTAACTTTTTCTGCATAGTCAGCTGGAAAAGTGTCACACTCCGCAGGGTCGGAAATGAAAAAAGTGTCATGAGCGTCTCTAGCTGGATGTTGCTGAGGTTGAAACAAGGCGTCAAAATTCCAGAAAGAGCTTTCTACGTAATTATTCGTTGGCATTTCTGTGAATCCCATCTCAAGAAATATTTGTCGATAAACAGATCGTACTTTCAAAAGGGGATGCAAGTGTCCTGCTGGAGGTTTGATACCCATCGCAGAGTAGTTGTAATCTTTAAAAGTTGTTGTTTTCCATGAGCCATCTTGTATCATTTGAGCAGTGAGATCCGTTGCTGCCTTCTCAATTTTCGTTGTGAACTTTACACCTTTCGTAACATCAAAACTCTTTATAGTAACTTCCTCCACTAATTTACGTTTTTTCAACTCCGCCCTGTCTTTGTCAGGAATGGGAGATCCTTGTTTTATTCTTGATAGATTATCTCTAACAATATCAGTTGGGTTTACACCATCAGCGACAAAAATCTTCGGTGCGCCACCCGATTTGTCCACTTTGATCCATCTATTAGACATCGCCTTGCTGAAGCCAATTTTATCATTTTTATCTTTCACCAGTTCAGATTGCGCAATACCATCTGCTGGAACTCTTTTGAAAATATTAAACTCATAACTTCCACTTGATTCGAGCTTTTTACCCTCGGTTGAGAGAACCCAATTTTTGTCTGTTTTCTGTGAGGCGTCTATCACGCCTTCATGAACTTGTAAGCTTTTTATTAAACCGACAATTTTTTGATGTTCTAAATTTTTTGTTTTTGCGTACGAAATTGAGTTGACACGTTCATTCAAATCCAAGTATTGCAATAACTCAGTTGCCAGATCAACTTCTTTCTCAGTCATATTTACTGAATCGTGCTGAAATTAATTACTATAAGTTGTAATGCACTATCCTAGTAAAAAAAGACATTTCATTAAACCAATGGCACAGCTCCAGCCTCCAGCAATAATTTGCTTTCTATAGCTGTACCGGTATAAACTAACAATATACTGATAGAGTTATGCTCAGTCATTTTTTCATAACGATAGGAAGAAAAATACCGAGAAAAACAACAACAACATAAAAATAAAACGATGCATGGGTCCACTTGTGTCCAACAAATACTACCGCCTGACTGTGTGATGTAACACTTCGAAATTATGAAGTGGACACCCTACTCTCCAACGTGGATAAACATTTGAATGTACCAAATTTATCTCCGCGAGTGGGCGCAAGTGACCATTGTGCAAGGAGTCGTATCCGGTCGCATGATTGTTCCTTTTTTGTAAATGTTGCAACGGGATCGTGCATCGTAGGTTATAACACAAAACTTTGCTTGCTTTGATTAGTTTTAAAATGAAATCGGCAGGAGATGTCGTTTTAACACTTTTTTATACTTATATTTAAAAATGAATTTTACAATATTCAGAGCGTCTCCGTCAAATTATTCATGAAAATTAATCCTGCGAGAGGCAAAGAATAGCTCAAAAATTAACAAATATATTTATTTAAAATATAGTTTGTCATTTTAGGCAGGTTTCTTTATATATTTACGTTGATATAAATGAATTTAACCCGATATCACCCTCTGCAATTTGTTGAGGGTTTTACTAGGTGGCGACATTTCTGCTTAGTAATACTGATAACATTACTTGACATAATCTGAGTTGAGCGTGTTGTTGTAGTCTGCTGTTCTGCGCTTGAATACCATTAATATTTTCTCTTGTACAACGCGATTTTGGGAATAAATAATGGCGTCCGAAGGTAAACTAGAGAAAATGGAAGTTGATTACTCAACAACGGTGGACAGGGTAATTCCAGAATGCCAGCAAATTGCAGCGGTAAGAACTGTTAATTGCATTGTAGCAGAATTTAGGATTTTTTCGTTTTGTAATAGAGACCTGTGTTGCTATTTAATTATCCAGGTCTACTTTATTATAATTTACGAGCCATGTTCACAACCACTGTATTTCGTGCCAATCATCTTTTGTTTATTAATTAGCAGCAGGTAAGACGATTGCGGTACCGATATCAAACCATTAGTGTTTTTGTGTTTCCTGATTCTTTTCAGACCCCTTGGCACAGATCTTTCAGTAGTCGCATGTTGTATTATCTGGTTTCGGCCGTATTATTTAAAAAATGGAGTTTAGTGATTTTTGCCTTTTTACTTTAGAGATAGATATTTATTTTGACTACTATTCTGTATTTCAGGATGGAAAACTCAATGATGCTGTGGATAAATTATTGGCACTAGAAAAACAGACAAGATTGGTGAGTAGGTTTTATTCTTGACACTAAAACGTTTGCATAAACCTGTAAACTGACTTTCCTTCGTACTTATATGACTGGAAAGAAATTATATATTGAAATCCGTCGATAATTCTGAATGCTCTTGAACTTTCCTTTACAGCTGTAATGTTTTTGATATGCAAATATGTCTGTATGTGTGATGATATTTATGATCAACGTCTCCCCAGATCTCACAAAGTTCATTTTTCACACTTGAAAATTATTCTGGGGAGTTGACTAAGATTTTGCAGCTCTTTTTTTCTGACTCTTTTCCATTTTGATCCTGAGGCAATTTTTTTGAGGCTTTTTAAAAATTATCATATACACAACAAATAGTTTTGTAATTTTGACTTTTTTTTTAAGGCTGGTGATATGATCTCTACCGGAAAACTTCTTGTGACCATTGTGAAACTCTGCTTTGAAGCAAAAGAATGGGACATGCTCAACGATAATATTATTGTCATCACCAAGAAAAGAAGCCAACTCAAACAAGTATGTTTAGATGTTTTTTGATAAATTTTTCTCTAGACAAGGCTTTGACCAGCACACATTTTTGTATAAAGAAATAGATTGTTTTTGAAAAAGACAAAATTCTTTTATAAGGGTAGGTTCAGCTCATTCAAGTTAATATACTTATATATTTGATATGCTTAAATGATTGCTGTTAAAATAAATATCAAATTGAAAGAAAAAATGACAATAGGATTAGGATTTACATATTTATCCCGGGGGAGAGGAAAGCCGATAAGACGGCTTATCCATATGGCGAACCACGGTCTCTCGTCCGGTTATCATTCCAAGTCGGGTATAGGATTAGTTATACTGTATTGTTCATTTTAGGCTTGCACGTAATTTACGGATTTACGGAATTACGTAATTATTTGGAGTTACGGAAGGGAAATTACGAATTACGTAAAGTCGTAATTATTGCATTGAAACGAGCTTTCTTCAAAGCAGTCAATTTCGTCGATTGCGAAAAATGAAAGCTCAACAAGTAGAAGAGAGTTCCGGTATTCGCAGCCGTTTTTCTCTCTCTTGTTACGTAGGTGAAGGAAGGCCTGACGCGTTGCCATTTACTAACCTATTATCAACTTCTCTGGCATGGCCAATGTAAATTATTAACGTAGTTAAGGGGGAAGAACTGAGTAGGGCCGTTTGACGCCAACACACCTGGTTTTAACTTCTCCCGTAACTTAACCGTAGATAAGGGATAGAATTGCGTTGAGACCTATTGACGCCAACACACCTGGTTTCAACTTCTCTCGCTTCTTATCTAGCATGGCCGTGGCCAATGTACATAATAACCGTAGATAGGGGGAAGAATTGTGTTAAGACTGATGGACGTTAACACGCCCGGTTTCAACTTCTTCGTGTGAAATGACTAATGAACGCAGGAGATCAATCTTTCAAACATGGTCTATCAAACATTTGTATCCATTTTACTTTTATTTATTATTTACTTGTTCCAGTTTTCCGTTACTTATGGTATATAATATATATGTTCCGTTTCTATTTTATAGTCACGCGTTTAAATAGTGGGAATTCCCCACCAAGTGTGGATTAGCAATGCTTAACCATTCTTTATTGTTAATATGAACACTTGATATATGAACATGGAATATCATACTGTTTTTGGCTGTTTTATTTCAGACTTGGGGTATAAACAGGAAAATATCCATAACATTTCAGCACGACGATCTTGTGAAATTTAACGAAGAGCTTTCGCGACGAATTGGAACCGAATAAGCGAAAAGAGCGATTGATCACTCGCGCCAATACCTCGCCGTGATAATTAATGTCGCGCTTATCAAATAGCAATATGACGACAAAAGAGAGATTGCGTAATGAACCAACGCAACTTCGTCTTCTCGGCATCGGTAAAGCGATTGAGACGGCAGAGAAACAGCAAAACGACGGATCATATATAATCAAATATGAGCCAGTGTGTTTATTCTGTGCGAGATCCATTTTCTATTACAAAATCTTGATGTTCTGTTAACGGTTTTATCGTTATATATCTGTCCGGACTTGGCCTTGCTCATGATGTTTTTCACAATTCCTCTCAATATTTCGGCCATATATGATTAACTGTCTTACCAAATGCGGCAACTTAATTTGATTTATCGTCGACTTGAATACCACCGGCACTCGACCAAACTTGTGTCAATCTTGGCCGATAGGATCGACGACTTGAGTTAGCAAATAAATGTCGTGAGTGTAAAATAAATGTCACAAAATGCATTGTTTTGCGATATAACTTTGTGTTTTCGGAGAAGGCATATCATATAAGTTCCATATTTGAATTATACTCAAATAAATAATATTTGATCTTAAATTTATCGCAAATAATGTTATAAACATTCAGTCCGCGAAATGATTGAATGTAAAATGAAGCATGGTAATCGGAATATCGTCAATAAGTCGACATCAATAATTATTATTATAAAATGCTAACAAGGCAGTAATATCGGGTAATGCAGAAGACGCTGCAAAAACAAGTCTTCGTCGCGAGGAAATCGCAAGTATAATCAAACGAGAGAATACGCTCGTCGTTAGTTAATAAATTAGAAACCCGTAATTTTTATTCAGCACTAAGGTGGTTTTAAAAAACTATCGTTTCCATAAATATCCGTATACCAGTGTCGGTAATAATAAAATAAAATTGATCGCATAAAAATGGGACGGTTAATTTGCGAAGGTGATAAAGGAAAACCAAAGCTAACACAAAAGATAAAAATCAGAATAAAATTAATTTGAATTCACTCCTCGATATTTGCCTTTAACATCTGCCGACGGCGTGTAGTACTGCCAAGAATATGAAAACCCAACTTCAATGTCCCATTCGGAAAAGAAGTGGATTCAATTGGTTGTTATGATAGGTTTAAATGCATGGAAAAATATCGCAATTACGGGGTCATTACGTAATTGATTTTGCCGTAATTACGGAATTGATTTTTGTCAATTACGTGCAAGCCTAGTTCATTTCGGAAGCATGGACTTGGTGGTGGAGGAAGCCGTAACCGACCAGCGGTTACGTGAACCACCCAACGACGGCGAGGAGTCCAGCAATCCTCTCGCACATAACCATCCCTGCATGGAATTCGAACCTGCGAACCGACGCAGAGTAATTAGAGGTGCGGTGGCGAGCGTATTCCTAACGCTTAGCCCGTTGAGCCACACCGCCGCGCCATATCTTGAGATGATCGTCCGAAATAACTTCCTCCCTCACTTTGTATAAGATCTACTATAGTTATGCGCAAGTATTTGTATAGTTTTGATTAGTTCATAATATATGCATAAATAAGTATTATAGATATAGTAATAATGATAATAAACAGCTAATAAATAACAATACTATAGCAAGTACAAAGCTAAATTTCTCTCCAAGAATAACAAAATTCCACCGGGATTTCCCACAGTTTGGCAATGTATATTTCTTTAAACCCTAACTTTTTGAGCCTAGTTTAACATTTTTCAATCATAAATGGCAGTTATTTTCCTTCTTATTCAAGTACTAATAAATATGTTTCATTGCATATGTCTATGTATCTCATTATGTAAACATGTCGCCCCTTGGTAAAATTCACATTCGTTTTTCAGGCAGTTGCAAAGATGGTCCAAGAATGCTATAAATATGTTGATCAAACACCTGATATGGAAACTAAATTAAAATTGATTGATACATTGAGAACAGTAACTGAAGGAAAGGTAACTGATTTTGAATAGCCTACTTTTTTATTACTATTGAAGTATTACGAGAAGTATTTGGTTTAGCTTATTATAAGAAATTTCTAACAGTGACAATTTTCACTCTCATAGAGCCACTAGTAGTTTTGTTCCTAGGATATTCACTTCAAGCAATTTGGCCTTAACAAAATAAAAGGATTTAACGTTGGTAAAAATAAAATCACCTTTTTAAATCTGTTTATCTTGAGTTGGGTTAGGTCGTCATCCTACCTTTAAACTTACCTATTGTAACCAAAGATAACAGAATAAAAACTTAGCGAAATAAAAAATTAGCTGTGTCTTTTTATTGGGGTAGCAAAGTATTGTAAATGTTAACTTGTCTAAAATGAATATTCATCAATTAGTTTTCCACAAGTTTTTAGTAGCTAACAAACTGATTCATTTGATTAAGTGAAATTGGCTGTGCATTCATATCTGAAGTAATGAACTCTTCGTTCTTTTTTATTTTGTTTGAACTTTCGCAGTGTAATCAATGGCAAATGTGTTTACAATGCTTAGAGAGACGCTCCAACAGTCAAGCTGGCTGTTTTTTGAAACCCTATTTTTCAATTCTTAGATTTACGTTGAAATTGAAAGAGCAAGATTGACAAGAATTTTGGCAAAAATCAAAGAAGATCGAGGTGAAATTGCTGAAGCTGCAAGTATATTGCAGGAATTACAAGTAAGATAATTGCTGATATTTCAAATCCAGAACTTCATAGTGATGTTTTCAATTTAAATACATTTAAATATTATCAATTTATCAGTGCCTTTATCACACACTTTATAAATGTGTTATTTAATATTAATTTGAGATGAGCTTATTCCCCCCCAAAAAATATTCATTACAATTAAAAGAAGAGAACAAATTACACGAGCACTGTGCCATGACCCTACGACGACCAGGGACTCAGTTTGATGATTCCTGGTTTAAAACACATGGTAAATGGGGATGAAGGTGCATTTCTTTCTAGTAGGCTATGTATGCCATTGATAAAAAAGAGTCAAAATAAGGGCATTTCTTATAAATCTTCTTTTTTAATTTTTGATTTCTTTCAAGGCAAATCTTGAGGCCCGCCTCATGTGACAGAAACAACATTATGAATAAATTTTTCATGTTTTCGTTGGAAATCATTCATTTTACTGTCATTTACTTTTTGTTAATATTTCACTTTTTACCTAAATTAGCCCTGAAGCATGACTCAGGGGATATAAATTACAAATCAAATTTGTTGGTTGAAACAATTTATTTCACTGTATTCTATTATTTTATCTTTATATTATTAATTAAAGTTTTATGTGAAATTTTTCTTTTTCAAAAACTACAATACTTTATCTTTCGTTGTCCTAATTTTAGGTTGAAACGTTTGGAAGTATGGAGCGTAAAGAGAAAGTTGAGTTCATACTTGAGCAGATGAGATTATGTCTTGCAAAGAAGGACTACATTCGAGCTCAAATCATCAGCAAAAAAATTAGCATCAAATATTTTGAATCTGAGGACGAAGAAATTCAAGTGAGACTTGCTGTTTTTGCAGCCAATATTTCCTGAAATTTTTTATATTATCCCTATCTCTTTCACAGATATCCATATAGTCAATTTAGATCTAACTTTGGCTAATTCCGGCCTGTTGGGTGATTTATTCTGACTTGCCTGAAAGTTTTGTTAGCGCCCCAATAACGTCATTTTAACGTTATTTTTTGTTCATAGCTCATGCATTCTTACCATTCTGTTCATAAAATGTAATATTTTACGTCACACTTATATGGCCAACTGGTCTGGCCGCTGGTCCAAAAATCTTGCTCACTTCTGATGTAGATAGTTTGCCAAGGTCATCTGATCCCCGTTGCGGCAAGAAAGAAGCGTGAAACCAAGTTAATTGTGTGAGACTATCCAAGAATACACAATTAAATTATGTATGGATTCAGACTTTCATAGGTTCTATTTCAGCCAAACATATGTAAAACTGTATAGAATCGTTGCCATAGAGTCGGGCCTATGAATTTTTTTTATCACAAATTGATTCTTCACATTAATGTCATTTGTGTTGTTGTGTTCTAAATCCAGATGAAACATAATTCATCCTCGTTGGTTAGGCACATAAATTGATTTGCGTTGGATGGGGGTCCGTAAAAATGGGATTTGCAAACGGGTCTGCGGCCTAAAAAGTTTGGGAAACACTGACATAAAGTAACACTCTACCCACTAGGCCTGACATTGGTAAACTCCGCGTGCCAAATCCAGCCCGTTGGGTAATTCAATCTGTCCTGCCTGATGCTGCTACAACCAAATTAAAACCAAATTTTGATGTTTTAGCTGAAAAATAGCTCAAGTAAGTTGTTGAGATTGTGATTAAACTTAGTTTTGGCACGAGGCCCACACCTGCACTAGACAATCTACTAGTTTAGTAAATTTCATCCTTTTCTTAGAAACTGAAACTACGATACTACGAAATGATGATAGAACTGGACTTGTCAGAGAATTCCTATTTATCAACTTGCAAGCATTTTAAAGCTGTTTACGATACACCGCTCATTCAGAATGATCCGATGAAATGTCAACAGGTATATTTGCTTCATTTTTTTAATGGTTTATTTGATATTGGAAAGGGGGGGCTCCCGAAGTATGCGAACCAAGAGGGCGGACATCGGAATGTAAAATGTGTACTAGGTTAGGGTTAGGCCATAATTTTAGCTATAAATACTACGGGAGGCTCTTGGTTAGTCTTCGAACTGATAATAGGACTAAAATAAGGAAAATTGGAAAAAAATTATCGCCTAACCCTAACCTGTTACCCATGTTACGATTCGAACGAGAATCTTGGCAAACTTTTGCATGTAAAGGTTGTCTTGCAATTAGCAGGAATAGTGGTGAATAGATGGTCCCGATTGACATATGGCCATTGGGGCTTCTTGGAATGCTGTAAGCCAGGGCTACCCAACTATTTTTACCGAAGGTCCGCATACAAAACTTCAAAAATATTTAGGTCCATCCTTTCCAGGAATTATTTTTCGGCATCCTTAAACACGCAATTCCTCGGCCGACTAATGATAAGATTGTTTGGTATGGCGTTATAGTCCTTTTCATATATATTTTAAATCTATAAGAGTGATTTTATAAAAGGAAGCTTCAAAAGTGGGGCTAATGATCCAAAATAAGGAATTGTGAGCGGTCCAAATCGAATAACCAAAAGGTCCGGATTTGGACCGCGGTCCGCCAGTTGAGTAGCCCTGCCATAAGCAATGGCTGGTTTGAATTTGAATACAGAAACTCAATGATTTTTACTCCACTGCTTGAATTGTTCAAGACAAGTTTAACATCTTGCTTGGGATTCATGTAATATTGTAAACCAGGGATGGCGATTTTTTTTCAATCGATGAGTCAAATAATTTTTTTTTATCTCGGAAAAGAAGAGAGTGGGTCACAGATATTTATTCATGTTTGTATCCATAAAAAACTTCTGAAACAAATCTTATTAGCTTCTGTTGGTGATGGTGTAGTTTTGGGCTTTACTTCTATCAGGGACTTTTCATGGCACTCAATTTTATGAAATTAGAGTTCGAAAACAGGCATATGAATTACCAAAAACGTTTAGAACGATGCAGCAAATTATTTTACGGCTCCAAAGCGTTTGGAGGTAATTCCACTCTGATAATGTTATATTTTTCGATCAGCTTTCAACCACAATAATGTACTTTTACTCTGCCTCATTGTTAATTCATATTTCTAGATATTTATTTAAGTCTGTAAGATTTTGTTTTCTCAACAACATTGTAGGTGAGAAACTAATAAAATCCAAAGTAGCATGTAGTTCTCGTATAACCCCTATAACAGCGTTGTGAGAAATGAACAGATCAATTGCATTGTTATGTCATAAACGATGTTAGAGCCAATAGCTGAATAACGATACACAGCGGTGCAGACATGCGTCCAAGATTAGGGGGTTTTGAAAATGACCACACAGGCCTGAAAATTATCAATTTGAATATCAGCGATCGCAGTACTGACTACCCAACTTGACGGTACATTAAAAGAGTTTAGTTATTGTTAGATTCTATCAAGGCTGGTTTTATCAATTTTTATCACTGATATATTAGCATTTTTCCATTTTATTCGTGCCTTGGCGGGTCACGCATAAAACGCAGTGGGTCACATTGTGGCCCGCAGATCAGTGGTTCGCCTTCCCTGTTGTAAACTATGCTTCGTCTGATCTCAATAGCGTCTTCAATATCTTGCATGCTTATTTGGGGCCCTCTGGCTTTCTCCCGAGCAAAAATACATTAAAAAAATATCTGCAATTACAATTTCCAGTTGACTATACTGACTGTTATTATGGAGTTTTTTTTCAAACCATTTTCCTATTTTTTATTTCCTAGGCATTGAAGAGTGTTGTGCTGTATGTTATATTATCTCCATATGACAATGAACAATCAGATATGCTGGAAAGAACAAAACAAGAGAAAAAACTGGAAGAAATTCCCAAGTACAAGTAGGGTATATAGGACAGGATTTACATATTTATCCCGGGGAGAAGAAAGGTGATAGGACGGCTTAACCATATAGCGAATTACAGCCTGGCGTCCGGTTATTAGTTCAAGTCGGATATGGGATTAGTTAGTTATTTGTTTTAGCAAACATGGACTTGATGGTGGAGGAAGCCGCAACCGACCAGCGGTTGCGTGAACCACCCTACGGCGGCGAGGAGTCCAGCAATCCGCATGAATGAATTACAATCTCTCTATTCAAACAGTGTATTGGACACAAAGTGTATATATGATCATTTTGTTATTATGTTGTTAGTATTTTCCTTCTTCTTGTTTGTGAAAAAATCGTTATTCTCTTTGACTACTGGACCAGTCGCTTTGAAATTCTCAATTGTTCAACACAATAGGAACTAATAATAAACAAAGACAAAGAAATTTTTAATTGATACCACCTTGAAATCGGACGGAATTTTTTGGACATACGAGAAAAACAAAAGATAAGAGCTTGAAACATGACATTATAAGGCCATGCTCAAATAGTCATGTTTTTTGCTGAAATGATACGATCAAAGCCAATATCAATGAGTTGATATTTAACTACAATATATTGATGGTAGCGGAGCTGCATGCTGCTTCTGAAATGCTACGATGCATATAGCCGCTTGCGTAGATGTTTTGTCCGACCCATGGACTCAACTCATAGCTATAAGAAAAATTTGCTCGAGGTCGCTGATAGGGAAACGGAATATCGGTCAGAGACCGAAAACTTACTTATCGAAAGTTAGGGGATCCCCCAAAATAGCACTCTTACTCCATAGTGACACCTTGTGTCCCATCACTAATTAATTAATAACTCGCTAATTATACGACATAATTCATCCAAAATCAATAGGCT
The DNA here is from genome assembly GCF_013122585.1 of Styela clava. Taxonomy (NCBI): domain Eukaryota; kingdom Metazoa; phylum Chordata; class Ascidiacea; order Stolidobranchia; family Styelidae; genus Styela; species Styela clava. The sequence continues at coordinate 18,801,228 of NW_024102826.1, read as the reverse complement.
TCTGATCCGACATATGATGAATGCACATGCAAAATCTGGCGCAGATTCAATCTCGCTTTTGTGAGATATCGCGTGCATCTAACAGACAGACAGACAAACAGACAAATACCCATCAGCATACTTACCGATTAAAATCGATAAGTAACAACACGAACCTCGGACATCCTGTGAATTTTTTTGGACACCCTGTATATCACTAAATTTAACCTTTCTTTCACACCAGATCTCTTCTTCAATCATTTGTGTCTCAAGAAATCATGCAATCACAGCATGTTTGTGAAATGTATGAAAAAGAACTTCGTGATGGAAGCCCAGGTAGTCCATGTACTGATGTGTTCCTACATACTGATGATGGGAATACAAGATGGAAACATTTTGCAAACAGAGTAGTGGAACATGTAAGTTGAAGTTTATTAAATTTAAGGTGCTCCCGTAGTATGTGCACCAAGATGGCGGACACTTGAACATAGTATGTGTACCAAGTTAGGGTTAGGCCATAATTTTATTCCAATTTCTCTTATTTTAGTTCTGTTACGAGTTTGGGGGACTAGACAAGAGACACCCGTAGTATTTGTACCTGAAATTATGGCCCAACCTGGTACACATACTACGTTCCGGTGTCCGCCATTTTGGTTAACATACTATGGGAGTACCAAATTTAAATACTTTTTTACTAGGAATTTTTACAGCTTATTCTGAAGAGGGTTCTAAACAAGCAGCGTCTGATTAGCCAATCTATTACAACCTCGAGTGATGTGGTTGGAGTGATGTTTGGAACCCTGTATATTTAATTTGTAGTGCCAACATTCATATAAATCGGTGGCTACTTAGACAGTGAGTGAAGACGTATAAACAGTTAAACACTCTAAACCAGAGGTTCTCAACCTTTTTCAGTTCGCGGACCAGTAAAATTTCAAAACAAATTTTGCAGATCGGCACCCCTAATTAACCAAAAATGTCATGAACACAAAACTTATTGAACATCTAACCGTTCAGGGCTTGAAGTGGGCAGAGGACCTCTAACCAAGTTTGGTTGTTAGGTGAATACCGGTACTACGAATCAATAAGAGTTATAAAATCACAAAATTAATGGACATGCCGTCAATACTTTGTATTTTGCAATTTGCTTATAATATATTTATATTGAAATATATTCGGCGGTTGAGAACCACTGCTGTAAACATTTTGTGATAAATTGGTACGCAATGCTGAACCAAGTAAAAAAAGTAATTGTTAAATTTTTTTTCAGAATATTCGAATCCTGGCCAAATACTACACCAGGATTACTATGAAGAGAATGTCAGAACTTTTGACTCTTTCTGTGCAGGTAAGATGAATGTTGCTGTAACTCAAGGGCGGGCAGTTACTTTTCTAGGTGGGCCGGTACAGATAATAGACTTAGTTACTGACTCAGTATTTGAAACTCAATATGAAACTATGAAGAAAAAACAGTTCATTTACAAATAACTAGCATAACATCTAATGTACAACAAACAGTGAGTGTACCAAGTATCACAATTACATATACCAAATGGTGCATTATATTAGGCGCAGATATTACATGGGGAATTACTGTCTATATTTTAGCCAACGATTCGTTATTTTCATCAAAATTTTTTTAATGCAAACTTATATCCAATAGAAACTATAGTTGAATTTTCTATGTGCACAAGTGAAACGGATGAAACACTCTGGTCCCTGCTCTAGATTTTATCTGAAACCAATTTGTGGGCACGGTGACCACTTCTCTACAGAATGTATAATAAATTGAGTTGACAATACCAATCCAAACTACTTCACTCAAAAAACCGATAGGACAAAAATCACTCAGACTAAGGAATTTGAAAATATGGCTCTGGCTTCCTGACTTCAATGTTAAAATAAACATGCCAAACTCTGACTCCCGACTCCATAGACCTGGATCTACTGCCATGAAAAATCAGCACAAACTTTGCAAAAACCATCAAAAACGTGCAAATATCTTGAAAAATCAACAAAAATCTTGTAAAAAAAACAAGCAAAAAACGTGAAAAACCACAAAAAACCTTGCAAATATCTTAAAAAATCACCAAAATCCTTGTCAAAACCATAAAAAGTCACCAAAAACGAGCAAAAAACCATGTTAAATCACTAAAAATGCGCAAAAACTTCGAAAAAACACCAAAAATCTTGTAAAAAAAAAAACAAGCAAAAATCGTGAAAAACCACAAAAAACCTTGCAAATATCTTAAAAAATCACCAAATTCCTTGTCAAAACCGAGCAAATTGTTAAATGTTAAATCACTAAAAATGCGCAAAAACCTTGGAAAATCACCAAAAACCTTGTAAAAAAAATGAGCAAAAACCGTGAAAAACCTTGCAGTGCCAAAAATTCATATTGGACCTAATTGAAATATGTAATTTTTTTCAATCAAAACTTTTTTACAGGAAGCCGAGGACTATCTTTCCAAGCTCGTAGTCAACAAAACAGTCTACGCAAAGATAGATCGTCTTGATGGTGTCGTCAACTTCGCACGACCGAAGGATCCAAGCGATGTACTAACTGAATGGTCACACAATGTTAATCAGCTCATGTCACTTGTAAATAAGACGACCCATCTTATATCCAAAGAAGAAATGGTTCATAGCTTGAAATAAATACTGGGACAGTAAAGGGCTAATTTTTATAGAATATTGAGAGAGAGTCTCATAGATAGGATTAAACATTCTTCTTTGCTACATTTTCCAAGTTTATTTTTGGGTACTTTCGTAGTGTGTGTCCCAGGTTGGGGTTAGACCTTAATTTTATTCCAATTTTTTCTATTGTAGTTCTATTAAGAGTTCAGGGACTGTCTGCGATAGCCAAGTGGATATACAACTTTACTCAATTTGATGTAAAGTAGGCAAACAAAATTATTTACCTCCATATTGGTACACACACTTCTGGAGAGCCCTTTTTTGTGTAGTCTTAAAAAGTCCCTGAAGTTTATCCTATTTCCAAAATGCATACTGGCTGCTTTTTTGGTGTAAGAATTTGCTCAATGTTCAAATATTTGTGTTAAGTTCTCTCTTGAGAAGTCTGTGTACAAGAAATTCTTTTGTTTGAATCAAAATTCATGTTTGATGCTCCTAAGTTGATATTTCCAAAATGTATGCTCACAACTGGTGTAAGAATTTGTCCCATATTCAATTATTCGTATCAATTTTCCTCTAAGAAATCTTGAGAATTCATTAGGTATAAACTTTGAGCGTTTCCAGAAGTTTTCAAGAATTTTTTGTTATAATTTTGACATAACACTTATCTGGTATTCAATGTTTGTATCAAATTCTCTCCCGATAAAAAGTATTCGTTTCGTTTATATTCAAATTTTTATGTGAAGTATCCTCCTGAAAAAAAATTAGGCACATTTTCTCAACATTTCTTCGATAAAGTAACCAAACCATAAGTTAATATTTCGATATGTTTTAGCCTTAAACTTGGTTCCAACTCCAGCAGCTTGTCTTCTAATTTCATTTAATATACTTGAAATATAAATTCACAAACTTTTGTGTTGTGTTTGCATTATTTGCAACCTAGGGCTGGATATTTTCGAATACTTGATGATTTCCGAATCGAATCTCGAATTCTTGGAAGATATTCGGTGCTCCAGAAGTATGCGCTCCAAGATGTCGCACAACCTTAATCCTGACAGGTACACACACATACTATGTTCAGGTTGTGCGCCATCTTGGTGCGCATACTTCAGGAGGTCCAGATATTCAATTGTATACATTTTTGACGGATGATGACGGATTCACCTCGACCTTTGTGGAACGAAATAGAGATGGTGGCGATTCAAAATTTTCGTCTGAAATCATTGAATAATTTACTATTTGATTCGAAATGCCTACTGACGGTGTCGAACAGTTAAGCGCTAGATTTTGTAGGGCATTTTGGCATAATGGCGAATCTACAGTGTGAAAATTCCATTAAGATTTTCAGCGTCGAATTTTCGGTTTTGGCTTCACGAGGCTGGAGCACAAACCAAGCCATTTAGTTCGACTCTTGTAAGCACTCTGATTTTCCCCAACAGTCATAAAATTCTAACGCGACAGTTGAGAAGGCACTCACATGGGTAAAAATACATAATGATATTTGGTTTCGTCGCTGCGTTAAATCTTTCGTCGTTTGTCCGGTGTCTTTAGTACTGAGATGGTAAGCTATATATAGCGGGAATTCTCTTCTTTTGCCTTTTCCGCGGCTTTGGAGCTAATTTTTCAATTCGTTAAGTAATTTTCAAATCTAACTAGTTTTCTTTTATTGTTGGACGAGCAGGCCTGCTATTCTTTCTTGCAAAATTAACAAAAAAAAATCATGCAGCTCTCCGTGAATAAAATCTTCATGTGTATCAAAGGGCAAAATCCTCAACGCCATATGATTAGTATACGCTAATTTGAATTAACCACATTAGATTTGTGCACTGATAGGTATATTTTAATCATATTGTGAAAATTGATTTATGTTTGATAACTCAAATATTTGCGCCATGTTACGTTTCGATTCGGTAAATATGATTTCAATTCATACCTGCCGTCTGCTTCAATGAAATTGATTTGAATCGAGATTAACATGTGAGCAATAATTGAATTATGTATATTTTGTATAAAATAATCAATGTTTCCTGGCTTGCCATCAATAATCCTTTTCCAACCAACCGAGATAGAAGAAAAGCGTGTCTGTATGCATTGGATATCTTCGACAGCCCGATTCTTTAAGATATTGTTAGATATTAGTGGCTACATTTATCTGGTTTTGTTCGGAGCAAAAGGCACGAGTAAGCGTCGTATTATGTCATTGTACAAAAAAAAATGCTCCCCCCGCCCAATTTTGGGCTGGCAATGCTCTTGCCTCAAGTCCAGTCAATCATTGAGTTAAATCTCTTATGTGGTTAATGGATGAAGACTGTGGAGTATTTCATATAAATTTCATTCCGGGTCTTTGATAAATGAAGACTCGTGGCTTTCCAGTGCTATTGATAACACCAACCGCCAGAAATAATTATCTTCTAGGGCTTGGTTATTCCCATACCAGAACTTTACCGGCATTCGACGTTACCACAGTTTGGGGTAGGCCATATCGTATCAACCATTCCCGGGATAACTCCCGAACCGCCAAAGAAAAAGTCAGCATGTCAAAATAAAATTGCTTTTTATTCATACAGTCGAAAATAAGGGCGGATTATCTAGGATAGCAGGCCAATATCTATAACTTTAAAGTCCATCGGGTCCTTAGCATTTAATAATGAACTATCGTTCTTTCTTAATTCGTTTATATTTTCCACAAATTATTCGAAATAAATTTTCAAAATTTAATTTCGTTTATTTTTTTATTCAGGTTTATTCTTGATCCAAATATTTATTCTTTTGTTTATATCAGGAATGTGCAACTTGAGGCCTGCGAGCCAAATGCGGCCCACAAGAGAAAAAATTTGCGTCCTGCGAAGAAGTGCCAATTTAGTTAAATCCATATTGGTACACACACTTCTCGAGCGTACTTTTATTCGTATATCGGGCCCTCTTGAATTAAAGGTTGCACACCCTCTGGTTTATATTAATGAAAAACGTTTTCATGATACTCGGAATTTTTGTGGTTTTGCGGGGCTAAGATTTCTTTCAAACTGAAATAGAGGTTGAGAACTAATGGGCTGGTCAAGGGTGGGCAAGCTTCTTGGAGCAGGGTCCAGGAATTATGCCCATCTATACTGGCGGGCCATGTAAGTGTGACGTTAAAGTTACATTTTGTGAACGATATTTACAGTGTTACAAAAGCAAAAAACAGTAATCTTTGTGCCGAAACTAGATTTGATCGCAATCTCAACAAATTCCTTGAGTTATTTTTAACTAAAACATAAAAATTTGTTTTTAGTTTGATTGTGGCAGCACCAGGCGGGCCATATTGAATTACCTAGCGGGCTGAATTTGCCCCGCAGCCGTTGTTTACTAATGTCAGGGCTAGATCGATATTTTTGATATTTTTACCATTGATCTGTGCCATGAGCTGGCAAGGTTAAGTACAATTCCAACGCCTTCTCAATTTAATTACCGTTAATGTTTAGCCTGTTGGGAGTTGTGGGATCCAATTTAAAAACAAATTATCTGATTAAAGGAATTCAACATCTGTCATGGTGTATAGTCTTTTAGTTTTAGTCCATTAGAGCAGTGGCGTGCAACCTTTCATACAGATGGGCTAGATTCAAATAACCGGGTAAAACCGCGGGCCGCAACTTTATTCAACATTGCCTTTCTGGTAGTTGTAGGCACAAAAATGTTGGGTATTGATCTTATGACATTGATCTTTTAAAAATTCTGTTTGCTTCGCACAAGCTAGCTGTTAGGGAATTGTGAGATTGGAATTACTCGCACTTGCCAGAATAAACTAAATTGAAAACTTGTTTCGTGGACCGCACACAATTGGCAACTCTCCGCGGGCCGCAGAATTTTTTCTTGTGGGACGCATTTGGCCCGCGCGTCGCAGGTTGCACACCCCTGCATTAGAGCAGTGGTTCCTGACCTTTTTTGTTGAATCCGTCTCATTTGCCTATTTGGGGACTCTTTATTCCTTCCTCACTTTGTATAAAACCTACTTTATTTGTTTAAACTTTATTGGACCATTTGCTAGTTTTATGCGTGCTTCGTACTTCCGCTTACGAACAGTGAAATTAGTGAAAACAGTGGAATGAAGTTTGCATAAATATAAATTATAGTAATATTGAAGAACTAAGAATATTAGTAGAACTTCCATCCTAGGGGGGAAACGTGGCATTGAAGCAAGTCGGTGAGCTGTTTGGTTAATGTATTTTGCCAGAACGATGAATGGAACAAATTGAGAATTTGTGTTCGACAGTTTTATTTATTATTATTATGAGAAATACAAAGCACTTTGCAAAATAGGATTTTGTGCTGAACTTTTGAAAACATGTCACTCAAATGTAATGAAAAAAATAACACTTCAAACTATTCTATTGTAGTAAAATTTCACACACTAAAACACGATATTTTATCAATTTGTCTTATTTTTTTTGTCATGGCATAAACAGCGAGGTTTAATTTAGTAATGATTCTAAAGTTTTGCTGCGAACACAAATGTATTTCTGTAACTTTTCATTTGCGCGATGCCAGTTTTTTACAGACTGATATTTTAACTATGGCAAGAAAGGCGATTTTGTGTTCAACCAATAAAATTTAATGTATTTGTACTTAACTGCCTTGTGCCTGAGAATTCCACATATAATTTCAGCTGAGATACCAGTCTCGGTCACTTTGCTATTCTATTATATATACTGCTCATTTTTATCGGCATGCAAATTAATTATTAACGTACTGAAATTAGTTGCTGAAATAGAAATAGGAAACCTAATTTTTAATCAATTTTTGTACTATAAGCTCGCAAATTGATCCGACGCGAAATGCAATCAAGAAAGAATTATCTCATATTGTATAAATAAACAGAAAAGAACTCTCGTGAAAGCAAGATATAAGTTATAATAAGGGGAGGAAGGTATAATTAAAATTCACATCATATGAATAGTCGGGCCAGTTGCGCACAAAGGAATGCGTCGTCGAAAGAGGTTAGAATAAAATGATTTTTGTCGGTGATTTTACCCGATTCAGTTGTAAGAGCATTTTAAAATATCACGATATGAGCTCTATCCATGTTTCTAAACGAGTAAAAGTATTGCGTTCAAATGTAATCAGAAAGGAACATCGTAGAATTAACTATGGTAATCTGTAATTGTATTATTTTGGTAGCAATAATCTTATTCTGTTTGAAGGGAAGGAGAGGTTTTGAGTGAAAGTTGTATGAAAAGGGAAGGGACATTTAAATGCTGGTCATGGTCATGGATAGTTGGGCGAGTTGCATCCAAGGTATTGTGTTGTTAATTATTGTTAGAATAGAATAATCTTTGATGATTATTTTACCAGCTTGAGTTGTCAAAGCATTTTAACATTTTAAGACATGCGGAATAACCATGTTTTTTGACGAGAAAAAGTATTGCGATTTTATATTATTTTGATCGTCTTATTGAGATTGTTTGTGTGACCTTGATGTTATATTATTAAAACGTGATTTCTGAATTTAATTCGAAGTCAAAACCAACCGGAATTTAGCTTTAAATTTGACAAATATCTCAAGTTCATTTTCAAAAAATATTATACAACGAAAAATTGTAAGAAATTTGTTGATAATACCGCAGAAGTTTTTTCTGTGACTGAATAGTTATGTGACAACGAAGTAAGAATTCAAAGATGTTGTTGTCAATTTTTGTACAAAAAGCTTGCGAATTGATCCGACGCGAAACGCAATCAGCAAAGAATAATCTCACATTGTATAAATAAACAAAAAAAAGAATCAGCATTCAAATATGCTTTTTCATAGCGAAGTTACGGCCTACGACATTGCTGTAGGTCGTGAGATCGCAACTTCCTTGTCGTAAAATCAATAAAATCTGGTTATTGTTCGTCGATATAGGAAGGTTATGGAGGTACGAATATTTCAGGATGTGACAGAATTATGGAAAACCCGTTTTTGGGTGTCAAGTCTGTTTGAAAATAGAAGTTAGTGGTAAATTGAATGCTGTCATTCAAAGTGCGCGACGTTAGTGGTAGTATGAAGAGAAAGTAACTGTATATATGTGTGTGTTGTACTTTAAAAGCCCATATCATTAGTGAATTAGATCAGCTTTTCTCAAACTATGTTCCGCGGAACACTGGTGTCCAGCGTGCTTCTTAGGAGCGGTCCGCGAAACAGGGATCAAAGTTGCGACTAAATTGGTCGTCATGGCGATCTCGGTCGTACTTTGGAAACTCTGGGTCGAAAATTTGTCTCCCAACTGGCCACAAACATGCGGACAGGCCTTACTATCGAAACAGGTGGACAGGCCTCGTGTCAGTCTGGAAAGCATGAGGTTTTCCTTAACTGTTCAATATCATTATCCGTCAGTTTTTTAATTGTCAAGTTTACAACAAACTTTTTAATCTTACCACAAGCTAAATTTTTTTGAAACCACCCATAAGTTTACTCTCTAACTTCTTGGTGTTCCCGGGGAACGAGATAAAAAAAAAGCGTAGGTGTTCTGGGGCAAAAAAGTTTGTGAAACGCTGGATTAAACCATTATCAGGATTATATTAAGTTTTAATTACTTACTAGGTTTGAGTATATTTTACTGTTACAGTTTTTCCGTAGCCATACCTAACAAGGACCTCCTGTATGACAAGTAGTATTTTGTTATGGGTACTCCTGAAGTATGCCCACCAAGATGGCGCACAGCCTGAACTCAGGTTGTGTACAAAGTTACGGTTTAGGTTGTGCGACATTTTGGTGCGCATACTTCGGGAGTACCCCTAACGAAATACTACTTGTCTCGACTCGTTCGGGGCCAAGGAATGGAAAGATTTCCTAAAATTAATTAAAAAAAATTCGATATTGACAATATATGAGTACAGAGAATTATCGGTCCTCGTAACCAAATGTCCTTTCAAATCACCATATGTACCTTTCCCCGAGCATCGACTTCCTTGTTTACCTCATGACATTGGCCAATCAGCAAGATGCAAAAAGTGACGTAACATCAAAAAAATTGTGGCCTATCCCTAACCCGGTACACATACTACGGGAGTAATGATTTTTGTATCCAGGTTGTATAATTAGTAGCGCCTTGAATCCCTCAATTGGGAAACAATGCGTCCAGTTCGCCCGATTTAGCATAAATTATTGACACAATAACGTCATTTGCTTTAACTAGCGTTCGTGCACAAATACTTTTGTCAATTTCGGTAGCAGACATCCCATGGGACCATCACAGTGTTAGATAAAGACGGGCAATCACCTTTACATACACGGTCACAGATTGAGATACGTACATCGGCCGTGCGCAAACAATCTTGTGAACCATATTTGGTTTGCAAAAGTCTGTGAGGAGAGACACAGCTACACAAAGAGCAATATACATAATTGACTCGGTTGTTTTAAGGTGAGAAATCCCAAAGGAAAAATTGATTGAATTCGGAGAAGTTTGTATTCAATGAAAGAAGGCATTGTATGAGGTAAAAGGAAAGTGTTCTGCGGATAACGTGCATTTTTGATACTCCCGTAGTGTGTGTACCAGGTTAGGGTTATGCCATAATTTTATTCCGAGTTTCCTTATTTTAATTCTATTACCAGTTTGGGACTGTCTGTGTTATCCAAGTGAATATACCCGCTGTCCATAAGTATCAGTCCATTTACACAACTTGATGTAAAGTAGGCGAACAAAATTAGTCGCCTCCATATTAGTACACACACTTCTGGAGCGCCATTTTTTCTACTTTAATTTTACAAAGAATTTGGTCAGTTTAATATCACGCACACTCAGTCAGAAGTATTTCAGACTCCGTTAGGAGCAAAGTAATGTGCAATTGAATTATCAAGAGCTGCTAGAACTATGTAAAATTATTGACCTGTCGTACGCGCTCATAAATGCGTTTGACGCAAGTCTTGAGGCAGTGCGAGTCGATACAATCAGGACAGCAGTCTCGCGGAAGTAAATTGCTCAAAGCTATATCCGCGCGCTCGATCAGAAGTAAATAAGACGTATCTCTGAGCAAGTTACGGGTACTGAATTCATATGAACTACTGAAACTATGTAAAAATATTGACCTGCCTTACGCGCTCAGTTCAAGTCTGCTCGATCAGGCAAACAGCCTTGACGTAGTAAATTGTTCAATCGCTCAAACGATATCAAGAGTAAATTAGACTCATTTCTGATTTGCGGGCAACAACTAAGTTGTTATGAGCTACTGAAACTATGTAATAGTATTGACCTGCCGTGCGCGCTCGTAAACTCGTAAACGCGCGATTGGCGAAAGTCTTGAGGCAGTTCAAGTCACATCGATCAAGAAAACAGCCTTGACGTAGTGTTCAATTGCTCAAAGTTATATCACGCGCACTCGATCAGAAGTAAATTAGACTCATCTCTGACAGTTACGTGTTACTACTGAATTGTTATGATATACTGAAACTATATAAATTTATTGAGGTTTATTACCCGAAAGTGAATACGATTATACCTCAACTCGGGAACAGTTCAAATTAATACGATCGTGAAAAAAGCTGCGTGCGAGCTCGTGAATTGTTTTTGTATAGGTCAGCCGTAAAGTAGTTTATTTATCGTTGTGTACTGATCTTGACAAAAAAAAAGCATAGTCAACTTAACGGGTCGCCTAGATTTTGTAAATATTTAAAAAAATTTCGGGTAGTCTAGAAGAATTACAGTGTTGCAATATGATAGGTTAGGAAAGAATGATACAGTTTTGTTTTAATGATCGCTGTACTAAAATCAGGTCGTCAGTAAATTAGGACGTGGATGAATAAACATAGGAGTAGACGATTATTACAAAATGATGTCATGATATTAGGAATCCGAGGATATAGTAAACAATCTGACGCCATCACAAAATTCGAAGGAGTGTGTTTTCTTTCTTTTTTATGAGAGAACCCATGCAGTAGCCTACATTTGGTATCATGTGTAAATCTAGCTTGAAGTTTCGGCAATTATCCTGAAGTTCCGTCATGTGACTGTAAGTTCAAAATAAATTATCAATCTATCTAGGATAGGAATGTAACTTCGATTGGACTATTGTTCCATCTTTCTACGTTTATAGCAATCTATAATAAACAAAATAGACCGGAAAATTTGTGATTGCGCACAAAAGAGATGCTCCTCAGATTTATTTTACGTAATATGAAGCTATCGTTTCTCATGCCCAATAGCGTTCTTGCTGTTACATTTCTTGGACTAAACATAATGTCGCTAATTTGCATACAGTGGTTCGCATGGCACTTACCCATATCTAATGATAAGTCATAAATACAATAAGCTAATCAATAGATGCGGTTTTCCTATTTATGGATAAACCAAACCGGATTACGGACGTAGACAGTGTTTATTATTGTATAAATTCTCATGGGAAATAGGTATATATACTTAAAGTCATTATTCCTTCGAATACTTATAAAATCTCGAATCGTTTTGTGAATTTATTGTTATTTGGACGAAAAATTGCTTCTCTTCTAAGCCACTGGACAACTTTCAAAGTTAAAGATAAAAGTTTAACTTAGAAAGATATTGTATATGTCTTTTTATGTATTCTGAGTATCGTCTGCCCATTCCATTTTTTCCCAATGCCAAATTTGAAACTTATGATATTTTTACGCTGCTGGATCCCCCCGTGCAGAACGGACGCCATGTTCATTTGCGTAAAAGCATAGATTACTTTAGAGTTTAGACTTTACTTTATGGATCTTGTTTGTAGTGACAGAGTTTCGTTTAACTAGAACTCGTCAGTTTTTTGTTTTGTTTTTTGTTGTAACTTGAAAAATTCGGCTCCAAATCCGAATTAAATTTAATTAAAAATTTGATTCTAGCGATTTGAAGTTTTAGTTCTATCAAAATAAAGGTGACCGTCCATTTGAATCCACGCACATATGAACCCATACATTTGCACCCGTATATCCGAGGGTTCAATATATATGTGGATGCTAAAATTCATGGGTTAGGGTCAGTATGGGTTCAAATATCCGTGAAAAAACTTTCCATAGGTGCAATAGTATGCAGATGCAATTGTCGTGGGTTCAAATTACGGGTTCAAATGTACGTGGGTTCAAATGTAATGGAACCAAAATAAAGCTTCTTGCATACAAGTAGTTGCCTGATTGCCAAGTTATACCGTATGAGCTAGCCAGAAAAAATGTGGGCTTTCAAGAGTTTTGAGGGACTGAAATCGTTTCAAGATACAAAAATGACTATGCATGATGCAGAAAAATGCCTCGTGTTTCTAATATCTCACATTTTTGCATTAGTGGCAAAGGCTTCGTCCAAATGATCCCAAATTTCACTTCGTTTTACGATTTCCATCCACTTATGCCCGTTGTTTATTTCTCCAAATAGAAAATCAATATAAAGTGACATCTACTCATTAACTTCATTTCGATCTATTTGGAGAAATAATGGTCTACTTCATTGGTGGTCTGTCGCTTCACATCACATTATGCTTCATTTCCCACGTTGATATTGCCTAATTGAACTGTTAACAAAACGTGGTAAAATAACTTGAATTTTTAGGTTCTTTTGTCATATGGTATGAGAAACTGTTAAGTAAATTTGATTTTTTTGTTTGAGATTTTGTTTTGAACAGTACGAACCAGAAGTAGGATAACAGTTATCCATAGTTAATAAATTTAATTTCACCCTGTATATACCACAATTAAGTGCAACTATACAATTTAATCGAAGATTTTATACTATACCATTTTTTGTTTAATCTCGGTTGATGCGTTTTTATGGAATCATCCACAATGCAATATTGCACCTGCTGAGTCAAATTTTGATCGTTTGGGAAATATATTGCATTCTGGGTAACTTTTGGTATTTCAGCGCCCGCCCATAACTTTGTCCATAATTTTGAATTTAGCTTGTTACTCATTTGAGTGGATGTTTCTAAAAGGTCTTTTTTGGGGGCGACATTTGTAACTGAAATTTCTAATCACCGAGTTATACCGTATGAACTAGCAGGTTTATTGAGGTCGCCAGAAAAAGGTGGGTTTTCATACTATTGCACCTATGGAAATTTTTTTTTACGGATATTTGAACCCATACTAACCCTAACCCATGGGTTTTAGCACCCGCATATAGATTGAACCCGCGGATATACACATGGGTTCAAATGTACGTGGGTTCAAATGTACGTGGTTTCAAATGTTCTGTCACCGTCCACAAAGTCTTAAATTTGCAAAGGAAATTTATCGATACCATGTATTGTTTTGGCCCTCACAGATGTGTTAGATGAAGTAAAATACTTGAACAATCACTGATTAAAAAAACAAACCCGGTTCAGAAATATTGAGAACTGACTTCATAACACAATTGAAATTGTAAATGGAATTTATGGATACCCTGTATAATACATTTCTGTTCCAATTTGAACCTCCTTCATTTTTGAGTGAGTGCGCCTGACCTTCAAGCAAATTCTCTTTTCAAAAGCTATTCACCGACTATTTTGGTCCAAAGATGATTTAATATTAGTTTGTCGTGTGCTTGAATATGTGAATTCTTAATATATCATGCCGACACCCCAAGGGACCGATAATTACCACATCACCTAAATAGTATCTGTGAATTTGTGAGAAAAGCACTTTCAGTTCCAATTATAAGTGAACCGTAGGCTGGTAGTTTGAATGGTAATATCTTAATGTCAGTTTCAAGGCTGGGCTCCGGCCGGGACCGAATCATACCTTTTAGAGGTCCTAAGCACTTAAGACTTTGGTGCCCTAATTGTGCCTTTCGAAGTATTAACACAATAAGCTAAACAAGATAGTATCCATCAAAACTAACAGCGAAAACAGCTTAATAATTAATTCGGCTATGGAATTTCTGTGTTGTCCCCCTTCCCTGCATACCCGAAGCACGTGCCTATTTTGCTAATGGTTGATTCAGTCATGGCTCCGGCTTTATCGAACTGTATATTCGACCTCCAGGTCCGGCGGTTCCATTTTTGTAGCTCGGAGCTGGGCTTCAGCTCCATAGCCATTGATGTTTAATGGTATGGCCACTTCCATGAAATATCAACACAAATAAAGTTTTGCTTGGGTGATTCTTACAATTATGATATAAGAGTGTTTTAAATTTAAAATTGAAACTTCTAAATTAGTATTGAGAATTAAATTTGAAAAATCAATATCTAGAAAGAATAGATTTTATTATTTGTATTCAGTAATAGAAATTAATAAATGTGAAAAATAACAAGAGAGCTATGCTCAAATATATGGACACGTAGAGCCACATAATTTTGATGACGTCATAGCGAAAATCTATCTTTGACCACTGAAAATTTCAAAGCAATTGGTCCAGTAATCAAAGAGAAAAGCGGTTTCTTCAAAACGTGTCAAAGAACAACAAGAACAAGACTAAGAACAACAAAACGATCGATATGTCCACTACGTGTCCAATAATTAAATGGTTAAGAGGTGGCGCCACTAAAATTTCTGGTCCAGGTAATCCAGCTCCAGTTAATATAATAAACATAGCTCCAGTTTCAACGAAATGTTACGGTTGCATGGCACCGGGTTCGCAGTCCCGCGATCAATGTGGTGACAAAAGTCCGATCTACTTACATGGCTGAACTTTGTTGGACACGCCAGTGGACATAACGATCGTTTTGCATTATTTTTGGACACCTAGTGGAAAACTTAAAAAGTCGCTTTTCTTTTTGATTACTAGATCAATTTCTTCATAATTTTCAGTGCTTTCAGTTAAATCACGTGCTCATCAAACGTCGGTGGTGTGTACCGAAATTCTTGCTCTGCTATGGCGAGCAGCGCCGTAGGTACCCGTAGCATCAAAGGTAAGGACTGCTTCGCTTCGATGGACGTGTCCATATATTTGAGCATTGCTCTCTTGTTGCTTATTCTCCTTCGATTCGGAGGACCAAATATATACGCCTGTCACCGCAAATCATAATTTAATTGTAAGAATACATTCCGGACATCCTGTACAACCTAGGCAGGATAAACCATTAAGCAGAATAAGCACGTGCTTAAGGGACCAAAAAAAAGAAGACATGACAAAAATTCCCATAGACGATTTTTCAATTGTATCTTAGTGTTTAATAAAGTAATTCGAGTTGGTCAGACGATTCAGACTTTAATATTGACTCGGTTGAAATTGACTATTTTTATTACGCATTATTATGCATACGCATGCACCAACATTGGCCGTATGGAAGTCCCTTTACGCTTAAGGTAGGGGGTGTAAATCCTGTTATGTCTCTGATATAATTAGTTAAATCTATATTGTTGTGACTTGCTTGGAGATCAGCTTTCAAGATAAAAATCAGATTATAAACCACTATGGTTTGGATTAACGCTGCGTGTGCCGTGGACATAAATTATGCACGCAGATAATGTGTTTTCTCACCCGTTTCGCGCTACTTCAGTTCAAAAACTTGGTGAAAACAATGAAACAACAATGTCGTATATAAAGTATATTTGATTTAAATCCATGGTAATGTTTCATAATTCAATTACTTTGAAATGCTAGTAATGTTAGTGCGTTAATTGCAACGAAATTCCAGTTAACATTAGCATACGCTACAGGCGGTGTTTGCGTTTATTTTTAGCAGTGCCGCTACGAGTCATCGTAATCTACTATCTAATCAGTTACGGTATCAGGTATCGAACGCCATTAGGAAGCCCTGGGAATTGTGCAGCGTATTATTACGATTGGCAGCTCAGCATACAGATTTGAATTTGCATTGTCCGCAATACATCATTATGACAGTTGCAGTCTATCTTGAACGAGGAGTCTGCTGGAATTAAGGTTCAAGAATTAGAATTAGACTTGAGGTTTATTTTATAATAACAGGAGTATTACAAACAACTTTTTCTCACTCAGTAGTAAATGGATTTGTATCGTTGCAAATGTACAAAATGGATTTTATATAACTTATATATATGTATTGTAAGAGAGCAGTGGCGTATCTATGTAAAATGGCGTCCATGACAAAGTTTAAAAATGCGCCCCTTTGTTCGTTGACTAACAATTTTTAACGACTGTTATTGAATTGAGATACTTGTACGTTATTATTTACGTAAAAATACGAGTATCAATTATTTCCAATTTGAAAAAATATTTTATTTAATAATTGTACAACTGAAATATTTCGCCGTTTTTGCGCCCCTGTCCAAACGGCGCCCATGGCACGAGCCATGGCTGCCACACCCAAGCTAGGCCACTGTAAGAAAGTGATAAGTGCTACTTTAGCGCTAGATCTACCTCAAGCTAGTAGCGGTGCCTATAGTAACTTGCCTAATATCTGTCGTAGTACAAATACTAATATTATTTATATTCATTACTATAATGATTAATTATGCGCACGTCAACTACTAAAGTATAGTACTACTTAATATATAGTAGTATATATTTACGCCCAAACTACACAAAGGCGTGAGTGCGATTCGCGGATAATACTAGAGTTAAGGATTACTCAAAATTTGAACCAATGGACGTATATTGGGGAGGAACAAAGAGTTCCGAATTGTGCGAATTGGGAACCACTGGGTTAACTTTTCCCATACTCGGCATGAACTGGAACGAGAAGCAGTGGTACGTCATATGATTATGACGTCACAAGGTTTCCTTTTCCCCGGGATGAATACTAAAATCTTATCTCAAGTAAGAATGGATGAAGATATTCTCCTGATGTACCAGTTTTTGTAAATCGTTCTGACGTGCTCATCTTAATCTTTATCCCGTGTATCCCCTATGCAATCTGCAACTAAACTTTAAAATATATTTTATTTCCGCAGATTTATATAATAATATATACATGACCTGTAAACCCGGAAGCAAATTGCGACAAAAATGTCGTATCATTCAGTACCTACAGGAGAGGAACAATTTTTTTTATGGCTCGTCCTTGGTTTGATTATTTTTCTTATCATTCTCATGAGAAGATGTGTGAAGACCGCGCTTGACCCGTATGCCGAAGAAAGCGTCGACTGGTTGATCTCAACACCTTTGAACTTTAAGGCCATGTGAGTTCAAAGGTTACCGGAGGTCGGATCGGAAGTAAAAGTGATAAAGGCCGTGGAATTTGACAATTTTGATGGATACTTCGATTATTTAGAGAAACATTGACGAGGGTTGAAAACTTGGAATACGCCGAAATGTAATAGTAATGCCGAAGTCATATTAATAAAGAAATAGACTTGAAAAATACATCCGTAGGGAGAAGCAGCAAAGGCTTAAGAATGAATATTCATGCGATGGAAAAATGAATAAAAATAAATCATTAAGAAAAATAACTGACTAATTATTCTCATACCCGACATGGACTGGTAACTAGACGTGATTCTTCATATGATTGATTCGTCTTATCGACTTTCCTTTCGCCCGGGAAAAATATGAAACTTATAGTCTGTCCAAATAGACCAAATCATTAGCAACGATGAATTTTGTTTTTATTGCACTATTCCTTTGTTCAAATTTTATATATTTATTTCATTTTCTTTTAAGCTTAGATGGTGTATACCAGGGGTGTGCCCGCGGGCCAAATGCGGCCCGCAGAGGGAAAATGTGCGGTCAGCGAGGAAGCAGCAATTTTGAATGGTGTGCGGCTCGCAAAACGAGTTTTCAATTTAGTTTGATCTGGCACGTGCTCGTAATCCAATTCATTTGCGTTGCAAAGCAAATACCGGAGTCCAATTTATTATCTGTGCCTATGACGTTACAATGCTCTAACAGCTAGCTTGTGCGAAGCGAACAACACTCCGAAAACCAAAATTTTTGTGCTGAAAGGTTCGACCCGCGGTTTCACCCAGTTATTTGTATCTGGCCCTCTTGTATTGAACGTTGCTCACCCTGATGTAAACCACAGGTATGGCAAGCTGTTTAACATTCCATGACATTATGTTCCATTATTTGAAATAAATTTAATTATATATTGACATACGCTGTTTTGTTATTTTGTAAATGTCCTACATTGTTAAAAGATTGAGGAGCTAATAATATTGCATTCATTTATGGTTATTTGCCTAAGACTTTTATGCATAGTTGGTATATACTTTTTCTTGCATAGCCTACGCAGGGGAGGGCAAGGTTTTCTGGTCACGTGTCAAAAAATTTGCCCATCTATACTGGCGGGCCACGTAAGTGTGACATACAAAGTTACATTTTATGAACAACAATATTGGGCTATTGAATATTGTTTACAGTGTTATAAAAGCAAAAATGGAAAAAAATAAGCCTCGTCCCAAAACTATATTTAACGCAATCTTAACAAATTCTTTGGGCTAGCTCAAGCTGAAACATCAAAATTTGATTTTAGTTTGGTTGGGGTGGCATTAGGCGGGTCGGATTGAATTACCCAACGAGCCGGATTTAGCCCATGTTAATCCTTACAGGGTGTTCATGAAGTCTTGCTTCAATCGAAATTTTGTTATGAAGTCAGTTCTCAATTATATCTTAACCAGGTATGTTTTGCAGTGTTCATTCAAGATATTATTGTTTCATTTATAGGTCCGCCGTTAGTTGCACAGATCACATCATAAGTTTTTTCACCTAATTCATTATAGAACCTCACGAGAACCCTATTATATGCGCCATGACCTACCCGCAGTCATATCCATAGGCTTATAACCTTTATAGCAGGGGTCGGCGACCTACGATCCGCGGGCCAGTACATAATTTTTTTTTGTTTTTGTAAGACGACTGAGTTGAGTTATCGCAGTCTTCGCGCGCTGTTTAAAATCCAAAACTTCTGATCTGTGGGAAAAAAATTGTGATTCATCAGCCATTCGGTAGGTTTTTTACTTTCCAAAAATATGTGCAGCCCGCCAAGACCTGGAGCCTTTAATTTTGGCTCGCGAGCGACAAAAGGTTGCCGACCCCTTGCTTTATAGTTTATACAGTAATGGCTATATTTGCGTTAGTTATTTGAAATATCGATTCGTATTACTAGAATTTGATTAAGAATGAATATTGCATTTTCTATTGGTTTGGAAAATTTGAATTTCATGAGGCTATAATTATGATTGAACGTAAATTTGAATAATTTGACAAAATTTTCATTTTAAATACTATCCCTCAACTTGATTGAGGAAATAAACTACGTCCTCAATTGAAAAGCAAATTAAAGCTATCTTCCGAAGGTTATGTACGGGGTGACTGGTAAAAAAACATGTAATTTTACTTAATTCAGAAAGAAATAAGTTGTGCGAAGCGTCCTGGATTATTGAAACGTTTGGCTACAATCATACACAGACTGAAGTGTTCAATAGCTTTTCTTCATTATTGAAAAGCTTTTAAAAAATTTAGGAAGGGAGAGGGCGGGGAGCTTTGAAATTTCGCTAGCGGATCCGGCCGGAAAACGTGAGTCTAAAAAGCTTTCCAAGCTACGAAAAATTGTTATGTATGATAAAGAAAAATTCTGGTATGATGCGACCTTGAAGAGCCCAAATCTTATTATTAAATGCAATTATCTCGTTTGGGTGAATTAGAAACTAGACATAAATAATCTCCTGTATAAGAGATATCACAGACGTGGCCGGACGATAATTCTTCCGTTAAATGTAAGCTTATTGACAATCGATGCTTCGATTAGAATGGCGTCTGAAATTTACCCCACTAATGCCGCCATAAATAAACCATTTGACGAGACTGCTGCTGTGTTTACTATAACCAGTTTCTGTTGAAAATTTAGTTTGACGGGGTGACAGTGAAATACCGTAAAAAATTATCAACATCTTGTAAAAACGTGCAATAACGGTGAAAAAAAACGTCAAAAACTACCAAAAACTGCAGAAATGTGGAAAAACAGTGAAAAATAATCAAAAACCTTGAAAACAGTGAAAAACATCAAATAAATTGATGAAACAGACATATGATATCCCAAACGCAATTGACGAGAGACCGTGAAATACCAACAAGTCGTCGTATATCTACGACACTATTATTACTGACTTCAACAGCAGATGATGAATCCCAAGCCGAGTGTCACTTAAAAATGTTTGGATATATAAAGTCAAATCGAGTCAGTTACCACAATAATTAGGTCAAATACATGTTGGTTCCAAAATAGTAAAGGTTAAGTAAATCGATGCTTCGATTAGAATTGCGTCTGAAATTTTTACCGCTAATGCCGCCATAAATAAACCATTTGACGAGTCTGCAGTCGTGTTTACTTTTTTAGATCAGTTTCTGTTGAGAATTTAAAGATGATTTTAGCAAAATACCTCATTTTTTCCTCGTGTTCAATACCTCATGCAATAAAAGTCACGTAATCACTGTAATCAACTATAGCAGCGATTCTCAACAGGGCCCCGTGGCCATCCCAAAGGGGCCACAATGCTGGGCGCAAAAACAGATTTCACTTTACAAGAAAACTCTCTTCCTACCTATTTTCATTGCTCGAAAAGGTTATTTTACAAGGTGTTTTTACTTTGTTGAGCATGAATTGTTTGAACATAATGGGATTTGGAATCTACCAATCAAAAAGCCACTATAAATACCACCAGAATAAGAAACAGGGGGGACATGATGCTGAAATCCTTTGGTTGGGGGCCACGAGTCGTAAAAGGTTGCTCCCACTGATTTATATTCTCAATTGCTCTGGCAATTTAGTGGTCGCCCTCAATCAACTTCGTTCAGATCAGTCAGTTTTCTATAAGTGAGTGTGCGTGACTTTCTTTCGGGAAAATTTCCTTATTAAAATATCATTTGATTTCAGCAATATGGACGACAGGTACACACGCTTCATTTGCACTTAAAAATAAATAAGTCGATAAGCTGTGTTTATATTGATTTTGACGACCAAACAGATGTTTCTGATTTGATTAAATTTCAGGAGATTTGCGCCACTTTATCCGCTGTATATCGATCTATTTTGTTTGCCAAGGATGATGCAATTGGATAACGAATTACTATGAAGAATTGGTAAAATATACTGGAATTTTTATGGCGGCTTTCTGCTCGTTCATTTTTAACAGGGCTTCAAGCCCCGCGCCTTCCAGCCGAGGAAGAATTTTTTCGTTCTTGGGAAGGACATGTATATACTTCATATTTGCTGCATTATTACTAATATTCCTTAGTTCTTCATTATTACAGTAATATCTAATTACGCACACTACTTAAAACGTACAGAAGAGGGAATGCGACTTCTTTTAACATAACAATAATGGTAATCATTTTCATTATTTTCTTTGCAAAAATTTTCTGTGAAGGGTGCGTACGGCGTGTTACGATTTGTGGGGGCTGCCTTATATATGCGAATTTTCACGAATTCACCGTTTTCAGGGCGTCGACTTTTATGCGAGGATTATTTTTATTTAGAAGGACCGGAACCTTTCCGAAGTACTCCCACAGTATATGTACCAGGTTAGAGTTAGGCCATAATTTTATTCCAATTTTCCCTCATTTTAGTTCTACTACGAAACTGTCTGTGTTAACCAAGTAAATATACCCCCTGCCCATAGGCTTCAGTCCGTTTACACTACTTGATGTAAAGTAGGCGAACAAAATTAGTTACCTCCATATTGGTACACGCTTATGGAGAGCCCTGGAACTTCTCAGATTTGGCATTGTTTTTCCAATTTATTTCAATCTGGCATGGAGTTTGAACCCCAGATACGTAATTTGCGATGACGTCATAGTTAAGTCTATTAACCGGAAAGATTAAAAACATAGATTGGTCATCAGGGACATTCTTCCTGATCAAGTCTAATTTGATTATGGTAACTATTATTTCTGATCGTATATCGACACGGTTAATTCTTATATACTATCAATAAGTAATTGTTAACTATGTTTTGTAGAAGCGTTAATTTCCCCGACTTTATTATTGTCCACCCATCGGACCCCTAGGAACAAGCGTCATTGTTATGGATATGGATTGGCGTTTAATATTGGTATCGAAACATTTGGTCGACAATTGGTCAAAAACTTGGTCGAGCGCCCGAGTTATTCCACACTTCGAGAATCGGTATCGAATTTTTGAATCTGGAGTCGGTGTTGTGTTTGAAAAATTCAAAATCGGGTATCGAAAAGAATTTTTTGACTTCATTTCTGTGCCTGCAGCGCGACGTATTTGGTCGATCACACTTCTCTATGGTAAATTATTAAAACCCCGTCGAACTGCGTTTCAAACTGCAATGTGTATAGTTCCTATTGAACGTAGCGTACATAGTAGGAAGAAAAGATAACACTTAGAGATAGGGCATTAGGGACATTCTAAATTAATTATGGAAGCTATTGCAATCTGTCTGAGCTAATATCAACAAGGTTAATCCTTTTATACTATCAATAAATAATAGTTAATTCAACCAAAAATTCTAACTTACCATCAATTAGCCATCGGATCGTTTTAAAGTAAACGCGGCCAAATATAGGATATTGATGTGGGATATTTTCGTGAGCAATTTTATCGCCAGTTCACACCTTGTGTGAATAATGATGCAAATTAGTTGCAATTACGGTGAAATTTATATTAAACTTACTGAAATTTTTTTGATATCTTTGCATGAGAAGGAGAATTGACTCAGGAATGCTATTAATTTATGCAGCAGCTGACGATATCAATACTTGCTTATGTAACAGATAGCACGCCGAGGTCATGCACAGGGTGCCCATAAATTCCCTTTACAGTTTCAATTTTGTTATGAAGTCAGTTCTCAATATATCTTAACCGGGTTTGTTGTTTTTACTCAGTAAGTATTTTTACTTCATATAATACATCTGTGAGGGCCAAAACAATATATGTTATCAATAAATTCCCTCCGCAGTTTTAAAAAATTTCAAGATTTTATGCACAATTTGTGTATTACTTCAAACCAGTGAGGTCTATATAAAAACACAAATGAATATAAAATATATCTTATTTTGTGCATGTACAGTACTCTATTCTTTCGTTTTAAAACACACAACAAGCGCTGCACAAAACTGGTTCGAGGCTATTTTTTGGGGTATGTAATTAAATTCATGCAACATCAGACGCGATCGACTACTCGCGAAGTGGCGATCCACGTGTTGGCCACTTATGGTCTATATATGTATATTGCTTGAATATTAGCAAATATTTATTAGATTTGTCACTATTAATAAACTTGCTACATTTCAAAGATCATTTTGTTTTGGCAGTATGAGCTTTTTTATTATTTTATTTATTTATATATATTTAGAGTCTATATCTATACAATTCGGGCAATTGAACTATTGCACGGGGGTTACTCGAACCTCTGGAATGTTCCATTGGGCTTCTGGTTCATTCAACAGACTGAAAACAATTATGTTAGACAAATGTAACTATACAGCATTTTAGTAAGAGCGCAATTAGGTGGAAAAGGTAACACAAAAAGACCAATGCAAAATCTTTATTGCGCGATCAATCCCATGCCAGACTCGACTATTAATTTAATTTATTCACTGTGAGCCATGCCCTTCATGTATCGTCTTATTTATAAATAAATGCATCATTAGCGCATCTTGACTCCGGGTTAATCCTATGTCTATTAACACGTCTGATTGGTGAAGAATGACGCTCTTGTGGTCGAACCTTAGTGTACTCACTTATATGGATAGAGAGATACTAACGTGGGAATTTGGTGCCAATACCAGTTACTTTTGCAACATGCAATGTCGGTGTGCGACCACTATTGACCCCATAACTGAGAGCTGACCCCAATTTTTAAATACGATAAACTTTAAATACATTTAATTTGAATTTTTCTAAAATGGTTAAAATGTAGTCTTGAAACAAAGAGACGAAGCCAGACCAGGTTGAATGCAAAACTGTAATTTTTTTATACGTTCCATTCTAATTACATATTAGCTCGATTATGAGGGAATAAACACTATCTAAAAACTCTAGAATACACATTGAAAGTTACGCCAACGATTGAAAACAGAAGTTTTTTCGCAGTTGAATGCTATCGTTTAGAATTAAAAACAATTGCACCAAATTCTAATACAATTTGCAAAATATTTTTCACAGTGGTCCTAATCGACAATATTCAAAAATGATGTTGGGGATAACGCAAACTATGAGGAATACCGAAACGTAATTTACTACCCAATACAATTCGAGACGTACATCATCAAAGGGAAAAATGACGCTCCAGAAGTATGTGTATAAATATGGAGGTAACTAATTTTGTTCCCTTACTTTACATCAAGTTGTGTAAAAGGACTGGAACCTATGGGCAGGAGGTATATCAACTTGGCTAACACAGACAGTCCTCGAACTTGTAATAGTACTAAAATAAGGAAAATCGAGATAAAATTATGGCCTAATCCTAACCTGGTACACATACTACGGGAGTACTAACTAGAAACTCCAAATACTGTCGTTAACTGTTTTCTTAACTGAACAATGATGTCACCAAATATGACGTAATGAATTGTCAACACTAATTCCAAAATGAATCATGATCACAAGTTAAAAACCATCACCTCATATATAAGTTCAATTCAAATGTGAAATTAATGAGGTTTAGAGTTCAGACAGCAGCCAACTGTTGACAAATAGTCTGGCATATTAAGAACAGCAATTCTTTCATCGATGCGTTGAGTCCCGAGAGTATGACATGGTTTATAATTAGATTTGATGAGCAGACCTTATCTTTCATTTCAAATTTGATATAATGTGTTCCGTGATAAAGTAAAATCGTTTTCAACGCCTGTTCGACCTTAAGTATAGCTGAGCATTTTCGAATATCTGATCGAATGTTTTTTTCGAATCGAATCTCGAACACTTGAAAGATATGTAGTTGTATTGATTGTTTTATTGCAATGGGTCCTTCAGACACATAAATTAGTGAAATCACGTAATCTATCACTCAGACAGTTCGCTGAGTGTCACACAAGTAAGTAACATGTTCCTTCAATGACTCACTCGGACGAAAAGAGTCAGAATTGTAATTTTAAAATTTGACATGAATAAAAAAACATGAGGGATTCATCTCGACCTTCGGGCTGACCAGAAAAAAAAAGATGAGGGCGATTCAAAAGTTTTGACTGAGCCGATTCCAATAACCCACTATGAGATCCGATTCGAAACGCCCATCCTTAAGCCAGAGTTTGTGACGGCTAATCTTGATTTGCGTTTAAAAGTAGACCATTGTCCACATTTTATCATATGCCTATCATCTAACCCAGTGTTTAATAAATAGGGTAAGCAATAGAGAAGGTGTCCAAAAAATTTCGCGCGATTTTATAGTAATAACAATTGTTAGTTTAAATGAATTTTATTGTATGATAAATGAGAACTACAAGCACAATAAGAACTATTAATAATCAAAGACAAAGGAATTTTTAATTGTTTGGATTCCAAGTAGTACACGATAAGGCAAGCTATCAATCGAGATTTAAGCTTTTTCTTTTGATGTAATTAGTTAATTTTATCTGCATAAATAAAATCGAAATAAAGACGAACATTGGCAACTTTGTGACGTCTTTTTGTCTAGAATGTGGACCGCTAACAAATAACACGCAGGTGGACAAAATATTGTATGACATTCCGTTTCTCTCCCACCGAACAAGTGTATGCACAATCCATTTTCACGATTTTGAAAAATTTCTTTTGAAAGATTTAATAAGGAAAGATATTTTCTGTTATATTGCGAATTGCTGCACAGTAAATCTTCCATTATTTTTATGTGCATGTCAACCGGCTCTAATTGCAATATCTCTTTCAATTTCAGAATTTATTTTTCAGTTTAATTTTTGGCTACCTAATTAAACATTCATATTTTCCTTATAGGCTCTAAATTTATTTCTGAAATTACGTTGAAAAAGCGAAAAACGAGGAAAAATTAATTTCACGTAATCAATAAAAGCCAGACTAATTAATTTTTAAAGTGAAATAAAACATTTGGTTTTTAGATTGGCATCTGACCTTTTAAATAATGATTGTAAATGCGAACGCTTCCGCAGCCGACTGTTGAAAATGTGGGTTAATTTTTTTTCTTTTAACACTCTCATTTTAAGCGTCGGAGTTATAAACACAGCTCGGGTCGACGTATTCGTTCAAATTCAGCGACTTCAAATTTTTTTTGCGACTTGATATTGAGATGATTTTAAATTAAATAATCGCCCCGTGGGTTTGTAGGTTTTCCTTATATTTTGTTCTATGATATTTACTGAAGACATCTTCACGAAATGATCAGGATACCTCAAATTTTTGGGTACCTTCCATAGGAGTTTCACAAAAAATATCAGATGTTTCCATTCGATCTCCCAACTATAATTTTTATTAATAGAATCGACCCAGCACAAGAGAACACGCACTCACTCAGAAGCAAAGAATACTGAGCAAAGTTACGGGCGGTCCAGTGCGGAATTTAACGTTAGACTAGGTATGCTGAAGCCTTGAGGCCCCAATGTTTAATTTTTAAATTGTAAAAGCTTGCTCCAAAATAAAACCGGATTAAAATTTCATATAACTGATAATTGTTAACGTTTCGCGAAATTTACCAATTTATTCATGATGCTCTGTCAAATTTATCACATACACGTCATAATGGATTATTTGTGACGTCATTGTTAGAGGAGCCTGGCAAATGGCATAGCCAAGGACCTCTCATTGTCTAAAATTAAGACCCTAAATCAGATCTTGTGGCGACTTCTAGAGCAGGGCAACTCAACTATTTTTACCGAAGATCAGCATACAAAATTTCAAAAATATTTGGGTCCAGATATTATATTTCGACATCCTTAAACACGCACTTCGTCTGCCGACTAATGATTATTAGCTAATCAAGATTGTTTATTATGGCGTTATAGTTCTTTCCATTTATATTTAAATCTATACAAGTGATTTTATAAAAGAAAACTTCCAAAGTGGGGCTAATGATCCAAAATAAAGAATTAGGTGCGGTCCGAATCGAATACCCGAAATGTCCGGATTCGGACCGCGGTCCGCCAGTTGAGTAGCCCTGTTCTAGAATACTATCCATTGCTACTACAATCTAATTATTTCAATGACTCTAGCTATTTCCAATAGGTTTGGGGCTCATCTGAAAATGTTCCCGTGACCCAGAAGCTGCGGACGAATACCATTGCTGCCAGAAAAGGCAATTAAAATCCTTTTGCAACGACCTACATTTGTAAAGCAGCATTTTAACTCTTATAAATATGATGACAAAATGCAGGTCAAGACTTGTCGTCCAATCTATAGGTTTGCTTGTCACAAATTGCTCCGAAAATAAAAAATTGTGCAGTGAAAAGCAAACTAATTCATCACATTAATGTCGTGTGTGTTGTGTTGTGAATAAAACATTATCTTTACTCGTTGGTTAGGCACTGAAATTGATACGGCGAAGCGTGGGGGCCCGTCAAAATTAGAATTCTCAAATAGAGGTCCGCGGCCCAAAAAGTTTGGGAAACTCTGTACTGGATAGTGTATCTAACACTGCCAGGAATAAAACCACGGCGGGTCATGGTGCATCGTTTTTGTAGTGTTTATTTATTAAAAATAAACAATTGAATAAAAGATCAATGCTCAAATATATGGACACGAAGTATGTATGAAATCTGCCACAGTAGTCTACCGCAGTACCGTACCACAGCTGACCAGCAAAAATTAAAGTACGCGAAAGAGGAATCGCCACAAGAAACGTAATTTTTAAATGTGATCGCACACAAAAAGCGATTTTTTCACAACAAGAGGAAGAAAAATAAATTAACAGGAACGACAACAATATAACGAGAATATCGGTCAGAGACCGAAGATTTATCAATCGAAAGTTAGGGATCCCAAAACAGCGGTCTTACTTCATCACTAATTAATTAATTAACAACTCGCTAATTATACGACATAATTCATCCAAAATCAATAGGCTTCTGGTCCGAGATATGATGAATGCACATGCAAAATCTGGAGCAGATTCAATTTCGCTTTCGTGGGATATCGCGTGCATCTAACAGACAGACAGACAAATACCTATTAGCATACTTACCGATTAAAATCGATAAGTAACAAAGGGTTCCATTACATTTGAACCCACGTACGGTCACCGTAACAAAGCTATCCATATGTACATTCCGTGTCCACACACGTACTAAATAAATCTTTAGGACAGTGGTGGGTAAGGTTTTTGAACCAGGGGCCAACAATTTCACGCACCTCGACTGGCGGGCCATGTAAGTGTGACGTAAAAAGTTACATTTTATTGATATGAAGTGTCACAATAGAAAAAGTGGAAAACAACAAAACCTCATGCTAAAACAAAATTTAATCGCAATCTCAACAAATCCGTTGGGCCATTCTTTAGCTAAAACATCAAAATTTGGTTTTAGTTTATTAGTAGCAGCATCAGGCGGGCCAGATTGAATTACCCAACTGGCCGGATTTGGTCTGCGGACCGTAGTTTGCCCATGTCCGCTTTTGGAGTTTGTCAGCGCAAGACAATTTGGCGTGACCTCGCCATCTAGCGGTGGTTCACGAATACAACAGATTAGCAAACGGCGGGCTTTTCTAATTTTCAAATCGCGGTCAGTTGTTGTTGAGTTATGGCGAATTAGCTTTCCAATGTTGCAGTGTTTCACGTTATATACCTGCGACTTGAAGCTTGTGGACTCTGATATCTATAAATTTTGAATCGAAGTTTTTTGAAAATGTATTTTCTCTTGTATTTGGATAGTTTACAATCAGCAGTGTTCACCCATTTTGAGCAACAGATGTGTTGTTTACCCGTTCTTGGTCGATTTTGCGTAGATTTGTCGATCCGAACATTCTAGAAACCTGCTTTGGGTGATTATCAGGGTAATCAACGCTGAGTCCGCGTCGATTTGGAAATTGTCAGTCAGACAGCAGTGTGTAAGTCAACAGATTTTATGTCGCAAAAGTGTGCAAGTTCACTTGTGGCAATTTTAAGGCGGGTGTATCAGTGTATGGAGGTAAATACTGAAGATATCTCGCATTGAATACAGGCAAGCGATGTTAAGATAGATCAGTATTTTTATGGCAATATGTATTACAGAGATACCTTAGCTTACTTAGTTCAGTGGTGAGTATTGAAAACTTTGATTTTGGCATATGGTTGAAAAGACTGATCTTTTGTACATAGCCCCCTTCAACGCTCAAAATAAGAAAATTAGTATTTTTTCAGTTAGCGTTTGGGTTAGAAATGCAGGTTGCGCTGGAAATTCAAAATATTAAATTATTCCTAACCCCAATCACAACGGGATAATCACTAAAGTTGTCATTTTTGAAACGTGGCGGGGGTGATTCGCCCCACTCGTACTCGTACGTACAGGTTATGAGGCCCCACTCGTACAGGGCTTGTTCGTGTATTCCCGTTGTTCCGATAGGTTTTTTTCGTGCGTTTAGGTTTTTTATTCGATTAATATATATCATAATCTGACATGCTTAGCGTTGAGCGTCAGTTCCGGTGTCATTCATAACGTTTCGAATTCATACCGGTACATTTTTTGAGAATTTTTTGCGTAGACTTTGACTTGTCGTTAATGTCAGATCCAATGCTTACTATAAACAATTATCAATTTTTGTAAATATGTTAGTGCTCACGGAATTTGCAAGATGCGAAAATGGTTTACATCGGTATACCTTGCCTCTCGATTTTGTCTTTTTTTCCCTGGAGTAATCAACGCAGGCGCGCGTGCGAGATCACCTGATGTGTGACGTCACGAGGCGTTGTCTGGCGCGAACACTTCTGAACTTCTGTTACTAATCGTTCATTTTTCAGTTGGTTTTATCCCAGGTGATCCACGACTACACTAGCGATAATCCAGAATTAAATATCTATGTTGGTACATATTGCAGTGATTTTGTAACTTATGGTATTTATTGTTTCAGATTTAATAAATATTTACTATATATAACTTCACGAAGTTAATGGTATTCGAGGAGATAATATAACTGGCAGAAGACATCGTATAGAAAATGAGGAGAATACTTCGAATAACTAATGGTTAGTAATAACAGTTTTATTATGTTTATTGTTAACTGACATTGGTTGACACGGGGGTTAGTGTTTAAGCTTGTTTTCTATCGCACTGCAAATATCCTGCGGAATTGCGTGGGCATACAGCCGCCGTCGTTCCAGGAGTGTGTGTACCAACGTGCATGTAACTAATTTTGTTTGCCTACTTTACATCAAGTTGTGCGAAGGGACTGATTTCTATGGGCATGGGATATATTTCCTTGGCTGACACAAACAGTCCCCGAACTCGTCATAGAACTAAAATAAGGAAAATCGGAATAAAATTATGGCCTAACCCTAACCTGGTATACACACCACGGAGTAGGGTTGCCAACTATGAAAAGTCTCAATAAAGGACATAGTTTACCGTCTTCATTTATTTTGTAACTTACAGGAGAGAACAATATAAAACAATGAAATACAAATTATATACAAGCTAAAAAGATATATTAAAAAATCTTCATGTGTTTTTCATTTAATGTTTACTTAACATTTACCCAATCAAGCTGCATTCTGTGAACAGTCTGTGAATTTTTTTTTGAATGAGTGCAACTTTATCAAATAGGTCAAACATATTCAACTTAAGTTTGTCTTTTAGCTTCAAATGCTCTACAATTTTTACAAATGTCTGATGTTTTGGAGAAAGATTATCCAAAAGAGATAATTTTCCAAATTTTGAATTTTCATCAAAGTCAAATTACATTTTCGAAATACGTTATCGCAGAGTGGAGAAATAATCTAAAATCTTAGAGACCAATTATACGTAGAATTTTCAGTTATTAAACTAGAATTCACTCAAATCTTGGAGTGTTGCACTTGCCATCTTCGGAAAATTAATGTAAAATATTTGAAATTGTTAATAAAATTGGTATTTCTTTGGCTATTTGAGCCGTACCAAAGCGAAATTAAAAAGAATAATTAAAAGCTTGCAAATACATAAACAGAGGCGATTTAAAAACGAAACAATATCAAACACAGTACTATAACTATGGGGCAAAACGACGTTGAAAAAAATAAAGGACAATTATCATCTTAAAAAGGACAAGAACAAAAATCTCAAATAAAGGATTGTCCTTTGGAATAAAGGACGGTTGGCAACCCTACTACGGAAGTACCGAGCCGCCGGACTTTGCAGAATACTTCATGTAACGGCCAGGGTTGCCAGACCCCAACGATAAAAAAAAAACAAATCAAGACATAAGTACAAAAGCCCCATGATTTGTCAGATTTTAAGACATTGGCAACGTACTGATGATGACTGTAGGGCCATCAGTTCATTCAGTGAGGCACACAAATAGAAAGTAAAGTTCCTATAGAACTGTAGAAAGTAAAATATACAAATATCAAGCGGAAGCTTTATTTTACCATTCAATATACACAATACAGGGTGCCGCTTCAGTCTGTCAATATGTAATATACGGTACCTACATGTTTCTACTCAAACTTGTGATATACCTTAAAAAATTCTCCCTATATCGTACTTTACTATTGAATATTTTTTTTACTTTTGAAAAATTATCTAACCCCCTGCCGCGCACAGGTGAACCACTGACATATATTTCAGCAATTTTAGCGTAGTTAATCACATCGTTACTGCAATTGCAGAATTAAACTAAAGCTCACATAAACCATATCAGGCCTAATGAAAATTAAGTTATACAACTATTTTTTGGAAACAACGTAAAACTGACAAATAACACGCAAAATTATAAACACGAGGCAAGGTTTACAACCCTGCTTGAACATCTGTCTGAGCAGCTGCAGAAACTGCAATTATTTTTTATTGGGTATGGTTAAAGAGTTAATGTAACAAACAAGGAAATCGATGCTCCAGAAAAATTCTTAATGTTAAGTAGCTAATAAGTACAGGTAATAGGCTATTTATTGTTCGGTTTATACACACTAAATATTGTATTTCATATGATTTTAATAATAGACTTGAAAAAGCCAAAAAATGCCAAGAAGCCAAACGGAAATTCTGACGCTTAACGCGTTTGAAAAAAGTTAAAAATGGCAAATTTGGCGTTAAAAATGCCAATATGGCAAAACCGGGTAACGGCAGTTTTTCTTTCAAGTCCCTCCACGCGTCGGAATTTCTCATGCCCACCCTAGACTGGTAACCGATGAGGGCCGTATAGCTGGATTTAAAGTCGTACTATTGCTTTACTCGCCGGAAAATGCAAAAAATCCATAACTCGCTTAGTGAATATTTATGTACTTTTTTGATCAAGTGATATTATTTTCTATTGGAACTTATTTACAAATCTAAGCAACTAAATTTAGTATCCACTCTGGTGCTGCAAGCATAATACCGTTCGTCAATATCTAACGAATAATATTTGTTATGAATAATACTTCCAACATTTCACAGAAAGCGTAAAAGATCTTGAAAACGAACGAACGAAAAGAAAAGCTTCAATGACCAAACAATCGCCAGCTTTGTCACAATATTATTCCCGCCCTTGAATGCACTTCGAAAAATTGTGCTCAAGAAGACTTGGGCATCGACCTAAAACAGGTAATCATTTTGAGAAAACCTACTGCTAATTTATTTATTTCATTTTGTTGAGACTTTTTTGACTACGCAAAATAATTTATTTAAAGTTTGCAGTACAGTATTGTGTTATAAAAGCAGTTACTGTTGTATGTAATTCTGAAAAGTATCCGATGACTAGCTAACCAAAATAAAGTGCGCTCTTCGCCACGAGTGAAAAGTATTACGGCGAATCCTACATAATTTTGTTTTCATTTACAGTCGAAGAAAATCGCGTAAAATTTGAATCACCAACGGTCGATGGCATCAATTTGGAGAATGCTCGAAAAAAATATTAATTCGATGTATTAACTTCGTAAAAACGTAACGTCGATGTAAAATTCGAACGTCGAAAAAGACGGGCGACGACATCAACCAGCTAAGGTAAGGGCACAATACTCACCATTTGGGTAATGCTCAAAAAACTCTCATCGGTGTGTCATAGTCTCAATGTTGTCAAATAATATTATATTGGGTGCTTTCAAGCTGGCGTTCAGAACAAGGCCATAGTGAAGAACCAGTTGAATTGGATAAATATTAACTAAAATTTTAATGGTCAGTTGGAGGTATACTAGGCATGAGCATGAACTTAAAATGACCTTCGTACTGTCTTTGTTAGTTCATGAACACGTCATGTTAGACCCTGGTGACCAGACTCAAATTTCTTCAATATATCCGAGTGTCATAGTTTGTGTTCATGTTTATTTCTAATACATTCGAATGTCAAATAACTCGTGTTCATGTTCATTTTTAGGTCAGCGACTGAAATCGTTTACGTTTTGACTAAGTGGAACATATAGCCGGCGAAACTTCTTTACGCGGCCAGCAAGAGACTTCGTATCCCATTATTCTTGAGATTGATTATGAATGGCGGAATAGGTCAATTACTGGTTGAAAATATTCATCGAAAAATGACTCTTGAGAAGAAATATATTTACAGTTGCTTGCCGAATGGACGATCTTTCGAAACATATTGAAATCACAAGCAAACGTTATTCCCAACGACCCCTTCCGTGTGTAAGATTTGTGCATATTTGTACAAGAACTAAGTATATAGAAATTACGCAATTATCGAACACCAATGATGACAATGATCTCTCATTCGGATCAGGTACTGATGTGATCAGTTTAATATAACGATGTGCAGAGCAAAATTCAGCACACAGCTGACGAAGGACAAATGCAGGAACATCGAGTGCCAAAAATTGTGCACAACTATTGGACATTAAGAATTACGACGATCTCGCCTTCGGGGTCAGGTGCTGCGGTAGCAGTTTAAACAAATTACGTTGTGCAGAAGAAAATTCAGCTATCAGATGATCACTTGCGAACTCAGCTTTGAGTTGCCAACAGATACCACCATTATGAACAATAAAGACTGACAATGATCTCTCCTTCGTGATCACGTACTGCTCTTAGCAGCTTTTACAAATAACGAACGCTGTGCAGAATATTGCAAAATCAACTACGAGTTGATGAAAACTTTTAATGACTGTGTGAGTCATTAAAGAGTCAAGTGTCTCCATCAGTTTACGTTGGACAGTTACGTTAGTTAGACAGTGTAGAGTCCCTGATCTTTTTGTACGCACCCTTCATGTAGAATCAGGGCCATCGGGCGAAGAGAGAAGTGCGAAGGGAGCGAAGATGTGAAGATAGGACTCTTCGCTAGAGGATCTTCACTTGTATGGTACTATAAATCTTTTTTCGTCTGTCGATTCATTAGTTAGACAGCAAGGGATGACTAGATAGGGTTCGACGGACAAATCTAGTTTAGGACTTGATGCTGGAGAATGTCTCTTTTCCCCAGGCATTCTTGATAAAATGCATTCTTGCCTTCAACAATGATTTTGAAATAAGTGGATTATTCTGTGCTAATAGTAGCACCGATAATAGCTCTTTATGAGCGTTTTATAATACGTGGATAAATCAAATTCTTGTGGGAGTTCATCGCCAGTTTGTTATATTGATCCACTTTATATGGCATTGACGAATTGTCACAATTTGTCGATGCCAGTTTTGAATACTAATTGAGATAGGGAAATAACCATTTTTTTCTTTTAATTAATAATGCCGAAACCTTTCTGTAATTTATCAATTTTGAGAAAGAAAAAAAAAAATGCTCCGTAAATTTGACTGGCCAAGTTACTGAAAGAAGGGTTTCGGCTAGGCTTAAATACTGCACTGTGATGTATCTTTTCTTTAGTTAGATAGGGTCTTAGGTTTTTATTATTATTATTATCACTTAGAGAGGGAATAAGCTTTAAGTCTCGTAAATTAAATCGGCCACCCTCATGGAGCATTTTTTCATCGGATACATAGGCATAGCTTCTTGTAATCATATTCATTTGGTCGAGACTTTTAGCTTTTTCCCACCTTGCATGCTAAGCTATAACACAGGCGTCCCTCAAATTGAGGGACAGAAGCAGACGAAAGACATCGGAAGGTACATTAGATCCTCTGGTGCAATGAATGACAATAAATTTCAATATTTCGATTTTAACTGAATGATATAAGTTTGAAAAACAATTTTAAACTCTTTCGTTTGGTTGTTTTGAAATTGAGGTTCAATTTAATGTCATTGGTCATTATTGCACTTCGAGGCAAAGTCTTGGTTTAATATTGACTATGGTATCAGTCTGAAGCCAAGAGTCAATGTTGCCAAGCCTGGTAGCACTAAGCTACTGGTAAGGTAGTTAGACTAAGGTAAATCGTAGTTGAGGACTTTGCATTGTAGCACATACAAATTGTTCGACTTGGCAATATTTTGAACTTACCTTGATTAGAGCAATCGTGCGCCAAAGCAAAGTCCTCTGCTATGCCTTGTAGATGTTGCCTTTGGTTTTCGGCAACGTAGGGTTTTGTAGGCCGGTCAGCTTCCAGCTTCATTGAGTTTAGTACGGCATTTATGAACGGACTCGAGACTGCAATATTTGAGTCGCTGTTATAAATGCAGGGGGAGATAACGTCCGCGCTGCGACTCAGATAGCCTAAACCTCCCTGGTGCTTGCGCCATTTAGTTCAGATTTCGTCCGCGCAGAATTCGATAGAGATTTGGTTAGTAAAAGCTGACCTTAAGCAGGTTAGAATATTATAGGGAGCGTTCCGTGTTTTGCAATACTTAGACCAGGTCGGCGCAGAATAGATTTTGTAAAACTAGGGCCAAACGTTTGTGTCGCTGAGATGTTAAGGCGGGTGGTTGGGGACGGTTGAATAGTTAGTTCTTTAGCTAGGGTTAAGTTAGGTAGAGTTAAGGGTGAAAGGTCATTATCACTCGCACTGTTGTCCTCTCTTGAGACTTCAAGTTGGGTTTGATAATTCACTTTTTCACGGTGATAGGAATGCATAGGGAGAACAAATGATGTAACGGTTCCCAGATATCTTGTCTGGAAATTGAAACTCTTTTTCTTCTCGTTGACTTTTAGGCCATAGATTGTGCAGATTTTATTTTTGTACTATGGTTTTGCTTATGTGGCAACACCATAAATATACTTTATAATGCCGTGCAGTCAAATGCAAGGCATTCGTGTTTTTTCGTGGTAATTTGCCTTGAGAGGCAAAAATCATATTCATGTCGTGCGAATATATCGCAAGACATTTTTTTCTTTCCCAGTAGTTCAATTGCCTTTAGCGGCATAAACCATGTTTATGTACCACAGTGTCGTGCAAATCAAATGCAAGACATCCATATGTTTTCCTTTTTTTTGTATACCATTGCCAATTGCTTAGCGGCAAAATGTTTTAAGGTGCCATATTGTCGTGCAGTAAAACGCAAGACATCTATATGTAGTGCCTTGCAAGCCATTGTACGACGTTACCTATTTTTACATTTTTTCGTCGTTTGATTTCTACGCAATTTTTCCTAGAGTGATACTTGCATTTTATATTTGTTTCTGTATATTCAATCATTTTATGAACTAACACTGTTTTCATATTTTTAGATATCAACTACAGAAGATGGATATTAGTTATTTTATATGATATTTGCGAAACCTGGACTCATTTCGACTAAATCATTAAAAAAGACTAGACGCCTACATGTAGCGCCTTGCAAACTCTTGTACGGCATTACTTATTGATTGCTACATTCTTAGCTATCTTTCTTTTTGTTGTAATGTACTTTTGTAAAATGGTCATTTTCAGATATCAACCACAAAAGATGGATGTTAGTTTATTTCAATTACTTTTGCTGAATGGTCAAATCAATTCGGCAAATTTATACTCCCCTACCCAATCCAATTAAATAATTACTACCAATTTTTTACAGTTATTTTTCATCTATTTTGGCCAAAATATCAACTCAATTCGGCTAATTCATAAGAAGACCAAAATATTCATTTTTAAAGCCAATATTTTACATAAGGTAAGTCTGTAGCCACAAGCCCACTAGAACACAACAAAATGTTATTTTATAATTTGAAACTTTTTTAAAATTAAATTTGTCAACTGATTCGGCCCTGAATAAGTCAAAATTGAATCCCAGTATTCCTAGCCTGAAAACAGATCGTGAAATTGAACAGAATTTCATCACTCTACTAAAATTTCATTTTGATTACGCAGAACCATCGATGGGCTAAGTTTCTTGCCACTGATGCGATAAGAGTAATCTTGGAATCGAAAAAAGTACTATGTGCGATTCTGTCATTTTTAATTTTGGTTATAATTAAATGATATCCAAGATGTACTTGTAACTAAGTATAAACGTAGGTACCCTCGCCTTATCTGAGCTAATTTGTATCGTCATTTCCAATTTTCCACACCATGAACTTGCATAACCTTAAAAGGTATTGTAATCATCTGAAAATGGAGATGGATATAATTCTTATATTTTCCATCAACATTTCCATTAATTTTCCCTTAACCCTGGTTACCATTACTATTCGAAAAAACCAACAAATTTCAATAATCATAAATAACAAGAGAGCTATGCTCAAATATATGGACACGTAGCGCCACCCAATGGCAATATTTTGATGACGTCATAGCAAAGACACGTAGCGCCACCCAATGGCGATAATTTTGATGACGTCATAGCAAAAAAAAAGTAATAGCCTTCTGGAGAAAAATTTTATCTTTAACCACTGAAAATTTCAAAGCAACTGGTATTCACCAGTATTCACAGAGAAAAGCGATTTTTTAAAAATGATGGAGACAAATAATAACAATAACAACATAATATTGAAACGATCGTTATGTCCACTAAACGTGTCCAATAATATTTCGAATTGACACCAAGTTTATGTTGGAACCAAACAACATGAATTCACTCTAACTAAATTTCTGTAAATTCCCATCAATCTTAATATATATTAATAGATTACTACGTATAGATTAAGTTGCATGGCAGTTGGAGGTTGAGGTGAAAATGCATTGAAGTGAGAAAGTAATCGACCAGTCAGATGGTCAAGCAAAATTTGAAAGGTTGTTTATGTTTGAAAGAGATTTTTTTGGATCGAGGTAATGATAGTAAAAAGTAGTAGTTCTTCACCATACTAAAAAATAGATGAAGTAAAATGAAGTAAAATTGCATTTATGAAATTGAGCAGATATAGCCTACCAATACCGTTATCGAGCGGCGACACCCGTAAGCCAAACATTATTTAATACGGAATTAGAAGATAGCGCCCAGCGACCAGAAAAAGTGCGTGAGTAATCTGTAAGCTTTGAGCAAACTTTGCAAGCACGGAGTCCGAGATTTGAAACGGTTGTTGTTTGTGTGTCTAACAATGTAAGAAGCTTCGTAGAGATTTGTGTAATGGATGGAAGCAAGCATTACACCTAGGAAAAGTATTAATGTAGTATTGACACTTTCGGAAGCAAAAAACTTGAAGGTGAAATGCATAAAGTAATAAAGTGCTGGCTGTCAACTGTGACTGAACTTTGAAGGGCAGAATTCAATTTTGAAACATCCGTGTTTGTTTCTCATGTTTGAGTTTATTTGGGAGCCACCGATGGGGAGTCTAAGCTTTACTCTGTGTGTTATTTCCGAAAGTCAATAGACAAAATACGAGTCAATTGAGATAAATAGATAAAAGTTCTGGGGGCTTAGCGACAAAATTGTGGTTGCCTATAACTGTCTTGTTTAAATATGAAACAGGTGTGCCGCCAATAAAGTGATGAACTTAAATTTGATACGAAATATGAAAATCTCAAGGAACATGTGGTAAGATTGGATGTCTGACGAACATTTACTGTACGAGGACGATGTTATACTACTATTACACTACTGTTATAGTGCAGGAAGTACAGATATTGTCTAGGCACATAGTTCGGCAGAAGCTTTGTGTAGCAGCATAGTATCACCCCTTAGGAGGATAAGATTCGAAAACAAAATGATAGGCTCCACCTTGGCAAACAAGTTGGTGTTGAAGTTTCTTTGCCTATGAAAAACGATTGTTCGAATGACGGACGTAAAGGAAAGCATCTGCATTTCGAGATCGTCTTTTCGGGACAATCGAGATATCCATTGCTCAGAACACGAATATTCGCTTGTAATTACTCGGTGTGGTTGGAAAATGGTTTAGTGTTTACTCCTCAGAAATTGAGAAGGAATAGCCCAACCGAGTGAAATTGTTCGGATGCCAAATATGGAAGACAATAAGACTATAATTCTGAAGAAAATGACTGGAAAGTACCTGGCGTGGAGTTCGAAAACGGGCAGTCATTAGGAAATTTTGTTATACAACATAGATGGGAATGCACGCGAAAATCTACTGTACGAAGACGATGGACTAAAGCGTCTTTCATCTCTGCAAAATTATTTTTGATCAATTAATGGGATCAAGATAGGCAGGAAACATAGCGGTTTATATGTAGGCAGGTAGTCTAGCAAATCTGATTAGCGATAGCAGCAGCACATTAGCAATATCACATTGAAAACAATTGTTTTAGCTCGCACTCATGGCAGAGAAATATGCTGAAGCTCATTATTAAGATACGACTGAGTGACGTCATAGAATTTACACAGAGTCTAATGAAGCATTTGAAATTAAAGATAATCGGGAGATCCATTATGAAAAACACAAATATTTTTCACTCGCATGAATAATAACAGAGTTTTACCAGAGAATGTTTTTAGTGTTTTCATATCAATGCTTGAAAATAGTGACGGCCAGGACCGACAGATTGAAATGGTTGTATGGCAAGAAACTAGAAATGGAAAGTGTCAGGCGTAAAGCCAACGCGAAACGGACAGATTCATTGCTAAATTAAATGGTTGGGTTATTTTTTTTCAGAATCATATTTGAGGAGAAGAAACATTATATTTTCAATGATTCAATTGATGCAGACCCAAACGCAATTCATCAACATCTGCGAAAACTCGAAAGAGATCTTAGCATGTCACTTGAAATAAATCCTTTAGAGACGCTTCCACATCTGATGCAAGGAAAATTTTGAACATTCGGTTCAGCAGATTGATTTCAACAAATACTCCAAATGAGTCTACACGTTTAAAGGAACTGTGTGCAAATGGGAGCAAGTTTTTCGTCCCAGCAAGAATACAAAGACGAAGGGGTTTATGATCCCATAGGCACGGGTAATACGGTATCAAAGGATTTGTGATATTTTATTTCACTCGTGCAGTTTATTCCTCACGCTCGGTTCCTTCATTTGTGATCTAAACCGATGCCCAAATTTTTCTGTTTTGTCAAACATGAAGGTTTACTGCAGACTTCAGTGAAACGGCGTAATAAACTCATTCAAATTTGTGCTCAACTTTAAATAATACATGCAATGAATGCATAGATAGAAGCAAAGATATTTCCCAAAAATGACTAAACCGAACATTTACAACAAATGAAATTATGGCAGTGGTCAAACAAGAGAATGTAATATTGGGCCTTGGACAACAACACTCACAACAGAAACTTACCAAAGCTACCCGTACGCCCGTTTCATCAACCATTCTTTGAATCTTATTACTGAACAAATCAGACTAAACTATGTAAATTGGCTGCCTTGAGCCCTAACGTACCTAATTAAGCTCTGTGTGTTGTTGTAATTATTGTATCAGTACCGTCTTCAGTGCCTTGGTGCCTTATCTCTGTTCTAACATAATAATAATATTAATAACGTACTTTCTCGCTTTTCACAGATTGGAATATCTGGAAATTGGAACAATTGAATTATTGTAGAAGGATTGTAACGTCAATCCCGCTGCACGTACAATCGCAATAGCTTGGATGAGAAGCCATTTGGACGTTTTTCTATACCTGTACCTAACTATCCATACAAAATATAAAAATAGTTTTTGCACACGGTATACCAAACCTTATTATATGCAAGTATTAAATTATTGGTTGCATTTGTCCCTAACGTGTTCAAGCTCTGTGTATTGTTGTATTAGTACTATCTACAGTGCCCGCTTCCCAAGTATTCAAACTGGATATAAATATAAATCTGGCTAACGTATTTTCTCACTTTTCAGATTGTATTGTTGTCATCGAACATCATCGATTTTATTATTGTAAAAGGAGTAAAGTTGTGAAGAGTAAAGTCAAGCCCGCCTATGTACAGCATTTCCAATGACTAGTTGGGAAGCCCTCCAAATGACGATTTGGACAGTTCATTCCCTATACCAGGGATGGCGAACCTTTTTCAATGAATGGGTCAAAAATCATATTTTTATCGCGGAACAGAATAGGGTGGGTCACAGATATTTAATCAATGTTTGTATCTATAAGAAACATCTGAAACAAATAATAATACAACGGTTCTGTTAATGTTGGTGTAGTTTAATGCTTTACTTTACAGCACTTTAGCAGGAATTTTTTATGGCACTCGATTAAGGGTACGAAAACACACATATGAATTACGTTTAGGATGATGTGGCAAATTATTTTACGGTTCGCCACCCCTGCCCTATACCTAACTATCACTACAAAATATAAGAATTTTTCTGCATACTTTCAAAACTAATTTTGGGATCTAATTTTTAAATGGATAAACATCAGATTTG
The DNA here is from genome assembly GCF_013122585.1 of Styela clava. Taxonomy (NCBI): domain Eukaryota; kingdom Metazoa; phylum Chordata; class Ascidiacea; order Stolidobranchia; family Styelidae; genus Styela; species Styela clava. The sequence continues at coordinate 18,759,252 of NW_024102826.1, read as the reverse complement.
TTTACTATATTTACCGTCATTTATGGAATATGCCTTTGACATAAGTTTATGAAAATTGACTTCGAATTTAAAGTGGCATATTGTTACATTCAAGTCTTGAATACAATGCTTTGTGCCTATTGTTAATCCGAGTAATTTAAATGCCATTTCATTTTCCCAAGGTGTACCAGCAGAAAAGCCGAAGCTTTTTAAGCAAAGGCTCCACCGAAGAAAAATCTTACACAGCGTGCTGTCAGAGAAGTGATCGGGCAGAGTGCTGGCAAAAGCTGAGCGGAAATTATGCTTGTTATTCAGATCATAAATAAGCAAGTCTTTTTAAATTCTCTTATTTTGCATGTTGAAAATTGTATGGTAGTTATGAGATTTTGCATGTTAGGCCAATGAACCGAAATGAGACTTTGCATGTTAGGCCAATGAACCGAAATGAGACTTTGCATGTTAGGCCAATGAACCGATATTGAAGGATGGAATTTTATACAGAAAGCATGCCGAGTTGGGAAATCGTACATCCAGTGTCATCGAGTGATGAACAGAAATTCACTTTTACACTTTTCGTTATTTGCGTGTCTGATAGTTGCATGCTAGGTTCATTGCATGCCTAGTTTTCCCCAAATTGGGGGAACTAGGCGTGAGCTGCTGCCGAAGCACTCAAATGAGGGACAGAAGTAGACTTTTATGCTTTTTCTTTTTATTTGCGTGCCTAGTGATTGCAATGTAGGTAAAATGCTTTGCATGTTAGATTAGCAACCTGAAGGACGGGAGAGTAGGAAGACTAAAGAAGCCACTGAATACAATAAGTCGCGTTGGAGTTGAAGCAATAAATACTTGAAAATGCGGATGGCAGCCCTGGTCGAGTGTCGCTGATCGAAATGATCCGGCGAGTGTTTTCTATCCCGCTTTCTTCAGTTGCACAGATCCATAGATCCCGGAGTCTAAGGAAGGTTTGAGATTTTGAATAACTTTGAATGTTAAGATTATCGCATGTTACCTCCATATACAGCTGCATGTTAGATTAATGCGTCTGATTTAATTATATACTTTTTTACGGAAATATTGAACTCGCGTGTACCTTCTTTATTTTATATGATTTCATAGGACTTAATAATACATCTGTAGTATAATCAGCATTAATTTTGAGAATATACCGACAATTTTTTGCCTCTGCTAAATGTTATATTTAAACAATCTCGTTAATACTTTCAGATGACCGCGAGGCGTTCTTCAAACATGTTTGATTTGAACGAAAACTTATCATTATGAATCCAATAGGTAACTTTACTAGCAGCTGGACCATTGGAAAAGCTTGTTTGCCGATGCCTACGATACTTATGTTGAACGGAAATGCTCTACGTGGAGGAATCTTATTGATGACGAATGCGTGACTAAACTATGTGGAAGGTTGAAAAGACTCGTTGTCGTAAGAACTCATTTTTATTTATTGGTGAATTAACCAGAATTTAGCTTTGTGATTTCGAGCTGTTTTGTGGAATCATCGTTAAATGTTGAAACAATATACACAAACTTGCTGAGCATATAGAGAACAACTCTGCACAACGTAAGTTCACAGTTATCTTCAATTTTAGTTAACATCCGTGAGATCATACGGCTTTTATGGTTGCGTTCACTATTCTGTTTTTCTTGCCAATGTTTTCAATGTCGTGTTTTTTCTAGCCATTGTTATTTAGGTCTCATTGGCCATTGATCATATTTTCTCAGATTGGGTTGAAAATTCTGGTTTTCTTGAACCTTTTCTTTCAGATTTGTTGACCATTATGTTTTTTTCGACCTTAGACAATCGTCTTGTTGTTGTTGTCTTGTTTGTGGACCATTCTGTTTTTTTAACCCCTTTCCTCCAGGTTTGTTGACCATTATATTTTTTAACCCATTTCTTCCAGGTTTGTTCACCATTCTATTTTTTTAACCCTTTTCTTCCAGGTTTGTTCAGCATTATATTTTTTTAACCCTTTTCTTCCAGGTTTGTTGACCATTCTATTATTTTAACCCTTTTCTTCCAGGTTTGTTCACCATAATATTTTTTAACCTTTTTCTTCCAGGTTTGTTCACCATTCTATTTTTTTAACCCCTTTTCCCAGGTTTGTTGACTATTCTATTATTTTTACCATATTTTTCCAGGTTTTAACCTTTTCTTCCAGCTTTGTTGACCATTCTATTTTTTTAACCCTTTTCTTCCAGGTTTGTTCACCATAATATTTTTTAACCTTTTTCTTCCAGGTTTGTTCACCATTCTATTTTTTTAACCCCTTTTCCCAGGTTTGTTGACCATTCTATTATTTTTACCATATTCTTCCAGGTTTTAACCTTTTCTTCCAGCTTTGTTGACCATTTTATTTTTTAATCTGTTTCTTCCGGGTTTGTTGACCATTCCGCTTTTTCTGACCATTGTATTTCAGGTCGTGTTGGCCATTCTGGTTTTCTGACCATTGTTTTTTTAACCATTCTTTTCTTCGACCATTGTCTTTCAGGTTTGTTGACCATTCAGTCTTTCCGACCATTGTTTTTCAGTTTTTGTTGACCATTTTGTTTTTTCTGACCGTTGTCTTTCAGGTTAAGTTGACCATTCCTTCAGGTTTGTTGATCTTACTTTTTCTGGCCATATTATTTCAGGTTTGTGGGCCATTCTGTCTTCTTTGCACCCATTGTCTCTGAGTGTTGTTGACCATTCTAATTTTCTGGCCATTGTTTTTCAGGTTGAGTTTACCATCCTGCTTTCCCAACAGTTGTCTTTCATGTTCACCATTCTGTTTTTAATCCAATTTTTTTTCAGGTTTTTACCAAACATTTTCTTCAACAATAATTTTCCCAAATACAGGCATTGTTTTTCAGGTTGAGTTTACCATCCTGCTTTCCTAACAGTTGTCTTTCATGTTCACCATTCTGTTTTTAATCCAGTTTTTTTTTTCAGGTTTTTACCAAACATTCATTTCCATATGAAAGAATATTTTAAACCTATTTTAATCTAGATAAAAGCCAAGAATACTTTTTTTTTGTGCTGACACTTAGATAACTGGACGCATTATGGATTATGAAACGGTGATAATGTTGATGCCCAATGAAATATTTGCAAAATAGCAATAAGACAAGATGATTACTTATGGGCAGCTGAGAGAAAACTTGGATGCCTAGGATTTTAAAGGGGTTTCGTTCTGAGAAAAGAGTTTCCGCAGAAGGGTGATCAACTCGGTAATATGAAGAAGTATGATAATTTAGTTTTATTTTGTTTAAGAATTTTAAACTCGAAGTCGCCAAAATCTTTGTCAAATTGATATTAGCTGCAATTAGATTGTAACCAATAACCAACAATTTGAGAAATTTTTAAGGACTTCATGACTGGGTGGTTTAAATTCCTTGATTCAAAACTATATTATGCTCTGTTTTTCAGGCGGATAATTTGGTCGAGTGACATCCATCATCATTATAGGAATGTACAGTTGAAATAAACGTTATTCATAAAGTGGTACACTTCTCTACGGACACACGTTAGTAAGTGAAAATTTGCTGGTTAAACTTGGCAGGCCTGGTGAACTACAGTACCACAAGTACTTTTCAGGGCGCTCCAGAAGTGTAGGTATCAATATGGAGGTAAATAATATTGTTCGCCTACTTTACATCAAGTTGTATGAAGGGACTGAAACCATATGGACAGGGGGTATTCATTTGACTAACACGAACAGTCCCCGAACCCCTAATAGAACTAAAATAATCGCATATCAACCGGAAAGCTGAAGGAAAATCTGAATAAAATATGGCCTAGACCCAATTCGTATTTGCCCTGGTACATATACTACGGGAGTTCCCTTATTAGTGAACGAGGCCCAACAATATTTGCATACGTTTTTTTCCTGCTGCAACTGACTACGTCAGCGGTTCCCAAACTTGTGCGGCGCAAAATTAGCTGGGAAAAATTTACGGCGTAGTCACACGAAATTAAGTTGCTGCTTTTTAAATGTATTTATTCGTAACGACGACGTTTTTAGTAATATCGGGGTCGGAACCAACCAGAAAGTCTGATTTCGTGATCGAATGTGTACTTTAGGTTCGGAAACATGTGTTACGTCATTCAAATTGATGTCACAAAATAGTTGGTCCACCTATAAGGAGTTTTTCGGTATTGCTCTACTCCAGACAACCTATCGTCGTTATACCTTTGCGATCTTTATTAGGTCACTGGCTGCGTAATTTCTAGATTTTGTAGTCCAGTGAGGGTATTAAATTGACACGTCATAAAATTGATGCACTACAGAAGTGCTCATACTATACAAAGTATTATACAAAGCCAGACTCGAGGTTAGCAAAACGTTTGTTTAACTTAAAACCACCTTCAAATTTTTACAGAGTATGGAAGAACTACACAGTCGATGTGTACTGAATCGAGCATCATAAGAACGTACGATCCAAGTGTTATAAACTGATAGAATTACACCACGACGGCTTCTACCTACCGTTAACAAAGTAATTATCTATGTGTGATATATGTCTAAATTGTAACACGTGGCTATGCTTATTTTTATTATCGCGCTCCAGAGCACAAGGTCCATATGAAATATACAGGGTGCAAAAATTTTTAAAATTGCAAAGGGAATTTATCAATATCATATATATATTGTTTTGTTCATCACAGATGTATTAAATGAAGTTAAAATGCTTAAACAATTAAAACAACAAACCTGGTTAAAATATATTGAGCACTGACTCCATAACAAAGTTGAAACTGTAAAGAAAAGAGGATGCATAATGATGCATAATAGTTTTGGCAATTTTTACATAATTTGGATACCGTCTATTACAGGGTGGTCCAAACCCAGGCCCGGGGGACACATGTGGCCCGTCGCTCCATTATCTATGGCCCGCGCCGCATTCGGAGAGTAATCAAAATATCGTATTTTAAATTGCTTCTCATAAAATAAATCAGAAAAATCGTTTGACACATTGATTTTATATCACCACTGTGACCGAATTGACTAGTACACTGGTTCTCAACCAGTGGGCCATGGCCCACTGGTGAGCCATGGAGACATTTTGAGGTGGGCCACAGACCAATTATAAATCGCAAGGGTTGTTGATTGAAATAATTGATTCGTTTACAAAATCAGCTTCACACGTTTTGTAAAAAACAAGATATCTATTTGCAAAACATGCTTCGCCGTTAAAACGCATTGGGACTCAACAAACACATTCTACGGCATGATGACTGTAGAAGGGGAATAGCAATTTCAATAGTAGCGTATATCGAAACATGGGCATCTTCTCCTGAAAACTATGAAGTAAAAGGACAGTGTGTTTTATGCTATAAAGTTCTTGAACATCATTCATCGAGACCATCAAAATTCAAACTTTATCTGAAAGCAGGGTTTTCCATATCGATGCAAATCAAAACAAAGCCTCGGAACCCACCAAAAATTAATGTATTAATTGATAATGTTCAGCAGCAGATAACCCACTAATAGTCAGTTGAATAAAAATCCATTCGGAAAACTCTTTTCTATAATGAAAAACTTAGTGGGCCACAGAACTTTCGCGCAACAAAAAGTGGGCCACGAACGAAAAAAGATTGAGAACCACTGGACTAGTATGATGGCCAGCTGAAACAACTAGCAAAGTTGAAGATGCGATGGTCAGTCTGAATTGTTACCTGGATTTCTATCGTTTTGGTCGGGAATATATGCCAACAATATAGGCATGATGGAAAACTAAACATCGGATGCGGATTCCATTAGCCTATGTTGGCAATGCCTGATAACTATGTGTTTACAGAGTATGAGTGCTTGTCTTGTATTGCAATGTTTATCTATTCTTGGTACTATTGTGGCCCGCGACCAATGCTAAAATAATTTTGTGGCCCGCGGAGCCCACAACCTTGGACCACCCTGGGGTATTAGTTGGCTAGCATAATGAATTTGAGAATATCGGAATAATAACATAGTTTTGTCACAATGGACATAAATTTTCATACATGTACATGTTTGCACAACTCTAAATCTTCCGACTAAACATACCCGTAATTAAATTATCCGGATGGCTATTTAAATATATTTCACGATCTCTAATATATTGTTAGTGGCGTAATTTCTAGATTGTTGTCTAGTGGGGTTTAAAATGACGCATGATAAAATTGTTGCACCACAGAAGTACTCTATATACTGAGCCAGAACAGAGTTGGCAAAACGTTCGTTTAAAATTACATGTTTTATTTTCAGTGAATATGGTAGAACTACACAGTCGATCTGTACTGGATCGAGTATCATGAGAGTGTACGATCCAAGTGTTATAAACTGATAGATTTACACCAAGACGGCTGCTACCTACCGTTATTCAAGACTGAGGAAGGTAACAAAGCAATAATCTAAGTGTGGTATTTGTCTAAATTGTAACACGTGGTTATTTTTATTTCGGTACTGCCGTAGTGTGTGTACCAGGTCAGGGTTAGGCCATAATTTTATTCCTATTTTCTTCATTTTGTTCTATTACGAGTTCGCGGACTGTCTGTGTTAGCCAAGTGAATATACCCCCTGCCAATAGTTAGCGCCCCTATTTCTATTATCACCCCAGAGCGCAAGGTCAATATCGAAAGTATAACTATATTCAGTGATACTTTAATTATATTAAGATAACTTTCTAGAATCTAGATTATGTAATGTAGTCCAGTGGGTGATAAAATGACGCAATCATGAAGCATTATGAAATTATTGCACGACAGAAGTACTCTTAACTATGCGAAGCCAAAATCGAGGTTAGCAAAACGTTCTTAAAACTACATGTTTTAATTTTCAGAGAGTATGGAAGAAGTACACAGTCAGTGTGTACTGAATTAAGCATCATAAGAGCGTAAGGTCAAATTTTCTATGCAGTCATAGATTATACACCAAGACGACTGCTACCTGCCGGTAATTTAAGACTGAGGAAGGTAACAAAGTAATTATCTATTTGAGATATTTGTCTAAATTGTAACAGGTGGATATACTTATTTTTATTATCGCTCCAGAGCACAAGGTCTATTGAAATATACAGGGTGTCCATAAAGTCTTAAAGAATCTTTTGAATTGCAAAGGAAATTTATAGATAGCATATATTGTTTTGGCCATCACAGATGTGTTATATTGTTGAAAAAACGACAAACCTGGTTAAGATATATTGAGAACGGACTTCATAACAAAATTGAAACTGTAAAAGGACTTTATGGACACCCTGTAAACTGTAAAGTATATACAGTAAGCAGCAAACACAATTACAAACTAAAAATATAAGTTTAAATCGAAAATAAGATTCATAATAGTTTTGTCAATTTCTACATAAATTGAATACAATGTATTAGATTATCCTGATGCCAATTTAAATATATATTATTTATTTTCAGATTCTCTCAAAGGCATCGTGTGTTGCTCTCCCATGATGCAACTCAGATGCCCCAATATCAGCCGAGATTTGGATAATTTTATAATCGGTGTCACATCTGACTACTATTACTCAGTCTTCAAAACTCGAGAGGTGTGCCAACTTGACAGTCGAGCTGTATGCGTGTCGCGCTTGATCGATTGATGTTCAGCAGTGTTTCCCTTGACCGATCAACGGTGTTCCCCTTGACGGAGCAGCAGTGTTCCCGTTGCCGGAGCAGCAATGATCCCGTTGACGGAGCAACGGTGTCACCGCTGACGAAGCTACAGTGTTCCCTTTGGACGACCAAGTTGTTTTGAGTTGTACACTCGTATAACGCCACGTGAAAAAAGATCATGCATTTGCATATCAGTGTAACAAACCGACTGGACAATGTCGAACCGGGCTGATCCCGGCCCTTTTAAACGGTACTGCGTCAATTTGTACAAGCTACCAGGAATTTCGTGCAATATTTTATCATGTTCAATAGGGGTGACCCGGCTCGATAACCAAATTTGGTTTTCTCGCGACAACCCTCACTCTGAAATGCTTTTTAATTATTACAATTTGTATATCAAGTGTGCTTTCAGTATGGTGAGAAAATATCCCGATTATTATTCAGACCGTTTCATCACGAACGCTCATGAAGCGTGTTACTGGATGGCGTGTTTATCGTTAATTTTTATTTTCCTTTTTCCCAAATACCCTAGCGGCTGGGATTCTAGTGTCAACCCCAAAGTATCTGATTCAGGGAAAAATTTAAATTATGCCACAGCCATTGTGTTCCTCCCAGCTACTAAGTAAAATGTGTTTTGCCTTTTTTGTTTTATAAATTTCTGCATTTCTTACATATATGAAATTGCTGTAGGGTTGAGGTGGGCTCTTTGCGCTGAACTGAACTGAACTGAATGTTGCTGAACTGAACTGAACTGAATGTTGCTGGTACTAAGTAAAATGTGTTTTGCCTTTTTTGTTTTATAAATTTCTGCATTTCTTACATATATGAAATTGCTGTAGGGTTGAGGTGGGCTCTTTGCGCTGAACTGAACTGAACTGAATGTTGCTGAACTGAACTGAACTGAATGTTGCTGAACTGAACTGAACTGAATGTTGCTGAACTGAACTGAATGTTGCTGGCTGAACTGAACTGAATGTTGCTGAACTGAACTGAATGTTGCTGAACTGAACTGAATGTTGCCAAATTAAGCTAAGTCCAGCTCTGCGTATGGTTTACAGCATTTTCCTATTCTTATCAGTCAACAAATAAATGTTTTTTTGGCTTTAATGTTAGTAATAAACATAGGCAAATTGTGTATATCTTTTGGTATCTGGCAGCCTTACATCGAACAGGCCCGGCCCTAACCAATGCGAGACAGATCAGAACTCCTTAGCACAGGGATCGGCAAGTGGAGTGAAATAATCAGGCCCGCGACGCTTCACAGATTTATAGTAACAAAACTACCGTTTTGACGATCACATTCTTTACGTAACAGAATTCATTGTGAGATACGTGTAGACTAAATTATATTACAACCTACCAAGTATTTAATTCACCATTATTCGTTTAATGAGCCTATAATTTATTTATATTTAGACAATTGGCAACAAAACGCAGACTAGTCGATGCTTAGTGCAAAGGGTTTAATGACGCCGAAAATATTCAAATTGAATTTTTTGAGTTGCAAAGCAATGAGGAAACAAATTTATATTCTATTCGGGAGATGTATCACTGCTTGATTTTTATGAAAATTATCTTCTTGAAGGAAATCTCTATTCAAATTTGACAAACCATGCGAATAAATTTACGCATGCGAAGAATTATTTTCGGAAATGAACATTGCAAAGAACAAACTGAGAACTCGGGATTAGTATTTCCCATCATTTAAAAATGGTTTAATCTTAGCTTTCACCAGTGTCCCATTTAGAAAATGTTTCTCATTTAGTGATGTCGAAAGCGTATCAAGCGTGATGCAACAAAGACGGTCAAATTAAATGTCAAGTCATTCGTAAATTTTTTCTTTAAGTAAGACGACTAAGTTGAGTATACGAGTTGTTGCAGTTTTTGCGCGCTGCTTAAAATTTCAACTTCTGATCTATGTGAAGAAATTGTGATTCATCGGCCATCCGTTCGGTTGGTTTTAACTTTCTAAAATATGTGCGGCCCGCCTCGACTCGATCATTTATTTGGCGCGAAGTGGTCTTGTTTGTAGTTTTGCTAAATTAATTTGTTAGCATCGCTGATTACATATGTTCTATCGAAGCTCATGTCCCCTTCCTCTTTTAAGGGGAAATTAAGGGAGTGGTAAATATTTTGCTATTAGCGATAAAACTTTTTGTAACTTATAAAAATGTGCCATGTATTTCATAGGACATCTACACTGATAAATATGCCATATTTTATATATTTAAATACAACTATACCCCCCTCGGTTAGAAATTACAGTGTGGTATCACACCAAAAAAATTAGGAGGTGCTTTTCTCACCCAAGGTGTGATAAATTAGAGATAGGCGATGCCGTTCAAATGAGGGTAGCCCCATACATATCGTCATGTCCTAGTGACTTCTTTTTAAAAGGCCGTGTTTAAAGAGAAATGCGGCAAAGCTTCGTTTAAAATATATGCGGTATATCGTTTACTATTATTGAAATGGCATTTCTTCAAACTTCTGGCAATAATCAAAGTACTGCATTCTAAATACATAAACAAAGACGGAAGGTGGTACAGGCATTAGTTTATGATTACGTAGGCCTAGCTAATTTCCTGTTTTTCTCTTTGATGCGAAGCTGCGGTGTTTTCACAGAAGAGAATGCTGCGTGATTACAAAAGCCGAGATACTTTAAACCTTATTATTCAAATTTTCATACCAAACGATGCAATAGGTTTACATACATGTAAATATTGAACATATGGCGCTTAAGAAGTATATGTACCAATATGGTGAACTTCATTCATTTTGTATTGGTATTTCGTCATGGGCTTCGTTAAGTACTGATAGTGGAAAGATATATTGCTCAATTAAAACGAGATATAGTTGGTACTTATTGTTGCTAGGCTGTTTGTCAAATGCTAACCTAAAATATCTGACGATTCGGAAGTGTGTGTACCAATATGAAGGTAACTTCGCTATATGATGTACTTATTTATTTTTATTTTTTTCAATTTTCATTTGATTTCAACATTTTGCTGTTCACCAAACTTTTCAGCAAACTCGTTGCTTATTTAAGGTCTTTACGGAACAGTAACAATACGAGAACTTCGTGTCCATATAATTGAGCATTGCACTCTTGTTTTTTCCTAGTGTCTGTAATTGAAATGACAATATGTTTTGCAGAGGAATTGCCACTACCGGCTCATCCTCCAGTAATAACACTTCATTTCATTCAATTTTCAACGGAACAGTAACAATACGCGACCTTCGTTTCCACATAATTGAGCATTGCAATATTCTGCTTAGTAGTGTCGGGTGCAATTGAAATTAAAAAGAATATTTCTTGCAGAGCAAATGCCTGCAATTGAGCATTGCTCTCTTCAGTCTCTTGCTTTTTTAGTGTCAGCTGGAATATAACATACGCGTCGTGTCCATATAATTGAGAATTTAAATATCGTGTTTTGTAGTGTCGGGTGGAATTGAAATGACGATATTTTTCGCATAGAAAATGCCTCTACCGGTTCATCGACCAATAATAACAGTTCATTTGTGAGCATTGCACTCTCGTTTTTTGTAGTGTCTGGTGTAACGGAAAGAACGATATTTTTCGCAGAGCAAATGCCGCTAACGGTTCATCAACCAATAATAACAATTCATTTCCCTGCCCACCTGTATCAGTTTCACACCAGAAATTGCGAAGCAGTTTCGATAAAATGAATAAACAAAACTTGCAATACGTGTTCCTACGCAGCGAAAATGCGCGCCGCGTGATTTAAATTTTATTTGACATTTGCACATCTGATACGAAACCAAAGTGTTTGTAAACCTTAAAAATTTTAAAAATAAAATAAAATAAAGAAAAATCATCAATAATCTGTCACTGAGTAACATTAGCGATCTTTCTTGTACACTTAATCAGATACTTATGTGTAATTCACTATATCATGGCTCTTTCCTGGGCGCTACAGAAGTATGTGTACCAATATGGAGGTAACTTATTTGTTCGCCTACTTTAAAAAATCAAGTTGTGTAAAGGGACGAATTCGTAATAAAATTTAAATAGGGAAAATCGAATTCGCAAAACTGGAATTCACTTTCTGGCTGGCGAAAAAATAAATCTCTCTCTCTCCACTCCCTAATTCGTCACCATAATTTTATATTGTTTCCGTTGCTTTTGAAACGGCGCTCCCGTAGTATTCGTACCAAAATGGCGCACAACCTGCTAACTCTGACCTGGTACACATACTATGTTCAGGTTGTGCGCCATCTTGGTACAAATACTACAAGATCACCATTGAAACAATAATCGCTTGTAACTTTGTTTATGGATGAATTTCTTTACTCCTTAGTGCCACGTTTCTCAAACGGGGCGGAATTCAAGGCAGGGGTTTGGCCGTTCTTGATGGGGAATTTTGCTTGGTATTTGCTGTAGTATCACTGATTTTCCTATGTCTTTATTATATATATATTCACAAATAAGAAAATACTCAAACTGTACAAGTACGATAGTGCAATTTGCACATAACAGTAGCTGAGGATCTAATGATAAAGGAATTTTTAGGAGGAATAAGAAATTTCAAAATTAGAGAAAGATGGAATTTTACAAAAAAGGATGGAAGCCACTGCCGCCGTGAGTCTGCTCGACCATATTCCTTTTAAATTCCATATATAGGGTGTCCATGAAGTCTTAAAAAATTTGAAAATTGCAAGGGAAATTTATCGATACCATAATATATATGATATTGTTTGGCCCTCACAGATGTATTAAATGAGGTAAAAATACTAAAACAAATTCTGATTAAAAAACAACAAACCTGGTTAAAATATATTGACAACTGACTTCATAACAAAAATGAAATTATAATTGTATGAACACCCTGTATATATGCATTATATAGTCACAATTGCAGCTGCGGCGGATAATACTGCAAAAATGATTGACAGGTTATTTGCAAAATTTTCACAGGATCTGAGTTATGTTTTGTCACAACCACCCACATGTCAGTGTATAGCACAGATATGTTTTTCTTTTCTCTCCCACCACCATTGCGACATCGTGATGCTCTTATATTATTACAGTTTTATTACAAATTTTCATGCAATACAACGGAAGCGGAAATAATAGACGGCCTATGAAAAGGCCAGTTTTGTTTGATGAAATCATAACTAAGATACCGCGTCGTCGTGCTCGCTGCCGAATAGACTCGGGGAAACGTCCCTCGTACTGCAACCGAACCGACACCAGAGTTTACTTTCAACGTTTGGTTACAAAAATAAATACTCCGGCTCTTGATCCTGGTTTTAAGAAATCGACTCCGTCACCTTCGACTCCCGCGTAACAAAAATTTCAATACAATATATCTGGCAATTTTATTTTAGTTTCAATTGGAAAAATCAAAATTTACGGCTACGCGATTTTTGAAAAAACGGTTCCAATACTCATGATTCCATGTTTGCTTCACAGTCTAGCACAGCGGTTCGTAAACTTTTTGTTCGTGCGGTGCCACCGGCAACGGGTCTGCAATTTAATTCCAATGTAAAGTAATTTATGATTTGATAGCTTACAAAAGATTTTATAGATTTGGTTTAAATACCATACTTTTGTTTTAGTATATTTACTTACTCATTGTTAAGCTGTTGTAAACTACGAAATCACTCAAAATGAAGATATTCTTGATTGCATGCTTGTGCTTCATGTTCGTCGCGAGAGGTTCGTATTTTAGCGGTTTTTTAAACTTGTTTTCTTGGCTTTAAATAAAAAATTATGGTACTCCCGTAGTGTGTGTACCAGGTTAGGAATAGGCCATAGTTTTATTAGGCTTTTACGTATTTTAGTTCTATTACGAGTCCGAAGTGAATATCGAAGTGAATTTTTTGTAATCTAAAAACCACTCGTTGAATTATTGTTATTTATTTTATCACTTATAATTCAGGTTACGCGATTCAATGCTACACTTGTATTAACTGTCGCGATACCAAAAATCTAGTTGCTTCTCAACTCGTGAACTGCTCTAGCTCATTCATGACGTGTCAAAAGACTTCCATAAACGGTGAGTGCTTTATACACCATACACATTGCTTTAGAACGTTACTGCATAGATCAGTGGTTTTCAACAATTTCATATTCAAATGCTGGACATTTTCGAATACCTGGTGATTACAGAATCGAATTGAATAATATTTTCGAATCGATACTCGAATATATCGAGTGTTCTATTGCAATGGATCCTTCAGACACATAATTTAGTGACGTATTCGATTACTCAGACAGTTCGCCGAGTGTCCACACACATTGATAAACATGTTTCATTAATAAATCTCTTGGAAAAAAGAGTCACATTATTTTGCATTTTGAAAATATGACTTGAGTCACTTCGATCTTTTTCGAACAAAAAAACAAGATGGCGAAATTTCTATTTAAACCGATTCGAATAATGTATTGTTCGATCGATTCGAAATGCCCATCCCCAGTTTAATTTGAATAAAATTTTTAGACGTTGTTACACGAACTTGTGGAGTCTCAACTACTACCGGATGCAATAAAGTCACTCTTGCTACTATAACCACGGAAACTTGCAGCTGCAAAGGGGGTGAGTCATTGTATCATTTTTTATACTTTTATACGCATTTCTCTCCACACAAGGCTCGGTACTCCCGTAGTATGTGTATCAGGTTAGGGTTAGGCCATAATTTTATTCCGATTTTCCCTATTTTAGTTCTATTACGAGTTCGGGACTGTCTGTGTTAGCCAAGTATATACCCCCTGCCGATAGGTTTCAGTCCTTTTAAACCAGGGGTCGGCAACCTTTTGTCGCTCGCGGGCCAAATTTAAGGGTTGCAAGTCATTGGCGGGCGCACATATTTTTAGAAAGTAGAAAACCGAACGGATGATACTTTTTATAATAAAAATCAATCAGTGATCCATCTCTCGAATAGAATATAGATTTATTTCCTCATTGCAATGCCTCTCAAAAAATTCCATCTGAATATTTTTGGCGCCATTGAACCCTTTGCACTTAGCATCAACTTTTCTTCGTTTTGGTGCCATTTGTTAAATTATAATCAAATTATAGGCTCATTAAACGAGTAATTGTGAATTTTATACTTGTTAGATTATAATACTATTTAGTCTACACTTGTCTCACACTAAATTCTGTTACGGAAAGAATCAAAACAAATATTTTGTAGGTATAATTCAGTGAAGCGTCGCGGGCCGGATTATATTACTTCGCGGGCCCTGGCTGTAGGTTGCCGACCCCTGCTTTCCACAATTAGTTACTTCCATATTGGTACACACACTTCTGGAGCGATGTATAATGCGGTTCAACTCTCTTTATTCAAACAAACGAAAATAAGTCGATATTTTAAAAACAAAAGTGTCATCACGTTTGTTAATTTTTTTCAAATTTATTCAGATAAATGCAACGGAGCTGGAACCGTGAAATCGAGCATCATAATTGGATCCGTTATCAGCCTCCTTGTTGCTAAATTTCTTCTTTAGACAAGAAATAACAAAATTAAATTTAAGTCGATTAAAGTATTGCATATGAATTACATTATAGAATATATAACAAACTTTTTACTTTTTTTTTCGAACAAAGATTAAGATACCCACTCATGCTGCATATTCAAACGATTCTACTTTTCGCAAGAATCCTTGATCTTAGTTGGCATATAGTCTACTCCAGGGATGGACAAATTATGGCCCGCGGGCTCCCCAAGTATTTTGTGCGGTTCCCTGCTCGACAAAAGTTGTAAAAATTTCTTCCACTTACATAAAAATTTAGTTATCTTTTATTGATTTAAATTATCTAAACTATGAATTTTAAAATGATATTCATGTTTTTTCGTCATCGGTTTAGCAATATCAGTCACCATTAAATTTGACACTGTCATAGCGAATGGGAATAGTGATGTGACGTCATAGTCAATTTTTCAAAAAAAAATTTAAAAACTCGAAATTCGTTGTAACGCTAAGTTATAATAAACACTATGTGACGAGCACCATTTAGTGGAGCTTTGGCAACAAAACTGAAGACGTTTGTCACTCGCTGTTGTTGAGTTATTGTATTATCAAGCTTGGTTATACATGAATTATAGATTAATTGAACGTATACTTGTCTTTTACAAACTCCAATACAGGAAGCGTTGCGTCTCATGTTCGCCATTTTATTTTAAAAGAAAAGTATTGCAATGAGTCCGGATATTGCACCGGATATGTTTTTGATATCCCGATTGTTCCTAAGTGTTTCTTTGTGAAACTAGAAATTTAACTTTGCGTCCGGATATTTGGAGTATCCGGTTTCATTATTTAAATTGTTTGTTTCATTTTTTCTCATTTTGTGTAAACAATATATTGAGCAAAAATGCACTATTTATGACGTCATATTCTACGACTGATTGATTTTATTACATTTTTGAATAAATTGTTTTCAATATTCAAAGTGTTATGGTTTGAAATTTGGGAAACAGGAAATAATAAATTGGTAATTTGCTTATGAGATTGTATTCATATATTGCCATTGCCGTTACTCCCGTAGTATGTGTAGCAGGTTGAGGTTAGGTTATGATTTTATTCCGATTTTCCTTATTTTTGTTCTATCACGAGTTAGGGTCTGTGTTAGCCAAGTGAATATACCCCTTTCCCATAGGTTTCAGTCCCTTTACACAACTTGATGTAAAGTAGGCGAACAAAACTAGTTATCTCCATATTGGTACACACACTTCTGAGCCTCCATTGCCAGCTTAAAAAAATGCTTCTAGCTTTACAATACAAAGCAATAACTTTTTTTTTTTTGAGTCGCAAGTATTTAAACTTCTAGAATGTATTGCACTGTTTATCTATTCTTGGAACTATTGTGGCCCGCGCTAGGGTTAAGTCATCATTTTATTCCAATTTGTCCTATTTTATTTTTATTACAATTTCGGGGACTAGCCAAGTGACTCCCGTAGTATTTGTACCTGAAATTATTGCCTAACCCTAACCTGGAACACGTACTACGTTCCGGTGTCCGCCATTTTGGTACGCATACTTCAAGAGCGCCAAATCTTGTTATTGTCGCTAAGAGGTAAAAGACAAAAAAATTTGGGTTCAATGGTATTTGTTTTTTCACTTTGAAGTTTTGTGGGATGTGGTGACGTCATCAAAATTAAATTAATCGCGTGACGGTTGCGCAATCGCTATCAGTGATCTGGTGGTCAGTCGAAGTCGGAAAGATTACGATATCGTTACTGTGAAAGTTTGATGCCCGGTACTACTTTTTTATCCTTCGTGTCCGTATATTTGAGCATTGCTCTCAAAATTGGTTTTGCTCAGGTTAATCGGAACTAGAAAAGGGGTGCTCCAGAAGTATGCGCACCAAGATGTCTCACAACCTGCATCCTAACCGGTACACACATACTATGTTCAGGTTGTGCGCCATCTTGGTGCGCATACTTCTGGAGGTCCAAAAAGGAGCCTCTTGCTTTATGAATTGCATTTAAATTTCATTTTTGCATACATAATAAATTAAAAGCAATAAAATTTGCATAATCTTATTTGCATAATCTTCAACGAATACTAGATGAGGAATAGTTTGTTGGCAACAAACTCTTAAATTTTATTTCGAGTGCTCAGCAACTATCTTTGGAAAATCTACAGTGTAGAGTTTAACTTTGTCTGCGTGTAGGTTCTGGTCAGCTTTCGGTTCATCATCTAACACTAGGTGACGTTTGGAAACAGGATCAAATACAGGCCATTCAACGGAAACATCAGATCCCTTGTTTGGATTTCTAGAAAATAAAATAAATTTTATCAGTCAATAAGAAGTTGGTATAAATGATAAACATCAGGTCACTTTATTGATTTATTTTCTGGTACTCTCTTAGTATGTGTACCAGGTTAGATTATAATTTTTTTCCGATTTTTCTTATTTTAGTTCTATTACGAGTTCGGGGACAGTCTGTGTTAGCCAAGTGAATATAACCCCTGCTCATAGGTTTCAGTCCCTTTACACAACTTGATGTAAAATAGGCGAACGAAATTAGTTACCTCTATATTGGTACATAAACGTCTGGAGCGCCTCTTATCCTACAGCAATCAATCTTCACTTGGCTCTCACCCAGTACGCTACCCAGCTTTTCATTTTATGGGGTGTTTCTAATTTGGGAGGAAGAGGGAGGTAGATTTTTTTATTAGCGATAATATTGCCAACAAAATGTGTTGTGTATTTGATTGACCATTTGCTGAATATTTGAATTTGCAAGCAAATTATCCAAATGTATCTTGGCACTAAAAAGGCCGAGACCACTGTATTAGACAACTCTTTAAGAACCCTTTAAAAGTTGTGCTTTGTTTGCTACTCACCCTGTTTTTGCAAAATTTGTAAAATATTTCATCGCCAAGCGGCTGAATTCAGCATCTTTTTCTGTAAACCAGGCACCACCTGGGAGTTCGCCTTTTACGAACGGGACACCCCATATATAATAAGGAATGTCACCGTGATCGCATTTAACAAAATCCAACTTGTTTTTGATTCCTGGTCCGTTCGATTCCGAATGGTTGAATTCAATTGGTTTTGTGATGTAGTAAAAGTAAGTTGGACACTGCATAGCTAAAATGAAATTTATTTTAAGAATAAAACATTCCCCATTCATAAATTATTATTCCTGCGAAGGAAAAGGTGTTTTTCAACGCTCAATAATTCTCCCTATAATTTACAACTGTGGTAAAAGTTTGCTTAACAAAATAATAATAAAAACGAGAATATTGGTCAGAGACCGAAGACTTATCGATCGAAAGTTAGGGAATCCCCTAAAACAGCGCTCTTACTCCATAGTGGCACCTTGTGTCCCATCACTAATTAATTAATAACTCGCTAATTATACGACATAATTCATCCAAAATATATGATGAATGCACATGCAAAATCTGGAGCAGATTCAATCTCGCTTTCGTGAGATATCGCGTGCATCTAACAGACAGACAGACATACAGACAAATACCTATCAACATACTTACCGATTAAAATCGATAAGTAATGATGCTTATTTTCAGAGTGTTCTTGGGAGTTGGAGTTGACAAACTGGCTTACATGTTCACAACCACCATTTTGATTCAAACTATTAAACTACTTTGAGCCTAGTCAATCGCAAGCTTTTTTGGAACCAATTTTTAAATTTTAGCAACTATATCAAACAACCATCCCAGTTAGTTGCAATTTGCAATAGAGTTCTCAATCCAGCGATACTCTAATTTTGAATTTTATTTTGACCTAGGAATAAATGTTGAAAATTCAAACACCACATTTTAACATGTTTATCAGGCCATTGTCCGCCTGCAATTTTGATTTAAAAAAGTTATCACAGACACAGAAAAAACAGAACAATGAGCCATATTTCTATTGAAAGCAGTTGTTTTCAAACTTTTATTGTCGCGCCTCCTTGTTAAAATTAGTCAAGTCTCGCGCCCCACCTCTAAAATAACTAGCTAACAATAAGCTACAAATAACAGATAGTAAGGCCAAAGTATGTTTTATTCAAAAAAGTTTGAAAATACGTGGATGGAATCGCAATCTCTAAACAATGAAGAAATGTGAATACCCAAAATAGGCTGACAGGATCAATTTTGACAAATATTTTTACTTTCAATTTGCTTAATTCACCTCCTTGTGGGGTGCGCCCCACCGTTTGAAAACCACTTACTTATTTAAAGTATGATAGTTTTTTCATACCAGTAACTTCGTGTGTAGGGCCTTATTCGCAGTGAAAGGCACGTGAAAATAATTGTTTACCTGAATGTGCTGTGGCCGATACAATCGCTGGAACAACAAAAATCGAATCACCCGCCATTTCTGCGTATACTCTACTGTACTTGTATTTGTCGTTGTCGGCCGCTACATCAGAATATGCAGCCATGAGTCGATCCACAACTTTATCACATGCAGTATTCTGAAACAAATAAGAAGTGGATAACAAAATATAATTGGTGATATGAAAACTGTAGGATTGGGAAAAGCTACTCAACGCAAGCTCATTCGCACTCACTCACAAGCAAAGTAGGTGATCACTGTGCGAAGATGCGAGGAACTTTTGAAGTGCCAAGACCGGTGGACACTGCAAAGCACGATGTCCGTAAATTTAGTGTTAGTGCTGATATGGGCAAAGTACGACCCGCGGGCCAAATCCGACCCGTTAGATAATTCAACTGACCCGCCTGATGCTGCCACAACCAAACTAAAACCATATTTTGAAGTTTTAGCTGAAGATCAGCGCAAGGAATTTGTTGAGATTGCGATTTTGTTTTGGCCACCATAATAAATATTGTTCATAAAATGTATTTTCTTTGAACCACGCGTTTCCGGCGTTTCGTACCGAACAAAGATTTATGCAAGATTTTACTGTTTTCCAACGATTTGTAAATAACTGCTATTCATATGAAAGAACCGGTATTTTTTCCCAGTTCAGCTTAGCCCACCTAATTCAATACACAGTGGGTGAGAGAATTTTATATTTGAATAAATTACCAAAAAACATAACTTTTGAAACTTGACTCATTTTTACCGGATGTCTCAATTTAAAAGCTTCCTCAAATACTGCTTTGACTTCTTCTTTGCTACTTCCTTCCATATAGCGCGGGGGCAGTACAAAAGCTAAAATTCCGGCGCATTCAGAGTCACAAACCCCCGTTAAAAAAGGTATTTTGTGGCGCTGTCCAGTACTTGAAATATTTTCTGGTGTATCCGTTATAACGTGCCCATCAACAATTGGTTGGAATGCATATGGGCCCTGGAAATTGAAATACTTCAGTTTAGAAATACAAGGGTGTCCATAAAGTCTCAATTTTGTTATAAAGTCAGTTTTTTTTTGAATTAGGAATTGTTCAAATATTTTTACTTCATTTAATACATCTGTGAGGACCGAAACAATATTATGATATCGATAAATTCTCTTTGCAATTTTAAAATTTTTTAAGACTTTATGGGAACCCTATTCTGGTTCGGCACTGTCTACTTAAGTTATTCCATCTTGAGTGAGATGGTCGGAGTCATTTTTTTTACCTACAATTTCAGCATTGTCAAGTCGTAATATCGCGCCAACTCATAACAGACAAAATAGAAGTTTCTGTTCGATAATTTGACTTATACTTAAGTAGAATGAAATGAAAAGTTTTATTTTCGTGCAATAATTTTAGCAATTTTGACAGGACTTTTTTCAAGTATGGTGGCCGCTTGTAGCCCTAACATCAGTACTTTAGTACTTTTTTAGTTTTAGTTTGCTTTGGGAAAACTTGTGTGAAAAGAATGATAAAAATGTTTGAAACTAAGCATCATTACAACGAAATTAAGATCATATGAAGATATTCCCCTCAAAGCATACCCAACGCGATTAGCATATTGGATCATATGCATATCCCCATCCGCCTCTCAAATGGAGAAGAACCCAAAATCCTGTTTTTGTTTGCTCATACTTACGTAAAATTTCTTCTGTACTTCGATTAAAACATCCACTGGAACCTCTTGAAGTTTTTCCAATATAGCGTCGGGCTCGCTGGCATTAATGTTAAGTGCTTTAAGCAAGACTTCTCTTGTGGCCTCGCCTCCTCCGAAGACAGCTGATTAAGATTAAAATATTTAGTTTTTAGTTGAAATTAATCGAAAAAAACAACTTTAAAAGCAGTCTCATATTCATAAAACAAGTGATGAGATTCAAAATTTGAATTATAGGTTTTCTTTTTTGTATCGAACTCACTAATAACAAGTTATCTCATTTCAGAAAATAGGGCAGGAATGGGTTCGCTGAATGTTACTCATCTCAAGAAAGGGTTCGCGAACCTGTAGGAACCCTTGAATCACACCTCTGCATACAAATAGTGTTGTTATCGCGGAATTTCGGGATTTTCGATTTTTTTTTCCAATGGGAATAGGAATTGAACACTGAACACTCGCACCTTTACGGACGAGGGGTCGTTGTTCTTTATGGGATTAAGGTCGTCTTATCGAATATATATTCTCACTAGAATAAATATGAAAAGTCCTTCATCTTCAATTCATGCACACATAACATCAAAGCAGAGCAAAAAACGCACTTTGTGTAAAGACTCACAAAAACAGATTATGTGTTGGCTCAAATCACGGACTTTTATGTAAAAATGGAAAATTCACGATTTTTCCTGTCTTAATTCTTGTTGGTTGACTCCCAAGCCCACATCTCACCCAGGGTGTGAAAAATTAGGTTATTTATTTCCCAAATTAGAAGGATTCGGTCTATACTAAATTATATTAGAACCCTAGCTAATAGGGCATTCCCGAAGTATATGAACCAAGATGGCGGACACCGGATCGTAGTGTGTGTACCAGGTTAGGGTTAGGCCATAATTTCAGGTACAAATACTACAAGATTCACTTAGCTAGTCCCCTAAGTCGTAATAGAACTAAAATGAGGAAAATTGGAATAAAATTATGGCCTAACCCTAGCCTGGTACACATGCTACGTTCCGGTGTCCGCCATATTGGTTCACATACTTCGGGAGCACCGATGATAAAATAGAGGATTTTAGTCTATTGACACTTTTTGAGAGAGCTCTGCTTGTAAAAGAAAATTCACTATATTTATAAAAGTATTACTTGGAGCAAGAGGGGATCCGCTCATTGATATCGCTTTGTGAATCAGATCACGGGACAGTGGTGACATCATCAACAATTCCGTCATCACTCCTCCGGCACTTTCACCGAATATTGTGACGTTGCTGGGATTGCCACCAAAAGATTCTATATTGTCTCGGACCCATCTGTTGCAGAAGATATATTGAGGATTCATGAAAATACTAGCGTAGCAAAAAATACCAAAATTTCGTAAATTTTACAAAATTGTCCGAGAAAGGGTCATGTAACACCACGTATCAGTATTAGGTATTCTGTTTTTCAGAAAAAAAAAAACGAGAACACAATATGCGCAATTTTTAAATTTTTGATGATGTTACCACACCTTTCGGCGGCAACAATAATCCTTAACCACTGAAAATTTCAAAGTAATTGGTCGAGTAGTTTTTGTACAGCAACAACAACAAGAAAAAGAAGAATACTAATAATAATAACAACAACAACATAATAACAAAACGATTCATAGGCCTACTTCATGTCCACAAGCGTGTTTTTAAAACGTGACTATTTAGCGCCATTACCGAACAATTTGAAAAAGTAAAATTATACAATAAATTAAAGCGTATTCTTACTCCAAAGCAAGAATAATATCTCTAAGAGCGTTGTTTCCTGGTACTTTGCTGTTTTTTCCAAGCGATAAAAATCCTAATGCGTTTGCTCTGTAGTTCGGTGATACGGTGACCACGTTATTCATTCCTGATAACGCAACACCGTCATATATTCCTGCCATACCTCGCATGTAGCCACCTCCTACTATCCATACCATAACCTAAAACAACAATTATATGTTTATATTTTGATATATATCCCGTTTCTGTGAGTTTATATTTCAATCATCTCTATTGCGCGAGTGCGACGTCTTAGTGACGTCATTTTTGAATGGCGTAGTTACATGGGGATCCAAAACGAAATATACAAAAATTAATAGGCTACGACCTCTAAAAGTACTCGTGATACTAAACTTCACCAATCTGCCGTTTATGCTTGTCTGGACCTTGGTCTGAGCAAATACGTAAGACTCTTTTTAGCAAGTGGGATTCACAAAAAGTGGCAATTTATTGATGGCCTGAATATTTACTAAAAAACCCAAACAAAGAACGCAGACTGGCGGACGTCAATAACAAAATAAAAAATTGTTTTACTGTAAACTGTAAAGTAAAAACTGTAAAGCTGACACAACGTTTCTGTTCCGGGGAGTAATTCTTCTTCTTTTTATTTGGGGCAATAAAAAGTCACACATAATACATACCATCCAAGTGTTTGAGATTCGATTCGGAAAAATATTTGATTCAATTCGGAAATCATCAGATTTTCGAAGTCTTGACTCGCGACTTTGGGTTTATAGTTTTCTAACCAGGACTACTATTATATAACAAGTAATGCTTACTTACCGCCAGTTTTGATGATTTTTCCACTGATGGTGTAAAAACATTCAGTCGAAGGCAATCTTCTGATTGTCTTTCAGTTGGCGCACCCAGGGTATCTTTCATTGGAAGATAATCCGCGTACATGTGACCTATCTCGTTGTCTTGTGGTGGATGATGGGTAGGCTTCGTGGCGTCTAATATTCCGTCCCATGGTTCGGATCTGTAACATAACAGCCATGTTAGGTAGGGAATTTGCACTGTCACCCCAAACAAGGCGCTTTATAAGCGGCAGTGGCGTATCTGCGTTTGAAAATGCGCCTCCTTGATCGTTGGTTGACAATGTTTATGAACAGCTTTTGTGGAAATGAGATACTTCTACGTTATTATTGAAATAAAAAAATACAGCTTGTTATTATTTATAACTTGAAATAATTTTATCAAAACATTTTACAACCAAAACTTTTCACCGTTTTGCGTTCCTATCCAAACGACACCATGGCTGCCACGCCCTCGATACGCCACTAATAAACGGTCGCTGATAACCTCTGTTCAATAGTTAGTTTAATTGTATTAGATATTGTTTGTAAATATATATGAAAAAAAATCTAGTATTAGCTAAACAAAATGATATTTTAAATGTAGCAAGTTTAATAATAGTGGCAAACCGGACCTGCTCAAGTATGGGCACCAAGATGGCGCACAACCCGAACTCAGATTGTGTACCAGGTTAGGGTTCAGGTTGTGCGACATCTTGGTGCGCATATTTCAGGAGTACCGGCAAACCTATTCCAAGGTATTTGATTATATTTAAACAATGTACATATGACAATATAGGCTTTTGGATTCAAATGCGAACTTGTGGAACCTCTGACTGCACTGATGGAACCCTGCAATATGGATATAACTAATAATTTCCCCCATCATCGCTGTATGGTAGGTTGTAAGTCACAAACCTAAAGATCCATTATAGATGTAAGACAATCACTAGGTAGAGAGGGTGTCTTCGTTTACTTATGAGCTCAACGGTTAGCGCATGGTGCTAAGCCTAAGCTACAGGTTTGCGTTTGCCATAGCAACTCTGGTTACCCTGCGCGGGCTTACGGGGCAATTAGAACTACGTGATGGATAATTATGTACTAGCTAGAGGATTGCTGTATTTATCGCCTTCGTATGGTGCAGGGGCGTAGCGAGAAATTTTCAAAGAGAGGGTTCTGATTTTTTTTTGCTTAGTTAGATTGAAACAGCTAGCGGGTCGGATCGAACGCTTGAATACGCGTGTTTTTAGTAGTCCTGGGGTCTAAAAAACATTTCAAGCTACGGAAAATTGCTAAAATTGCGACCCGCAAAACCCTGGCTACGCCACTGGTAGGGTGGGTCACTTATATTCAATCCTAATTATCAGTTCGAAGCTTGGCCATTGGCGCTTTCAGATGATAAACAAATGTCAACTGTAAATACCTTGAACAAATAAAATAGTTTTTATGCATAGCAAGAGAGAAATGAAGTGTTTCAAAATATGCAACAAAAGCAATTTATCAAAAAAGTTTGGAAATCACCTACTTTTCCGGAGCTAGAAATCTTCTTTTCCCTGTTGGGGGTTTCCCGAATGGTATATTTAGATAATTGTAAACCGGAACTGCTGAAGGATCGTCTGCCTGGCTCATGAATCCTTTGAGTTTACCGTCCTTTATTTTAAGCGTTGGGCAATCTTGCGACATTTCGAAATTGTATTTAAATAGATAACTGTAAACACTGTAAATATTAGGATAAGCGACACTATGTGCCGCTACTGATCAGAGACTTAACCTTTATTATCAAGCTAAAAGAAATTCAGCGGAATGTACAATCAACAAAAATAATCATGTCGACCAATGAAGTTAATTAAAGGTGTATATAGCTACTAACTAATAAACTATATATATATATAAGCCTCATACTATTGATTATTTTTATATTTTGAATAAAATCTCAAAACGGCCTAGGACTGAATTCATAGCGTTATATAAATGGGCTTCTGTTTGTATTCCTTGCTGAGATGAATTACTATGAGCAGAAAGTAACGTCACCATTACGATGCACCTTTTGCCTCGAACAAGGCCAGATACAAGTAGAAACTGATATCTAACGATACCTTGAAGAATCTCTTCACAGATTTAGTTTGCTGTCGAAGTTATCCAATCTATACAAGCGCGTATTTTCATCTATCTTGCTTGATTCTTTTTAAGGAGGAATTGATAGTACGCGAAAAATTTTGGGCTAACAGTGAATCGCTCAGGAATACAGCAAAATAGTGTTGAAAAGGGAATACTAATTTGTGTCTCATGCAAATGCCGCAAAATCACAGTTCACCACATTTGTAAAAGTTGTTGGGCCCCCGATGACGTCAGCCTTCTTTTTAATTCAGACACATTTCATGGTAAGTCGGAATATTATTTTTATTTCTTTTACTTACTTTTTAAATATACATAGAGTAGCCCTGCGTCTCGATTTAATAGTAACAACGCGGAATTGCTGAAATCATCTGACGCACGACACGCAAGCTTTACGTAGCGGACGACGTCACATTCATTTTTGAATTTAGACGCAAAAGCATGGTAAGTCTCGCCGGAACGTAACTTTGATCACACTGAATTACTTATTGAAATATACAGAATGTAGCACTACGTCTCGATTTATTAGTTAAAACGCGGAATTGCTGAAATCATCTGACGCACGACACGCAAGCTTTACGTAGCGGACGACGTCACATTCATTTTTGAATTTGGACGCAAAAGCATGGTAAGTCTCGCCGGAACGTAACTTTGATCACACTGAATTACTTATTGAAATATACAGAATGTATAACAACGCGGAATTGCTGAAATCATCCGACGCACGACACGCGCACTTCACGTAGCGGACGGCGTCAGTTTCATTTTTGAATTTGGACGCAAAAGCATGGTTAGTCTCGCCGAAACGTAATTTTTATTTAACCCAATTACTTGTTGAAATATACTTACAGTACAACCTAGATAGCTTGTTATAGTTAGAAACTAACGTAGTCTTTTCATATCTCGATTATTATAATCATGAGCTTATTAGCTTACTGTGAGATCTCACGTAGAAAGCCACTGTCACTAATACAAAAAGGTGACACCGTCTACGTTTCAAGTACGTAACGTTAGAGTGGTGTAGCGGCGTAGCGCACGAGATTTCGTGAATTAAACCTTTTTGACAAAATATTAGCTGACATCACTGAATTCCTATTCTTCATAGTAAGGATTTTACAAAACTGTAGCGCCGCACAGGCTAAGGCTAGACTCAACATTCTGCTAGCATTGTTAATGACAATATTCTGCAAACTCGAAGCTGTATCCTAACTACAAATGCAGCAACACTGTGCTTATACATGCTATCCATTGCAACGACAATTTCTTAATTTAGCATACCAATATTTAGATACCTAATCGTTTTTGAATAACTCTCTGCATCGACCTACAGTTCAAACATTTGTACGCCTACTATGGTCGTCGTGTTAGGCAGTGTAGGCTAACAGTAGACTTTTCGCAAACATTTTAGCAGTCTCTGATAAAATCATGCTTTTACCTGTTTAATCATTCACTATGATCAAAGCTCGTCTTGTGCCGTTACTTGCGACATAAGTAAACAAAGCCCGCAAAAATCTAGATAGACAATTCGTGCCAAAGGTAACGAACTAAGTTTGTTCGCCTACATTATACATCAAGTTATATAAAGGCACTGGACACTATTGGCAGGGGGTATATCCACTTGGTTAACACAGACAGTCCCGAACTCGTAATAGAACTAAAATATAGAAAATTGGAATAAAATCACGGTACAACCTAGTACACATACTACCTGAGCGTCGTATTTTGAATAGCCGTCTGGATCGGTCAGATTGGTTTCAGTCACGTGACAGCTGACCAATCAGGAGTTCCCAATATTTTTCGTTAAATTCTTCACTTCGCGTATTTGACAACTCTTTAATACTCCATCACTACTCATAAAAATACTATATTTTTTAAAGTAATTATTAAACCCCCAATAAATAATAAAATTAATGAAATGTTTTTGGAAATAGAGGACTGAAAGCAACCCTAGGTACTGATTTTTTCACTGTAGCAACCCCCAAAACAACAATAATTAGGCAAAAAGTAATTAAAGAGCCATAATGCGCATTGTCAATAAAGGTTCAGATTGTTTATTTGGCGCTCCCAAAGTATGTGTAACAAAATGGCGCACATCCTGAACCCTAACCGGGTACACATACTATATTCAGGTTGTGCGCCATCTTGGTACACATACTCCGGAAGCTCCGTTTATTCTTTGGCGTTTGGCGAGTTCGCTTAAACTGAAGCTATGCGTTTTTCGATTTTTGTAGAAATTCATTTAAAACACGACTAGTATTACTTTCATTTTTATTATAAAATATGACGCGAAACTTACTTTTTACTCCTAACAAAGCTTACTCCTAACAAAACCCTAGCTAAGCTCCAATTCAAATTTGAACAAAAAACTTTTTTTACAAAAACCGTTTTACTGGTTCATCATATATACCTTACTACAGTAATGGATCTCAATCTAAAACAGGTTCCCCAGAAAATTCTGAAAGTCACAGTGGGTCGCTTTTTTACAAAATCCCAAATATTACTGATTATATTTCGTTGGAATTTTCGGAGCTCCCGAAGTATGTGCACCAAGATGGCGCACAACCTGAATCCTAACCTGGTACACATAATATGCTCAGACTGTGCGCCATCTTGGTGCATAGGAGAACCGAATTTTCTTTGTTAATTTTTTAATTGATACTGATGAGCTGCTCAATATGTATGTGGAAAGCATCGTGACTCAAAAACATGGAGGCATCATTGTGCTAAGTGCAGTCATGCCACGAAAGCTCCCGACATGCGTAGCTTTCTTACTTTGTGATAATTTCTGGGAAAATTGAAAATTATGTAAAAACGATAGTTTTGTATTAGTTATGTTGTAATGTTTCGACCTTGAAAGCACTACATGCCTATACTTGAGTCATGGGATATTACAAAATTTATTTTTGAAAAAAATTTTGGTTTGCTTGAAAAAGAGGTTCGAACCACTGCTCTACCCAATTCATAACAAAAGAAGATGTATGTAGTGGGCGATTCATGAGGGACCCATAATCAGATATATTTTCTGTTATTTATGATTTATTACATTTTTCGGAACTCCAGAAGTGTGTGTACCAATATGGAGGTAACTAATTTTGTTCGCCAATTTTACATCAAGTTGTGTAAAGGGACTGAAACCTATGGGCAGGGGTAATATTCACTTTGCTAACACAGACAGTCCCCGAACTCGAAACCCATTTTTCAATACATTGTTTTCAATATTGAAAATGTTTTGGTTTGAAATTTCAGTAAGAATGGTAAAAACATAAGATATGAGTCTGAAATGTGTTTATTGAAATATATTCAAAATAAAACCATTGGATGAGAAATATTTGGATTTGATGAAACTTTTACAGCCCCGACAAGCGCAGGTATTTTGTGCAGCGCAATCTTAAGTAATATACGACGATGTAAATGATCATAATATTATATATTACCGTTAAAGTGCTATTTTGATATCACATTAATGATTCGTTGATCACCTGATTCAATGTTATGTGTTGTGAGTATACAAAAATATAGTTAAAAAAATTGTTGTAAAACGCTAAAGTTGTAGAATGCACGAATTCGTCGTGTTGTGACGACTACTGAGAATGCGAACGCATTTACACTGTTTGCATACCTTAGCATTAATTTTATCAAAAGCAATTTTATTCGTATTGAAGTAATCTTTTTTTTTTTATGAGATATTTTGCATTTACGATCTGATAAAACATTACAAGCAGTCTGACACAAATTTATTGATTTTTTTCAACAGTATTAAGCGGAAGAATGAATCAGAATAAAAAACTATATACTGTAGAGGTATGTTGTTTTTTAGAATTATTTTAGGCGGTGCCTTGCTAGCGAGAAGGAAGAAGCTATTTTTGGTGTTGATACTTTATTCGCAACGTTAATTTCGTTGTTTTAATTCACAAATTCAATCGGAATGAATTTGTTATTGATTGCTTGTTTTTGTTTGATGGTTGCTTATACAGGTATGTTAATAAACATTGTTACTTGTACTGTTTCTTGTAGCATCGAGCCTAGTTTATTTAGTTTCAAAATCTCAAAACCATCTGGATTTATATGGTCTGGTCAATTTATTAAACGCTCGGCTAGAAGAGTGAGTTTGGAATGACAGTATTCCTTCTGGCAGGATAAAGTAATTCTGATCCCAGGCACGACCACACCCAGGGCAAGTTTATTCCTTTCTGTTCTCACGATGTTTACACTTAAATTTATCGATAGATTAGCATTTGTAATAATCAGCGTCTGATAACTCTGGACGAGAAGTATGATATGAGAACTCGTGAAAATTGAATTCCTTTTGGGCAGGTAACGCAGCCAAGTGCTACACTTGCAGCAATTGCAGCGATGAGAAGTTGAGTAGTTCCCAACTGGTGAATTGTTCGGTTTCCCAGACCACATGTGTCAAAGAAACGAAATCAAATGGTGGGCATTTTATTCTTATCCGGCAGATACCTTATTGGTCCTAAATACTTCTTGTAATTTTACAAATATCTTGAGCGATACAAGTAAAAACAAAAAAGCATTGTTCAATTATTTGGACACAATGCATACGGGTGTCTGTTTGATATGTTCATTGCAGAGCAACCGAGTTTGCTGCAGAGAAATAAAAAGTTGTTCATTTTTATTTGAAAAACTTCAAAATAATTTTGGTTGAGACGTTATCCACATCAAGTACTGAATTTTTCGCGGCAACAGCAATCACCCAACACAACAAGAATTTAACAAAATGTTTGATATGTTCATCTAGCGTCTAATAAAAAATATGTTATCAAACTTTACGAATCATAATGCGCACTGTCAATTAATGCTTTGATTACGGTTTTCATCATACATAAGGCACTGCGGACTATAGAACGCAACCGGTACCGGTTTGGGTGCAGGCAATATGGAAGGGACTACCTGATCCATATATTAGGCGCAACAGCTTATAAGGCGTGCGATCATTCTTGAGACAGAAAAGTAAGCCTTGAGATTCCTAAAATACAAGGAAGTAACATCAATCTTCAACCTTGATTTTAGGTGCTGTTAATCGATATTGCACCTCACCGCGTGAAAGTGGATGCAAACAAAAGGGAAGTGGTGAATTCGCGACCGACATTTGTTTTTGCAACGAAGTTGAGTTTGAATTTTTAATGTGATAATCTCAATCATATTGCCATCAACAGTCGGCTGCGGTCTCTGAACAATTAGTGACTTGGTCGGCGTAATTTTAGCAATTTTCTGAAATATGGGTCCTGTCAAAATAATAGTGAATTTGATACAAAATAGAAGTTGTCCTGAAATTTAGTGTTATTGATAATTGATCCACATTAGTCGGGGGATCATATATACTTATGAATCCTGTTATGTGTATATTAGTCAATTGTAGAGCCCAGATGAACACTAACACAAATGTATTTTTCAAATACAAATGTATACAAATGTAATTTTCAGACAAACTGCTCATGGACATATAAACTGATAAATAAATGAAACAGTATAAAACTTTAATAATATCGCCAGCATATCAGGCTCATATCTCTCTTTGTAAACAAACGGAAAGATGATGATATTTTAATTCACTATTTCCAATAGTTTTTTTCAAATTTATTCAGATGGATGTAACGGAATTGATAGCTACTCTTCAGCCGCTGCAACAACCACTTCGATTATTGAACCAAACACTTCAAGCGCCGCAACCATCAAATCAAGTTTCCTGATTGGATTCTTTATCAGCCTCATCGTCGCTACATTTATGGTCGTTTAGACCAGAAATAATGAATGGTCATAATAAACACTTTGTGAGTGGATCTTTGGGAAAAAATATGAAACGTTTGATATTCTCTGTTGTTGATTTATCTCACAATCAAGCTTGGTTATACATGAATTATAGATAAATTGAATGTGAATTACTTGTCTTATACGAATTCTAATACAGGAAAGTTGAATCTTATGTTCGCCATTTTGATCCGGAAGAAACTAATTGCAATGAGTCCGGGTATAGCACCGGATATGTTTTGGATATCCGGATGGATTCAAATTCCTTCCTTGATTCAACTTTGCCTCGGATATTTTCGGCTATCACGTTTCATTATTTTAATTTTCTGTTACATTTTTCTCATTGTGTAAAACAATTTATTTAACAAAAAAAACCCACTATTTATGACGTCATATTCTATGACTAACGTTCTTTATTACATTTTTGTTACATAACTCAGTAACAGGGAAAATAAAACTTGAGTTTGGAAAGTTGTCTATTGCGATTTGTTCGAGTCAACTCGTCTATCCAACACTGCAAATAGCTCAATGTATTCAACTTTCGGCAAAACTGAAAAGAAAAAATAAGGGCTCATCCAGGATTTTCTTGGATTCAAAATCGAAATTTCCATGCAACAGCTTTTGAAACAGTCGTCACTATTTTATTGTGTTCAAGGTAACTCGCGATTGCGTTACAACGAAATAAAAGCATTAATTCTTCGAAATACCACGGCAATCTGTTGACATTGAAAAATAAGATAAAAATTTGAGATGACTAATTTTTAATTTTGATACGTATTGATTGGTACAACGAATTCACTGATTTGTTTGCTGGTAATCAGTATGGGATTTATTGAACGTATGCTTCAACATATTTCCTGCAAAGTAATCTGAAGTATGATACGATATAAACATCATAACATTATATATTTCCGATACAGTGCTAATTTGTTACCACAGTAATTTAATCACCTGATTCAATGTTAAAGCGTTCTGACTGTACTGTCGGTGTTAATTTTATCCAAATCCATTTTATTCGCATTGAAGTAACTCCTTTCATAAGATATTTTGCACTTACGATCTGATAAAACGCTACAAGCAGTCTGACCCAATTTTTTTAACAGTATTAAGCGGAAGAGTGAATCAGAATAAAAAACTATATACGGTAAAAGCATGTTATCTTTTTAAGAATTATTAGGCGGTGATTTGCACTTGGAATGAATTCGTTATTGATTGCTTGATTATGTTTGATGATTTTTGCTACAGGTATGTGGATAAAATTATTACTTTTACAGTTACTTGTAGCATTGAAAAAACTCTTTTGGTTTTAAAATCAATCCCAAAATTACCTGTGTCGTGTAGTACTCCCCTGTGCAAAAAGTCTGATATGGGAACACGTGAAACTAAAATTCTTTTTAACAAGGTTACCCGACAGAATGGTGGTGCAGTGCCGAGATGACTTCCTTACGTGTGGCAAAGAAACTGAAAATAGTGGGTATTTTATTCATATTGCGCATTGATCCTAAATATTTGATGTAACTTCACAAATATATCAGCAGTCTTGAGCAATACAAATAAGAAAGCTATGCTCAGATTTATGGACACGCATCGCCACCTAGTGGCAAATTCGGATGACGTCATAGCAAACAAACGCGAATACCATGCAGCTCACCTGAATATTTAAAATAAATAAAAGAAATAGCCTTCTAGCAAAAAAATTTAATCTTCAAACACTGAAAATGTTAAAGCGATTGGTCCAGTAAGCAAAGAGAAAAGCGTTTGTTTTCTGTGACAAAGAAGAACAACAACATAATACTAAAACGATCTATAGGTCCACTTACGTGTCCAATAGGAACAAGAAAGCAATGTTCAGTTATATAAACACATTACAAATCAAAACCCCAAAAAAAGTGGCTGATATGCCGGCGAAGATGTCAAATACATAACACATTTTTATAAGTTACAAATAGTTTCAACACTAATAACAAAATATCCACCACCCCCTAAATGTGCCCTCCAACCTCACCCCCTCGTTTTAAAATAAAATGCTGTGGAGCATACAGAGTCACCGGATTTTGGAGTTAACTAATTTTGTTCGCCTACGTTACATCAAGTTGTGTAAAGAAACTGAACTCTATGGGCAGGGGGTATGTTCATGGCACAGACAATCCCCGAACTCGTAATACAACTAAAATATAGAAAATCGGAATAAAATTATGGCCTAACCCTGGTACACACACTACGAGAGTACCACTTCCTACTTTCATTCCATACAAGGCTCTGTACAAGCTGACAATGATATTTAAGAAACGCCTATTTTATATTAGTAGTTTTCATTTGTGAAATATCATATTGTAACGTGCGAAAATAAGAAATAAAGCAAGAATATTAAATAGGAAATGAACGATGCTAATAATAACAATGATAATGCATTTGCGGAATTGATTGGGAACGTAACTTTTTGCCGCGTAGGTGTCAGATTGTGTATTTTTACTTTCAGAATTTCGATAAGAATGAGAGAAAATAAATTAGATGCATCTATCTTTACTTAGAGAATATATCAATAAAACATCCGAATTTTGGCAACACCATAGAACAAAACACTTTTGTACAAAGACCCCGCCACTAATGTAAAAATGTGATATTGAAAAAAAAAACTGCCACGCTTTTTAATAACAAATTAGTTGGGGTTCAAGTTTGAGTTAGGAATGATTGAAAATTAGAATTTCCAGCGCATTTCGCATTCCTAACCCATGCACTCCAACCATAATAATTATTATTATTTTTTCAATTGGAGCGTTTGCCGGGGGCTTTGTACGAAAGATATCAAAAACACACAGCTATTTTGTAGTTTGAATATTACAGTTATTTGGGTTATATGTAAGAAAAGAATAAATGGGGTTTTAAATTACATTTTCTCAAGAAGTAAAAGAAAAGTACTTTTATAATCTTGGTGGTTGTTACATTTCGCTTTCATATTAGCATTCATTCTTAAACACATAAAAATAGGAAAATTTGAAACAAAATTAAGTTATCGTTGGTTTCAAAACACACAAAAATGACTTCAATCAATGCTCCAACTCACTCTTCTAACCCGGAATTTCACCAAATTGACCACACCATAAAAATCTAGATGGTTTAGAGATTAAACCAAGTAAACTATGTCCGATGCTACAAGGAACAGTAAATATAATAATATATCCACATACCTGTAGCAGCAAACATAAACAAGCAGCCAATAACGAATTCATTCTGAGTGATTTTGTGAATTAAAACAACAAAGTTTTCGTTACAAATAAAGTATCAACACCAAAAATAGCTGCGTTTCTCTTCTCGCTAGCAAGGCACCGCCTAAAATAATTCTAAAAACTAGAACATACTTCTACAGTATATAGTTTTTTATTCTGATTCATTCTTCCGCTTAATACTGTTGAAAAAAATCAATAAATTTGGGTCAGACTGCTTGTAATGTTTTATCAGATCGTAAGTGCAAAATATTTTATGAAAGGAGGATTACTTGAATGCGAATAAAATCGATTAGAATAAAATTATTACCGAGATATATAGAACGGTGCGAATGCGATCGCTTTGTAAGTAGTGGTTATAACGAGGCAAATTTGTACATTTCATAATTTTAGCGTGCGAAAGATATCTTTGTTTGATCAGAACGCTTCAACATTGAATCAGGTGATTAACGAATCATTACTGTGGTAACAAATTAGCACTGTAACGGAAAAATATAATATGATGTTATTTACATCGTACCTTACTTCAGATTACTCTGCAGGAAATACGTTAAAGCATCGGTTCATCAAATCCCAAACTGATTACTAGCAAACAAATCAGTGAATTTGTCGTACCAATCAATGGGTATCAAAATTAAATATTATTCATTTCAAAAATTTTTATCTTAATTTTTAATGTTCACAGATTGCCGTGGTAGTTTGAATCAGTAATGCTTTTATTTTGCTGACGCAATCGCAGGTTACGTTGAACACAATTAAATCGCGACGACTGTTTTAAAAGCTGTTGCATGGGAATTTCAATTTTGAACCCAAGAAAATCCTGGCTGTGCCCCTGTTTTTGCCTCTCAGTTTTTTCAAAAGTTTAATACATTGAGATATTTGCAGTGTTGGAGAGACAAGTTGATTTGAAAAAATCTCAATAAACAAATTTCCCCACTCATGTTTTATTTTTCCTGTTACTGAGTTCACTGGGCCATTTTATTTCCTTCTAAATCCTTCTAAAAAACTTTAACGTAGAGGTAGATTTGTATATGGAAAACAATTTATTCAAAAATGTAATAAAATATGTCAGTCTTAGAATATGACGTCATAAATAGGGCATTTTTGTTCAATAAATTGTCTCACACAATGAGAAAAATGAAACAAAAACTTAAAATAATGAAACCGGATACCCGAAAATATCCGGATCGCAGTTGAATCGCTCGTTTCACAAGAAAAGAATTTTGAAATAAGCCGGATATTCAAAACATATCCTGTGCTATATCCGGACTCATTGCAATTCTTTTCTCCTAAAACAAAATGGCGAACATGAGATTCAACTGCGCCTGTATTGGATTTTGTTTAAGACAAGTAACCCACTTTCAGTTTATCTGTCATTCATATATAACCAAGCTCAATCATGCAATATGTCAGCAAAAGTGAGTACAAACTTTGTTGCTATAGCTCCACCAGATGGCGCCAGTCGTATAGTGCTTATAATGATTCCGCGTTACAACGAGTTTCGATTTTTTAAACAATTACTTTATAACAAGACACACCCAATAAACCAATTAGTGAATTTTTAAACATTTGCGAATGATAGAAAGAAATAACTAGGTGCGTGGAACACGGAAACTACTTCATGCACATGACCTCGTCATGATGTAATGGATTGGGTAGAGCAGGAATGCTCAAAGTTTTTTTTGCAAGGGCAGCATTGAGAAATTTGCTATGAAATTGTCGAATTGAATGGTGGCTGACATTGTTGATATAATCTATAATATAAATTATATGCAATACTTTCAATCGCCTTAGTTTTGTTATGTCTGGTCTAAACAATAATAAATTTAGCAACGAGAAGGCTGATAACGGATACAAGTATGATGCTTGATTTGATGCTTCCGGCACTTGAATGGGTTGCTGCTGCAGTGGTTGTAGGTGTGATGTCAGCTCCGTTACATCCATCTGAATGAATTTAAAAAAGTTTCAACTTTAAATTGACATTTCATCTTTCTATTTATTTGGATATGGATATCGCAGGTTGAATGTGATGCATGACGTAATAAATTGAGTATTCGATACAGAGTCGGAAAGATTTCTTTCCTTCAAACAATTTTAATTCGTATGTGACTTACTGTTTGTCTAGAACACGTTTAGGAGTGAAGTCGTGATATCTCATAGAAACAATTTTATAGTAAGAGTGACAGCGATGAAATTTAGTGTTTCTCAAACTGTGTGACGCGGCAAACTAGTGTGCCGTGAGAGATTCACAGGTGTGCCGCGGAACTTTTTGGAATCTTAAAAAATAAGCTATTCGTTTGCGAAATGACCTGTTTTTCAATCATTGTTTCCCAGAAAGTTTGTACAAGTTTTGGCTTTACGCTTACAAATCCTATTCAATCATCGATGCAAAAGCCGTCAAATTAATCTTTGCATTGCCATTTGTACAGATTTTTTACTCTGATTAAAATTAAAAGCAAAAAGGAAGCGACTTTTTGGAATTGACGATGAAATGCGGGCGTGATTGGCAACAACGGAACCTCGTTTCAATCTTATTTGTTCCTGAAAACAGGCGCTCCCATCGCATTAACATTTGCAGAATAAATTTGTTTAAAGCTAACTTCATTTTTTTACAATTGTGCCGCAATTTTCGTTTATTTGTCTAGTGCGCCACAAGCAAAAAAAGTTTGGTAACCACTGGCTTAAGGCCACGTTTCCCAGCGAGGAAGTAATTTGAATGAGAAGGAAATATTACTTTGTATTTGCGTGTGGCATTACTAGTATTTCATACTTATTTAGTCGATTAAAAAATGAAAAGTTGATTTTACTGAAAACGAAAAACTGTTTAGCTAACATGATCTGTCAAAAAAGATATTCTTTCCGGTTTGAATGATTTTGGATAGGAAATATTACTTCATAATTGTGTGTGCAATTACTAATATTTTATACATATTTAGTCTTACTGTATTGTATTCAATCTATATTTATGTAGACATTATAAACTATAGAAAATGTTCGGTGCTCCCGTAGTATGTGCACCAAGATGGCGCACAACC
Organism: Styela clava; assembly: GCF_013122585.1. NCBI lineage: Eukaryota > Metazoa > Chordata > Ascidiacea > Stolidobranchia > Styelidae > Styela > Styela clava. Next base: position 18,721,534 of record NW_024102826.1, on the reverse strand, counting down.
TGGACGTGGTATTGTATCAGGTTAGGGTTATAAGGTTGTGCGCCATCTTTATACACAAACCACGGGAGCGTTAAATAAATGTTCAGGGGTCAGCGTACAAATCGCATGTATCACAGTTTTGTTATGGATTGAATGACAAAGAAAAATAGAGTTTTAAGCATAGTAAGGGAGGAATTCAGCGCTTAAAAATAGACCAAGGAAGGGGTTTGTCAAAAAAGATTGAGAACCACTGGTTGAAGGGTTGGAATTTTACATGAAGACTATGCCCACTACATTGCATAGGATGTAATAAACTCTATAGGCAATTACGAACCCATAAAGTTCCATTGATTCCGAGATATAGCAGCTTCCAACATGACAGTAGCATCTTGTAAAGAGACTTGTTTTGAGTGAAAGTCGTAGAAAAGATACAAACATAATACTAGAACTTACCCCCTTTGCAAAGGCAAACTGTCCCGGTGCTTTTACCATCAGTCATTGTTTTGCAGCCAGTAATAGCAGACGAGTTTCCGCCACATGTTCGCGTCACAATCCCTGTAAATAATATTACAAATTGAAACAAGTTTTCATCAAATCAAAAGTTTTTGTGAAATTAAATCAACAATTCGTATGAACGATTTGTATAAACAAGAGCCAAAGCTTCCAATGTCTATTCACCGGTTCTCAAGTGGGCCACAAACCTATTAGAATTGGTATGGGTATTGGAACAATTTTTTTTCTCATTTGTGTCGCGATAGTTAACTTTTTATTTTAGTAGCAATGAACGATGATGCGTTTTATATCATAATTATTAACGTAAAAGTGTTTATTTTTTGCCAAAAGAGATTTTTGTTTTCTTGTAGTTTTTCTATTGCGTGACTAATTCAACGGGCAACAGGATTTTCAGGTCAAGAAAGAAAAAAGATTGAGAACCACTGGGGTATGCAGTGAGTATTGGAAATTCCAAAATCGTTATTTTATCACAAGTATGCCGTTTAGTTTGAAAATGAAACTAGGCTCGGCCTTTTATTATTGGACACATTCAATTAGACATATGGATCGTTTTGTTGTTGTTGTTTTGTGAAAAAAGACATTCGTACTTGTTTATTGTTATCATAATTTTAATTTGTTCAGAGATAGTTGAGGGGTAATCCCTCATCCATTTGACATAGATGTCCTGAAATACCTGTTTGAGAAACCGTCGGTTAATTGAAATATTGCTTGGGACTTTCATAAGCAATGTGTGAAGCACTTACCCTTCGAAGAACTCCACTCACAAGAAACTTGAGAAATTGAGCAATTGATAAGTTGAGAAGAAACTAGCTTTCCAGCATCGATGCAGTCAAAACAATAGTAGCATTGAATCGCGTAACCTTAATTACAAGAAATAAAATGAATAAAAAGACAGTATGCCCAGATATATGGACACGAACCCCAAATCCGAATTCAAACATTGTGCAGTACCGGTAATCTTCTTTTCTGACCTGTGATTACGGAACCGCCACATGGTTGATTACGTTACGTAATTTTGATTACGTCATCATACAATACTTCAAGGTAAAAAGCGAATTCCATACAAATCACAATTTTTTTTTTTTAATATTGAAATTACTAGCGACAACAACAATTTTTACCCCGTAAAAATTTCAAAGCAATTGGTCCAGTATATAAAGAGAGAAGCAAAGTAGAAGAAAGCTAACATCATCAACAATTTAACAAAATTATTCATAGGTCCATTCCGTGAACGAACGATTTAGAAATCGCAAAACACTTGGTTTGCTTCAATATAATAACTTATTTACAGCCTTGTTTGGAGCCAAACAAAAACCATAATAAAAAATAGCAGAAATACGAACCTGTCGCGACGAACATGTAGCACAAGCATGCAATCAAGAAAATCTTCATTTTGAGTGATTTCAAAGTTTACAACAGCTTAACAATGAGTAAGTAAATACACTAAAATTAAAGTATAATATTTAAACCAAAGCTACAAAATCATTTGTAAAAGCTATTGAATCATAAATTATTTCATATTGGAAATCGAATGGTAAACGCGTTGCAGAGTTGTTAGCGATGACACATACGATATGCCATGCAGGTTTGCGGACTCAAATTTCAACGACTCCGCTCAAAGCCTGAATCTGAATCATTCACTATTTTTGTCGTCACTTCATCTATACGTTGGCAGTTGATAGAGTCGAAATACTTATATAAACGAGGCAGTCAAAATAAATTTTACTCAATAAAACTAAAATAAAATTCAAACGCTTCAGAGTTGTGAGTTCTCGCCCTTTAATGCATTTTTCAAGACTGCAGCGCTCGAGACTGATTATTTATGAAATTTTGTTGACTCGTACTCGACGCGAACGCTTCAGGGTCGCAGTCTACTGTTGAGGTTTTCGAGTCTTTAGCTCTTCTTTTCGGCAGCGACCACGACGACACGGTGGTATGAGTGTGATATCGACAGGCGAAACTGGCCTTTCTATAGGCCCTCAATTATTTTTGCTTCCGCTCTTTCGGTCCAGAAGAGTATCCAAGAAAAAAATCCGCACATGACGCTGTAATAATATGAGAGAGCATTACGATATTGCAGTGTTGGTGCGAAACAGAGAAAAAATACTCGTTGCCTGGACTGATATGTTCTTATTTGCTTATATGAAATTCTTTCAAAGACAAAAAGAATGCTGGGCCAATAAACCTGAGATATATCTTGTAAACAAAGGCAGTGGTTCACGCAATCTTCTGAAAATTTCCCAGAATTTTTTAAATTCACGACGCATTAAGGTTCTATATTACAATTACAAACCATCGCGCCCGGGAAGGAAAATTTAATTGATAAGCATCAATTTATGGTGAAGAAATGGGGAATATATCCACATTTGATCAATGCGATACGTGAGCTTGTGTTTATGGACTTACACAATTATACCGCTGCTGTTTAATAGCTCTGGCTGACTTTTGTACAGTTTTACCTGTCTACACGCTGTAAAACGTCACTATAAATTTGCATTTATAAATTGCGCATCTAGCTAACTGAACAAAAATTTCACTATGCTAATGTTGCAAAGCAAAGTTTGATTGCGCATTGCAAAACCCGATTGTTACATTTATGCTGACACGTACTTTGTTGATTGATATTTTTTGAAATGCATTTTGGCGATACCAGTGTCATCAGAAGCAGTAAAGCGCTTATTTAATGCGGCCGGATTGTAGTTAAATGCAAAAACAGATGTTACCTGCTTTTGTTATGAACTCTTTGAACATCAAATTTGCATGTAACATGTAAATTAAGGAAATGATTCAGGAATTATCCGGATTAACTGCATTATTAGAAACAGTCGATGAACAGAAAATTGATAATTTGATGAATGAGCAGAGTGACTCAGAACTAGACAATACTTCTGAAATTTAAAGAAGTCAATAAAATTTTGCATGTCTTCTTCTACACGCAGTCTTATTTAGTAGACACTAAACCTAAATTTTTCTAAATTCAGTAATTTTTATTGAATTTTATTCCTATGGGAATCCCATAGGATGGGACAGGTACGGTGGCCCATCGTTGTCACGCGTAAAATTGAAAAAATAAATAAAAAACTTAAAATAAAATTAAAATAAGAAAATAGTTAAAATAGAAAAAACATAAAAAAAAATTAAATGCAAAAAAAAATTAAAAATGAAAACGAAAATAAAATAAAAACGGGATAAAAAAAGCAAAAAAAAATTGAAAAAAAAAAAAAACGTGAATAAAAAGAAAATAAAAGGGTTGCTACGATGGGCCGCCTCGTGGCCCATCGTTGTCACGCGATTTTATTTTGAGAAAATTTGCTTTTGCTTGGGACCAACGTTGTCATGCATATTCCTACGCGCACAAACGGTGTTCCCTGGGTTTCTGACTCACTACTGATTTTCTTGAGCAATATTCAATAAATTCAAAACGAAAATGTTCTATAAATTCTTCATGCTACAAGTTAGAACTAGAAGTAATATATTTATAATAATGATAAGAGAATATAGAATTGAGTACGAAAGTTCGGGAAATTTGTTTTTACGTGTAGAAGGTAATTGAATTGGAGAATGCTGCTCAACTAGCACCGACTTGAATTAAAGAAAAGGACTGTGTGCATAAAGTAGCCTAGTTAGACTCGTCCGTCGGCTCTGGCCACTACTGTCTGATCGTACAACTACGAGGCTGTAAGGCGATTATGGTTAGACCTGATTTAAATGGAATGTGCATGTCGGCATGTGCATACGGTATGGCATACCGTACGGCATACCGTACACTGGGCTGGTAACGTACCGATCCAGACGAATGATAAATCGCGCGGACTCAACCATTTATTTCAATCCATCCCTCGATTCACCATATTCTGCTAGACTATCCGTATCTCCCACTCGTTTCATGAGCGACTGTATGCTGGGTACCGGGTACGATCAGACGGTATCGGTTTCGCACGAGTGTCCGGACAACTGAGCATTTAAGCAGCATTCTCCAATTCAACTAACTTCTACACGTAAAAACAAATTTCTCGAATTTTCGTATTCAATTCCCTATTCTCTTGTCATTATTTTATATATATTAATTACTTCTAGTTTAACTTGTATCATGGAGAGTTTATAGAACATTTGCAAATTAAATTTATTGATTATTGCCCAAGAAAATCAGTATGAGTTAGAAACCCAGGGAAAACCGTTCGTGCGCGTAGGATTATGCATTTTTTCAATTTTTTTTTTTATCATTTTTTTTATTATTTTTATTTCAAATTTTTTTATTTCAATTTTTTTTTGTTTTTTCACAACTATTTTTTTATTTTACTTTTATTTCAAGTTTTTTATTTCATTTTTCAATTTTATGCTTGACAATTATGGGCCACCATAGACAGGCATAAATTACTAAAAGATGGGATGAGACAGATAGTTATGTCCTATGGACAAGCACTCCGCAGTGGGTTCCCAGGTGTGCACTGAAGCATTCTGAATTGATAAAAAGGCAATTGTATTGAGTTTGATTCAATATAGCATTTAATATTTAGAATGTAAATTATTCTGTTTTTCCATATCGGCATTTTATAAACTGACACTATTTTGTCAAATATTCTCGACGTCTTTTAACTGGCATTTCTCGCTCGACATTGTTCTACGAATTTATAATTCTTTGCATAAATTGAGAAATCATAAAAGCAGAAATCTTCAAATATTGCTCACACAAACGGAATCATACCACCGTCGTTATCTCTCCCCTGACAAGGCAAATGAGTCAATTGTCACAGTTTGAGAATTTTCTTGCTCCCTTAAAACAAATATTTTCATTCAGGAAGTTCGCTTCAAGCGAAGTCGCTAGACTTCAACTAAGCTAGCGTTTCCCAACCGAAAAGAAACTATTTGTAACTTATCAAAAGAGTTATGTATTTGTAGGACCGTTTTCACTGGTAAACGCCATTTTCTGGATATTCAAATACAATTATATTCAAGTTAGGAATTCAACCGTAGTTTCGCACCTCAAAACTTAGGGGGGGTGTTTACCGCCTACAGCGTAGAGTGCGGATAAGTGATAGAAGAAAACTTGAAAGTCTCATTAAATGCTAAACCACCCAAAACTACCGCAATACCCTTCATGTTTATGTGAGGACAGTTATTGTAATAAAAAATTTTATTTGGTCAAAATCACAATGAGAATGCAATAAATAAATAAGCAAAATTGCACAAACATAATTTAAAGAAAATTTTACTAAAGTGCATTGTTGTGCGGGGAGTTTGAGGAAATTGAAAAAACACAATCATATGGCCACCAAGACCTCTAATAAGATTCATATATTTATTCATGTCGCTTATTAACCTTGCATGGCAAATTAACCTAGGCTTGCGGGTAGGGATATACGTTTCAGAATTTCAAATCGATTCGAAGAAATTTAAGAAAAAATGCTTGATTCTATTTAGAAAGAAAAATAGATACCACAAGGCAACTGCACGACACAGCAGCGCTACCGTTATATCGACCGAAAGCGTTTATTATCCTTGCGTTTACAGCTTTCCAAAGCCGTGACACTCCCAGAGTCGTTATATTTCATATTGGTAGCAGCTTTCGAGGGACCAATGGTTTCGCTCAATTTTGTTCGACTACTTAAAATGTTACAAAGTTTCACAAATATTTGGAACGTTTCTTCAAATTATTTACATAATAATATTATAATAAAACATCATTGCTTCATACCGTATGTCTGCGATGCTTGCCTCGTTATCATTGGTTCTTTTAAAATCATGGCGCATACGGTACTAACTATAGCGATTATAATTTGGATGAATTTTGAAGGTCAATTTTAGAAGAAACAATCGCTATAAATCCGATATTATTTGCAAACATAATTGTATGTGAGTAAATATGTAACTGAGTATAGCTTTATGTAATAAAAAATAAATCTTAGCCGTAATATATTTGGTAGTTGATACATCCATGCAGTGTGTTTTTCTGGTAACTTTCTTAATTCTTCAAGCTCATGGGGCTTAGACCGTAACAGATAGCGGGAAAACGTGGATTTTCAAGAGATTTAAGGATCCAAAATGCGTTTCAAGGAAAATGAGAATAAAAGGATACCCCTGCCCCTAGCACACAAAAAAAATGAAAATAAAATAAAGATAAATTAAGCCCGAGTATTATTTCTCGCAAAAAATTGAAATAATTGTCTTATTTTCGGAGACAGAGTACATGGACGAGGTGGCGGGCATCGAATTTGTACACGAGGTGTGTACCTGCTATATATGCCAGAGGTGAGTAAGGTTTTTGAAAAAGGGGCCAAAAATTTTGCCCACTTGGATTTACGGGCCGTGTAAGTGTGACGTAAAGAGTTTTTATGAACAATATTTACAGTGTTACGAAAGAAAAAGTAGGAAACAATAAATTCGAGATAAAACTCAATTTAATCGCAATCTCAACAAATTCCTTGAGCTGTTTTTCATTTAAAACATCAAAATTTAATTTTAGTTTGTGGTTGTGGCAGCATCAGGCGGGACAGATTGAATTACCCAATCACGCGGGCCGAAGTTTGCCCATGTCAGCGCTACCATCATAGTCAAACCTGAGGCATACGATTCATAAAAGTTCTCTTCGTCACTATTCAAATTTCTCGATAATATAGGCATATAAATATCACGTCCTTGTTACTGCCATATTTTCTTGCACATCTTCGACGTTATCCTCATTTTTAACTTTATTTTTTCTTTGAAGATACCGTTCGCTCAATTTGGCTTCTACTGCTGTTATGTGAGGTGGAGGGGCCGGCAAGACCCAGAATGCAAGGTACGAATATTAGTTCGTTCCAGAGACCGTATCTAACGACACACACGAATACCTGAATTATAGAAAATTGACTTTGCTATTATAGTATTAATAGTAAACGTTTTAAGCAAGTCGACTGCTAAATGGTAAATGATTTAACAAGTTTTGAAGCAATCTATAGACCAGGGTTGTGGATTCGGTTTTTGAAATGTTGACATTTTGAACTGAACTTGAAATCCCAACAATTTTAAATAGCACCGTAAAATCAATAAGAAAAACAAGAGAACTATGCTCAAATATATGGACACGTAGAGCCACATAATTTTGATGACGTCATAGCGAAAAAAAGAAATAGCTTCCTGGAGAAAAAATTTATCTTTAACCACTGAAAATTTCAAAGCAATTGGTCCAGTATTCGAAGAGAATTTTTAATATTGACGAAGACAAATAACAACAACAACATAATATTGAAACGATCGTTATGTCCACTACGTGTCCAATAAACAATTTTTTATGCTTTCTACTGCACAGTAGAAACTTTACCTACATAAGGCTCTGGATACAAAAAATCCAACTTACTAACCAAAACTAAAAACGCGTGTATTGACTTGTTTATTTTAGGTTAATGCAGTGTTTGAAGCTCGGGTGTCCAATTGAAATTTAATATTCGATTATCGCGAACTTCGAATATCGTTTTTGGCGTTTATAAGAATACATAATATGGTACACATACCCTAGAGCCGGCCCGCCGTCAACGTTTTGATCCAAAAAAATTTACAATTATTTCAATTTTAACGTAATCAAAAGCAGTCGGTAGTAAATTACAGTCGACATGAAAGAATTTTAATTAGCTCTGATTTGAAGTGCTTATTACACGTCACGGATGTTTTTAATTGAAAATATTTTACAACTATTATCGTATATATATTTCAATTTTGTTGAGATAGTTAGTGCGGCCTCGGCAATAAATCTAAAAGCAGATTGTGTAATTAATTGTGTTCATCCTTTAATTTCAATAGTGACCAAACATAAAGGCAAATGTTTTAATTTCTTGCAATTTAGAGCGTTTAAAATAGCTCTTAAATATTATTTAGTATCTATTGCGGCGGCAGACAACAGCCGACATCAGCGCCAACTCGCAAAAAAAAAAGATTTTCGGTCTTAATTCTTTAAACTGCAAAATGAAAAGAGTAAATTCTGATTTTGAATTTGACCCGCCTATAAAGAGGTTGCACACCCCTGCCCTAATCTATTGGGGTGGCATGTCGTGCTAAGCGTAATATACGCTTGCCATCGCAGATTCGAATCCTGTGTGGAATAATTATGTGCGAAAGGATTACTGGCCCTAATACCCGACTTGAACTGGTAACCGGAAGAGAAGCCGTGTTTGCCATATGATTGGGTCGTTTTATCGGTTTTCCTCTCCCTCATGGATAAATATGTAATCATATCCTAATTATTACTTTTATCTTTCAGGGAAATGGAGGGTTTACATGTCATGCTGGAAAATGGTCTCAAGAGGTACCAAGTTGTATTGTCCGATGTGCCTAATCGGTAATCAATGCGAGCATTCGACAAGATTCAGGGTTGTTAAGGAGCAATGCGCTAAGAAGGATTGGAAGGTAAGTAACGAAAAACGCACGGAGTTTACTAAAAATATGGGTGAACGAGCGCGGCAAATAGAATGCGTTACCTTTCTCGGACGGTCATGGTGGATTATAGATATCAGTAGCTAGTCGACGGCACGAAATCTCTCTTTCATGTTTTAAATCATTGATAATCTACGTTTTGCAGTTATTTTGAATAAAACGTTTTATTTATAAATAAATGGATATCGGCTTTATATTTTGTATATTTAAAAATCTCGTATTTCGGTACTTTGTAATTTTGTTTTTGATAGATGAAAATTTGAGGCATCCCCCGAAAGTAAGCCCTAGGGTTTTTTTTCGGATGGAAATTGTGATGAGACTCGGTCTTTATTTTCGAGGAGACACGGTACGTCATATCACTTTAAAAAAATAAGCCTCTACCCTCTCGAAAAAATTTCGCTGGTTCCCTTCTAATCAAAATAAATCAACGAAATTTTATGTGAAATATTACGTCCCATAGCACTAGGAGGGAATTTGATAAGTGTAAGTAAAAGTAACAACCTTCTGGCGACCTCTTCCGTTATTGGGTACTGGAAACTTATATCAATATATCCATAGGTTGCAGAGAAAAGCTATTTTCCCAAATAACAATAATCAAGACAAAACATTAGTACATTTCGTGCACAATATGAAAAATATTTTTAAATAATTGTATGATTATTTTTAACAGTTAAATTACGCTGGTCGAGAAATTGATTGTGAAGTTGATTGGAAGTTTTAGACTGACGTGGGATGCAAAATGTCGGGACAAATTAAAGCCATCAATTATGCATTTGTGTGGAGGGTATAACAGCGATGTTGGAGCCTGTGAAGCTTCCTTTTCGTTTTTGATCCAATATGGCTTCGATATTGGAGTTTATCCAACTCCTTGTGATCGTGACAACCTTGTTAAGCCTTGTGTCCCCCTCCGTAAAGAAAATTGATTCAAGTCTATTTTGTGTGTTTTGAGAGCGATAAGTTGATTTTTTTTTTCAAATTTTTTTTATTTCAAAATGAATGACTAGAGCAATGTAGCAACCATCAAGATTATAAAAGTAATTTCTTTATATTTCTTGAGAAAATATAATTTGAAACCTCATTCATCCTTTCTCTTTCACCAGAGACGAACTTATTGTTCATGAGGTGCCCACAAAAAATACTCAAAGCGCACTTACACGAAAAAAAATTACTGCCTTCAAATAACACTGAATTTTGTTTTCTCTTTAATGTATACATCACGCCCTTTGAAGTTTGAAAACACGTTGGCCCAAAGACTGCCAACTATTCTTCCTCACCTTTGCCTGATTTTCCACTCGCTACCCTCGTTAGGGCAGATAAATTAACTCCAGCTCACGGAAGTCCGGCCTCTTTTCGTGAACCCTGTCCTACATTAAACCTAAGAGTACTGTAAAATTCCAAATAACAAATATCTCTCTATCTGTGCGTTCATTCTATTATTGTGCTGAAAACTCGAATGTTTTATTGAAATTTGCTTTTTTTAGATGCATCCAATTTTTTTTTCCCTCAATTTTATCTAAATTCCAAAAGTCAATAACACAATCGGATCTACACGACAAAAAATTACGTTCCCTATATCAACTTCGATAAACATCGACAGCGATGTTCTATAGCTTTGGCCCATTATGACCGTCATTATCGGCTTTGTTTATTTCCTATTTATTAAGCTTTATTTTTTATTTTCACACGTTACCATATGATATTTCATAAAAAAAAAACGTACTAAAATAAAATAGCAGTTTCTTACATACCAATATCAGTTTGTACAGAGGGTTATATGTACGAAAAGACGTAATGAGACAGAAAAAAAGCAAAATCACCAGCGAATTACTTTGGTCCACGGGTGTACAATATTATATATTATTTGTCGGTTGGCCATACAACCAACTTCACACATCTGACTAGATTCCACAGAAAATTAAGTTTTTGCAATGTACACAACAAGTTATAATTATAAAATTCCGCATCAACAAAATACATTACCGAATAGGGCCACAGTAAATGGCTTGGGAGAGACGGGTCGCGGCCCAGGGCCACATGTTGCACAAATGCGAACTGTAGGACAATACATATATATACCTAGATCAGAAGAGTATTGACGACAGCACAATAAATTAGGAAATTTATTTTTTCCTTGACTGACTTCGATTTACGAATTTACTCCAAGTTAAATGCTTTGAAAAACAGTTGGGCGACAAGAGGAAAGGCCGACATTAGGGCGCTCCAGAAGTGCGTGTACCACTATGGAGGTAACTAATTTTGTTCGCCTACTTTACGTCAAGTTGTGTAAAGAACTGAAACCTATGAGCAGAAGGTATATTTATTTGTCTAATTTAGGGGAAAGTGGGAAAGGTTGGGACACTTTTTTCTTTTGCATATTTTGAGTTGTTAATTCTGCATATTCACTTAAGTTTGCGGGACTAATGCATAGAGGGGTAAATGTAGTTTTTTTTCAACGACAAATAAATTCCCTTGCGACACACATCTTACTACCAAAATGCTTTGGAAAACGTCTGTCAAGTGTCCCACTGTACCCCACTTGTGGGGCCTATTCGGACAGACCCTGGGGCACAATGGGTCAGTCTGTCGAAATCCAACGAAGTATGCCCTTAAAAATGCGTAATTAATCAGCATAATCGTCTAAAGAACAGGGAGACTTCAAATTTGAAGATTTAATATTTTTAAAATCAATTTAAAATCAACTATAATCAAAATTTGATTATTTCTTTCCTCGAATCTAAATCTGGAATAAATATAAATCAATATTATTGATTCTCGAATATATTCCATATTGGGCCATGGGTCGAAAGAAACCATAATATTACACAAAATATAACGAATCTCTAGGTCTCTAAGCACTTATTGTATCAAACACTGTCGAATTGTGCCCTGTAGGGCATGTCCCACTGAACTCCGGTCCATTGTTCCCCATAGGAAACAAATATTTTCAGACTATCCCACGGCGGAATTCGGAAGGCACATCCACTCGCCAACGTTATGAATATTTTATAATGCACTATAGCTGATAAATATCTGACGGTGTTTTGTCATGTTGAAAAGGCTAAAGTAGAAAAAGAAAAAAACTGGGATGGTGAAATTTTAGTTTCAACCTCTCAAAACCAATTTCACCCCATAGCTTGCGCCGCTCTACCCGTTCGCGGGGACGTTGTAACTCACCAAAGGTCGGATCGAACATCGAACCGTGGACAGGATTGCGGATATAGTATCAGTGTGAGATCTGATTTTCCACTGTGTCCCATGTCCCAACGTGCCCAACCTTCCCCTAATACAAACAGTCCCCGAACTCGTAATAGAACTAAAATAAGGAAAGTGGGAATAAAGATATGGCCAATCCTAAACTGATACACATACTTCAGGAGCACCGACGTAAGAACCCCGATTTGGCTTAAATGTCAGAAGCGCAAGATACCGAGACAAATAATCCAATTATTTTGGTTCAGCTTACGACGAAAATTGGTTAACAATCACCATATCCAAATAGGTAGGCTACAAATCGAGCGGGTTACCCGGTAACTCAGTATGTTCCATGGATTTTTATTTTAAGGAAGGGGTTGGGGGCAAATTTGCTGATATGTATTCTTGTTATTAATGATAGAAGTATTTGTAACTTATAAAAATGTGTTGACTTATCATCTTCATCGGCATTTAAGTTCCTTTTTGGATTCAAATAAGGTCAAGTGTCACAACTGAAAATTAAGGGAGGGAAGGTGGTAATCAATGCCCGGTGTTACTATCGAAACGGCAATCAAAAATATATCATAAACAAAAATCATTAATATTCGGAAAAATACAAAAACTCGATGTCACTTAAAGTTTCAATAACTTTGGTGTAAGAAGTCAATATTGATTTTGAGTAAGTTTATAATCATTGCCATAATAAACGAAAAACACGACTGCTATCGCTTCGGCGAAGTTTGTATTTTAAGTAAATCCTACGTGTATTATCGTGACCCACTAATACAAGGCCCTTTATAAGCAGCATCTGATATCTAGCGGTATGTAATGGATACTTCCGTAGTATGTGCACCAGTTTAGCGTTAGGCCATAATTTGATTCTGATTTCCCGTGTTTTAGTTTTATAACGAGTTTGGGGACTGTCTGTATTAGCAAAGTGAATATACCCACTGACCATAGGTTTCAGTCCCTCTACCTACACAACGTAAAGTAGGCGAGCTCAAATTGTTTCCATATTGGTATATACACGGCTGGAGCGTCATCTAATGAGCTACTATCATTTGATAGGATCGGAATCATTCTCAAAAAATTACCTAATGAACACTATCTCGGGTGTGTGTTTTAAAGCTCATTAGTGTTTTTAATGCATATGAGAAGTAGTAAAAGTTATAAAATGTCATTATCTTATTTCTTGTCTAAACTATAATACAGCTATACCAACGAGGAGGCTGATAACGGATCCAACTATAAAGCTTGATTTGATGGATCCGGCGCTTGAAGTGGTTTCTGTAGCAGTTGTAGTCGGTATCCATTCCGTTGCATTTATCTAAATAAGTTTGGAAAGTACTATTAATTTCTGAATTATAATAACTAGCTTTTCACGTTCTGCAGCTTAAAGCTTTTGTTTAAATCTTTCCAAGATCAAAGCATTTAAAATCCAAACTAACCTTCTTTGCATATACAGACTTCCCTCATCACATCACCAGCCAACCTTTGTTTGCATCCAGTTTCATTGTGTTTGGAGCAAAACAGACTAACAGTACCTAAAAACGAAGTTGAAGATTGACTTGATATTCGCGTATCGTATTTTAAGGACATTAAGGCCTTCTTTAAATACGATCGCGCGCTTTAAAAGCCTGTGCGCCCAATATATCGATCAATTAGTGGCGCAGCGGTGTGGCTAAGCGTTAGGAATATGCTCGCCACCGCACCTCTGATTACGCTGCGTGGGTTCGCAGGTTCGAATCCCATGCGGGGATAGCTATGTGCGAGAGGATTGCTGGACTGCTCGCCGTCTTTGGGTGGTTCAAGTAACTGCTGGTCGGTTACGGCTTCCTTCACCATCAAGTCCATGCTTTCCAAAACAAATAACTAACTAATCCCATACCCGACATGGAATGGTAACCGGACGAGATGCCATGGTTCGCCATATGGTCAAGCCGTTTTATCGGCTTTCCTCCTCCCCAGGATAGATATGTAAATCCTATCCTATCTTGGTTTCTAATTCTTTACTGCATACTGTCGAAACCAGCACCGGTTGTACTTAATGCACGTGAACAGCCCTAGTCCGAGCATTTACTGACGGTGCGCATTATGGTCCGTAACATACGGTAACTGATTCATCATTGGACACGAGATGAACATTTTGCAAAAAAATTCTCGTTGTTTTTGGGGTGATTGCTGTTGCCGTGAAAAATCCAGTACTCGGGAGTGGTTGAAATCTTTGAAAGGCTTTCGCTGTTTGCCGTTTTTCAGTTAAAATGGGGATCATTTTTATTTCTTTGCAGCAAACTCGGTGCTCGTTAATGACCTCACCGAGCAGACGTCCATAAGTGGTCATTGTATCCAGATACCTGAACATTGCCTTTTTTTTCTTATTCGTATTGCTCAAGATAGCTGAGATATTTGTAAAGTTACATGAAATATTTAGATCAATAAGGTATCTGCGTGATATGAATAAAGTGCACACCATTTTCAGTTTCTTTGGCACATGTAAGGAATTCATCACGGCAGTCCACCACCATAAGAAATGTTGTCAACTTCTTATCGTTGCAATGGGAGCAAACGTAGCACCTGATTGCGTAACCTGGTTAAAAAAAATAATTTTCACGTGTTCCAAATATCATCCTTCTTTCACGGGGAGTAGTGCAACACGAAACAGATGGTTTTGAGATTTGAAGATCAAATAAACTATGCTCGATGCTACAAGAAACAGCAAAAGTAACAATTTTTATCCACATACCTGTAGAAGCAATCATCAAACATAAACAAGCAACCAATTCCGAATTCATTCCGAGTGATTTCTTAATTAAAACAACGAAAGTTAACTTGACAAATAAAGTATCAACACCAAAAGTAGGTGCGTCTCTCTTCTTGCTAGCAAGGCACCGCCTATAATAACTCTAAAATATATAACAGACTTCTACAGTATATAGTTTTTTATTCTGATTCACTCTTCCGTTTATATATACTATTGAAAAAATCAAAAATTTTGCTGCGACTACTTGTAGAGTTTCGTCAGATCGTAAATGCAAAATACTTTATGAAAGAAGTATTACGTCAATGCAAATAAATTTGATTTGGATAAAATTAACGCTGAGATATGCGAACGATATAAATTCGTTCAAATTAGTGGTTGCAACTCGACAAAATTGTACATTTCACAACTTTAGCGTGTTAACTATATTTTTGTACATTCTGAACACTTTAGCATTGAATCGGGTGATTGACGATTCATTACTGCGGGATCATAAATGTACCGTAACGGAAATACATAATATAATGATCTTTATATCGCATATTATATTGTAGCATAGATTAATCACATTGCAGCGTGACAACGCTTCGGCTTATTGCTATTAAACGTAATCACAAAGTTTGAGTCCGACTACTTGTACAGTTTAATCAGCTCGTAGGTGCCAAATACCTTATGAAAGAAGGATGACTTCAATGCGAATAAAATCGACTTGGATAAAATTAGATATGCGAACGGTGTAAATGCTTCCGTGATCATAAGTTGTTACAACTCAGCAAAATTGTACATTTCACAAATTAATCATGTGAACTATATTTTTATACAGTCATAACGCCTTAGCATTGAATAAGGTAATTAACGAATCGGTAACAAAATATCACTGTAACGGAAATACATAATATTATGATAATTTATACTTTATCTGGTACTTTACTTCAGATTAAGCTGCATGAAATACATTAAACCATAGTTTCATTAAATCACCGTGTGACGACGCACTATAGTAACCTTTCTGTTTTTCAAAATCATCTCTTACTTTTAATAAAATTCAGTTTCAGTTGAACCATGTAGTTCAATTAGTATTAAAAAATAAAAAACCTTTAATTTACTTGCCTGTTGCAGAAATAACTCGAAATAGGCCGTGTTGAAGGACGAGTCAAATGTCGTCAATACTTGATTTAATCCTATTGCAAATTTCAAAATAACGTTGTATGGTTTGGAAAAATATTTAATCTTATTGTCATCACACTCATATTTATCCATTTCACAGTTGTTTATGAAATCAACTATGATTCGATCATCAACTCGAATTGGAATCTGGGAATTCAGTGACTCGACTTGACTTCAAATCGAATTTTGAAATTGCTGCATATAAGAATTGATTCAAAACTGATGGGTATAATATTTATCATGACTCGTACTCTAATTGTGACTCAATTCTGTCCACATTTTTTGAATCGGTTGACTTATTACTCGGACAAAATCGCATCAAGCAAAACGTCGAACTTATTGGACACGTTTTAGTGGCCATAATGATCGTTTCAAAATTTTGTTGTTATTGTTATTATTGTTATTGTTATTTGTCTCCGTCTCCATTTTTGAAAAATCGCTTTTCTCTTCGAATACTGGACCAATTGCTTCGATATTTTCAGTGGTTAAATATAAAATTTTTCTCCAGAAGGCTTTTTACTTTTACTTTATTTTTTTTCCTTTTTACTTTATTACTTTTTTCTCTCGCTATGACGTCATCAAAATTATTGCCACTGGGTGGCGCCACGTGTCCATATATTTGAGCATAGCTCTCTTGTATTTTATATCCTTTATATCCTTCCTTGTCACTTCGTTCACCGGGTCCCTTTATCACTTATTCTCTTTTAAATTCTTCTAGAAAGCTCAGCATAGAGATAGATTTGAATATTGAAAACAATTTATTTTACAATGTAATAATATACTTCAGTCGTAAAATATGACGTCATAAATAGTGAATTTTGTTCAATATATTTTTTACACGAAATAAGAAAAATGAAACATAAAATTGACACAATGAAACCGGATATCCAAAAATACTCGGTTCTATATCCGGACCAAAAGCTTTGTTCCACAAAGAAAGAATAGCTATCCGGACTCTTTGCAATACTTTTCTTTTGAAACAAATAGGTGAAACATAAGTTTCAACGTTGCACTAATTTGGTTGAGACAAGTAATTTATATTCAATTTATCTATCTTTCATGTGTAACCAATCATGATCATAAAATAAGTCAACAACAGACAAACGTTTCAGTTTCTTTACCAAAGCTCCACTAAATGACGTTTGTCACAAAATTCTTATTATATTCAGTATTTTTTTAAAGCATTTCCTTATAACATGTCAAACCCAATAAACCAATTAGACAATTTTTGAAGGTTAACGAATGATAAAAAAGATAACTGCGAGTGACGCAAAAAATGCCCCATGCACCTCGTCAGGAGGTAATGAATTAGGTAGTTGTGTAGGCTAGGGGTGGGAAAAGTTTTTTTTTTGCAAGGGCCGCATGGAGAAGTTGAATGTGGCGCCACAGCCACTGTGTTTACATTCGCTTCGAATTTAATGGTGGCTGAAATGGTTGAGTCAAAGACGAAAAAATATTGATATTCATTTTTAACAATACACAGTTTAGGTTTTTCAAATAAAATTTGTATGTAGTTGTCAAAAATTTTCAAAATTGTTTCCAGGAGCACGGGACTCGCGCGAAATGCTTAGCCGCCCGCGCGCCCCAGTTTGCCCATTTCTAGGGTGGACTACAAGTCAAAAAAAATATTCGGGCCTTGAAAAAATTGGTTTCATTGAAAATGTGAATTAGTGCTTATCTAACGCTTTGTTTTGAAAAAAAAGTGAAAATTTCGCGATAAAATCTATAATCGGAACCATATGCAATACTTACAATCGACTCAGTTTTGTTATTTTCTGTCTAAATTATAATACATTTAGCAACGAGAAGGCTGATAACGGATCCAACTATTTTGCTTGATTTGATGGTTCCAGCGCCTGATGTGGTGGGTTCAGAGGTCAAAGTGGTAGATTCATTGGTGCCAAATTCTACGAATCCAGCGTTTGATGTGATTAGTTCAGCGATCGAAGTGATTAGTTCAGTAATCGAAGTGGTTGGTTCATTGGTCGAAGTGGTTGGTTCATTGGTCGAAGTGGTGGGTTCATTGGTCGAAGTGGTTGGTTCATTGGTCGAAGTTGTTATTGCAACGGTTGGAGAGTTGGTATCGAGTCCGTTACATCCATCTTAATAAATTTAAAAAAAAACTATTCACTCCTGACTTTACATTTCATCTTTTTACTTATTTGAATAGGAAGATCGCAGATTCAACCCTATGCATTATGCAGGGAAGGGTAGGGCTGTAGCCATTCCTAGTATCGAATCGAATCGAAAAAAGTATCGAATTACGATATTTCCAAATATACTTACTCACTTTTTATTTTAAATACCTGCTAGATTTAGATTATTATTCATTTGAAACGCGTACGTGTCTCGCTATTTAATAGTTAAAAAAAATTGCGCTATCGACTAAAAGGGGAAGTCCTATATTGAATTCATTTTAAAAATCCAGGCTAGATCTTATTTTCGAGGAAACACGATATGTACAATTGATATCCACTTGGTTTTTATGTCTGCATTTCAATTTTCCCATTATTAAGTCTCAATGAAATATTCCAGACATTCAAAATCGGAAAAATGACATTTTGATACATTATTCTGCCAAACCTTCAATTTCATTTTAAAAGACTTAATATTGCTACTAGCTTCAAAAATATCACATCCTTTCCTCTCGATAATTTTACCTGATTTGTGTTTTCAAACATGATTTGTGATTTTGAATATGACTCTTAGATGAGACAATTTTACAAGTCGAAAGATATCTTGAAAACTAGCAACCATCGAAAGTTTTTCCTGGATTAGAAGCATATCGTGTGTACCTTACAACATTCGGCACGGTACACCCCTAGTACACCCTATCGTCGTGGTACACCCTTCAAACTTTTAGGTACTTTCTGGGGTGTACTATACACACGGTTGATGAGAACTGTTCTAGACTCCCCCATCTCTCTCTCTTGAAAATTCCTGCCTACGACCCAGTAAGTAAGTATCATAATAGTAATAAATAACTAAACAAAATTAGTAATACTACAGACAAATAAAAGGCAAGATTCTTCTCTAAAAACGACAAAATTCGTCTATGGGAAGAAGGTCGCCCTAATAGGTATGTTTTTCATCGCACCCCCTAAACTGGGGTTCAAATCAAAGATCCACCAATGGTTATAATAATCTGGGTAGACCAGGGGGAGGGGGAACCCCTGGCACGCGTGCCCATTTATTCGGCACGCGAGCGAGGCCTCAGAAATGAGATCATTCTCTTTCAGATAAAAAGTTTCGAGGCTCTGATTTATCTGATGAAACTCGGTGTTTGTTCATTCTTATCGTTTGTTAACAATCTGTTATTCATTTAAAATTTTAAACTCTTTTTGTCTTTTCAAGACATATGGCTACAAAGAAATAGATTATGACGTAACAACTGAGTTAGCTCTTGACGAATGGTGACGACACACAGCATTCATTGGAGGTTCATTGTTACGTAATATATAGTTCGTCTGTGCCACCATTTTTCTTCATTTCTGATTGATTTATGAAGTTGTACAGCTCATGTAGGTTAGAGTAACTTGTTAACTTACTGAAAAAAATTGATTTTGAAAGAAATATAACCAGTAGTTCGTATATTTCTTTGAAAGTTACAAAATATAATCCCAATGTAAATCTCTATCAACGGTAATGCAGCAGCAGAAGTCTCACTTATATAGAATAAGAAAAGTAATCAAATCTATTTGTCGGGCTGATATTTTCCCGAATAGTGAATCTGTCTGTAGCTTACATGTTTAGAAGGTTTATTATTGTGTATTTTTGCTTTAAAAGTAACAAAGCACTGTTTTTAATTTTGGTCGGCACGCGGAAGAATTCTGTCGTTAAATTTAGCCGATTTGGGCACGCGAGCCGAAAAAGGTTGCCCACCCCTGGGGTAGACAATGTCGAACCGAAGACGTTTCAGTCCTTCCAAAATATACTAGTTTCCTGCCTAGCAGTGGCTACCTCTACAGATCCTTGTGTGGGAAGAAATGCGTAAAAAAGAATGCAAAAGTAATACTTACCCCCTTCGCAAACGCAAACTTCAAAGTTGAGAGATCCGTTAGTGACTGTATTGCAGCCAGTCGTTAAATTGTGGTCGCCACATGTTCGCACAACATACCCTGTAATTAAGGTTTCAAACTAAACAATCAAAGTATCCAAATGAAATTAAAAAGCAACAGACATTAAATCAACTTAGAGAGTCATAGAAACAGAAGCTCTGAAGGTCTATGTAGACCAGAAGTCAGCAAACTGTTGTCGTTTGCGGCCCAAAATTAAAGGTTGCAAGTCATTGTCGGGCCGCACATATTCGAAGGAATGGTCAATAAATCACATTTTTCAATCAGATTTCAGTTAAATTTTAAGCAGTGCGCGAAGACTGATCATTTGAACTTTTTCTGCGCCATTAAACCATTTGCACTCAGCATCAACTTTTTTACGTTCTGTTGCCTTTTATCTAATTATAATCAATTTATAGGCTCATTTAACGAGTGATTTTGAATTATATACTTGTTAGGTTATAATATAATTTAGTGTTTCAAAACAAATTCTGTTACGTATAGAATATAATTGTCAATACAGTTGTTTTGTTAATATATTCCAGTGAAGCGTGGCGGGCCGGATTATATTGTTCCGTAGTTTGCCGACCCCTGATCTAGACAGAAGCCGGTGGGAAATCCAAATGCGTTATGTTATGTATGCCGTTTAGATTGACAATTAAACTAGGTTCTGAGTTTTATTATTGGACATATTGAATTAGACATATGTATCGTTTTCCTATCGTTGTTTTGTGAAAAAAGACATTCGTGCTTGTGTTTTGTTACCATAATTTTAATTTGATTTTAGGAAACTGTCGGTTAATCTGTTGAGACTTTCAAACGGAATGTGTATGATGTGTACTTACCACGTGTAGTATTCGTCTGACAAGTTGAGTTAGAGCATTGAATGAGTTGAGAAGCATTGAGCTTTTTGTTATCTCCGCAGTTCTGACACTGGTAGCACATAACCGCGTACCCTGGATTACAAAAAATAAAATGAATAAAAAGCAGTGAACGATTTGTTTGCAGAACACTTGGTTTATTTTAACATGAAAACTTAATTACAGAATTATTCATGACCAAACAAGATAATTTTACGAACCTGTCGCGAAGAACATGTAGCACAAGCATGCAATCAAGAATAATTTCATTTTGAGTAATTTCAAAACAGAACAGTAAGTAATATTACTAAAAATATAACAGAATAGAATAAATCATTAATTACTTTGTATTATAAATCAAATGGTAGATGCGTTGCAGAGTTGCTAGCGATGAGGAATGCCATGCAGGCTTGTCGACTCAAATTTTACTGACACCGCCCAAAGCCTGAATCTAAATCATTCAATATTTTTGTCGTCGTTTCATACATTAGCGATTGCTTCGAACTTTTCCATCCGTATTACGTTCGCGTTTAAGTCAATGAGTTTATTAAGTGTCTTCTGTGATTTTCGAAAATGTTGAAATTATTCATATTATTTAGCTAGATATGGCATTCTTTCACACGATTTTAGATTTTTTAATTTTCTATGCAAATAGGATTCAATGACAATATGTTATTATTGTTTTTTGAATAATTGCAAACATCATTTTTAGTTGAAGTGTCTCAAAAACGGAGCCGTACTTCTAAATTTCCCTAAGTCGAAATATCTTACTTATAAAAACGAAGAAGTCGATTTTTTTAATTGAACCTAAAATAAAATTCAAACGAGTTGTGAGTCCTCGATTCATTTTTTTGAGACTGATTGTTTATGAAATTTACTAAACTTGACTTCGGATTTGGAATTTTAAAATTTTCTGAAACTCGGAACATACTCAAGACCTATTTTTAATGAAATCTCCTTATGAATATGACTCAATTTGACTTAGAGCTTACAATCAGTGACTGGACTTGACCTGTGACTTTCTTTTCCTAAACTCGTAATTGACCCGAGACTGACTGTTCATGAAATTTACGGTACTCCCGAAGTATGTGAACCAAGATGACGGACACCGGAACGTAGTATGTGTACCAGGTTAGGGTTAGGCCATGATGTTATTCCAATTTCCCTTATTCCAGGTATATTACTAGTTCGGTACTAGCCAAGTGACTCTCGTATAATTTGTACCTGAAATCATACACATACGTCTTTTCGGCATCGATCAAGTCGATTTTCTTAGTTGTGATTCCATCAGACAAAACTGGCCTCTTTATAGGCCGTATATTATATTCGCTTCAGCTGCTTTAGTCTATAAAGATATTGAGTAAAAATTCCGAAAGCTGTAATAATATAACAGAGCATCACGATGTCGCAATGATGGTGCAAAAAATACCCTGTTTCCTGAACTGGCATATGAAGAAAAGATTGTTGTAACAAAACCCTGTAACGTTGATCATGTGGGAAATTTCCGGTATCAACTCTGCCTATTCGAGTATCTGGGATTTTTTCACAGAGAGTTATTTGAGAGACAATTCTAACTATGTGCATGTATGAGATTTTTGCATAAAAAATTTTTTCGCAATTTTTATTTATTTCATTGACATTGATGATATATTTCCGATTCATTTCCAGTCGAAAGGTTTGAAAAAAAAGACAAACTTTGAAAAACATTTTTTTTTGTATATAAGGATAAGAACGATTTTTCACCAACGATAAGAGAGGCTGTGGTTAGTGAGAACCGTCTTATCGGCTCCCCTCTCCCCCAGGATGAATATATATATAAAAAAAATATAAAAACTGGATGATCTAACTGCCGCGGGATTTTTTCCTTTCACATTTTCAAACGTGACTTTGCATCTATGAATTTCACATCCGGCTAACTGAACAGAAATTTCCCGGCGTTAATGTTGCAAAATAAATTTTTATTGCGCATTTAGAATCCCCAATTGTTACATTTGAGCTAACTCTATAGTTTCTTCTGATTAATACTTCCTGAATGCAATGATACAGCATAATGTGGACTTTCCATGACTGACAGTAATTGTATTTCATTTCTGTGATGGTCACGATCAGGGGTAGGAAAGGTTTTTGAACCAGAGGCCAATAATTGTTCCCAACTAGACTGGCGGGCCATGTAAGTGTGACGTAACACTTTTGGAACAATATTTGCAGTGTTACAAAAGCAAAAGTTGAAAACAATAAGCCTCGTACCAAAACTAAATTTAATCGCAATCTCAACAAATTCCTTGAACATTGTTTAGCTAAAACCTCAAAATTCAGTTTTAGTATGATTGTGTTAGCTGCGGGCGGGCCAGATTGAATTACCCAACGGATCTGCCCACCCCCGGTCACGGGCACGACGTTATTGTGATACCTCTATTGGCAAGCTTGAAAGTCTCATTAAAAGCCAAACCATTCAAAGCTACCGCAAAACCCTTAAAGTTTACATAAAACACAGTTATTGCAATAAAAGTTTATATTTGGTCAAAATCACAATGCGAATGCAATAAATAGAAAAAGCAAAATTGCACAAAAATAATTTACAGAAAATTCTACCAAAGTGCATTGTTGTGCAGGGAATTTGGGGATATTGACTCAGTCACACACCCAGGATCTCTATAAAATTCAGATATTTATTATGTCGTGCGAGAAACGCGCACAATTAAACAAAGTTGAATATTAAAATATTTCATACAATCCTTTCGTTCCGAATCAGGCTCTGTAAAAGCTTTCACTGAATATGAGGTTATGTAAAAAGCTCTTAATTTTGAAGTGCCTGTGCATTGCCTACTTATTTTTTACCGTGTTTTGCCAGTAATAAGACAAACCTCTAAAAAGCCCCCCCCCTCCCCCCCAAAAAAATAAGCCCGAGTGTTATTTCCGGGAAGAAGATTGAAATAAGACCTTGTCTTATTTTCGGAAACACGGTATATGGACGAGATGACGGGCATCGAATTTGGACACGTGATGTGTACCTGCTATATCAGGGGTTTTTGAAAAAGACCCACCTTTTTTGCCCACTTAGACTTGCGGGCCATGTAAGTGTGACGTAAAAAGTTACATTTTATGAACAATATTCACCGTGTTACGAAAGACAAAGTGGGAAGCAATAAACTCGAGGCGAAACTCAATTTAATCGCAATCTCAACAAATCCCTTGAGCTATTTTTCATATAAAACATCAAAATTTGATTTTAGTTTGGTTGTGGCAGCATCAAGAGGGCCAGATTGAATTACACAACGGGCCGGATTTGGCACGCGGGTCGTAGTTTGCCCATGTCAGTGCTATATCATCATAGTCAAACCTGAGGCATACGATTCAAAAAATTTAACTTTGTTACTATTCAAATTTCTCGATCATATAAGCATATAAATATCACGTCCTTGTTACTGCCATATTCTCTTGCACATCTTCGATGTTATCATCATTTTTAACTTTATTTTTTCTTTGAAGATGCCGTTCGCTCAATTTAGCTTCTACTGCTGTTATGTGAGGTGGAGGGCCGACAAGACCCAGAATGCAAGGTAGGAAAATAAGTCCGTTCCAAAGGCCGTATCCAACGACACATACAAATACCTGAATGATAAAAAATTGCCACTGCTAATATGGTATAAATAGTAAACGTTTTAAGCGAGTCTACTGCTAAATAGTAAATGTTTTGACAAGAAGTTTAGTAGCAAGCTATATATAAGGGTTGTGGATTTGGATTTTGAAATGTTGAAATTCTGAACTGAACTTGAAATTCCATGAACCTGAAACGATCCCAGAAAACACCAATTTTCAATTTCGCAAAAAAATTCAACTTACAGTGAAAAATACTTTGTAGGAATAAGTATTCGATCCGCTCAGTAACACAAGAGCTAGGAAAGTGCTGAATCCTCCATTGAATACAGCTGGTCCTATCTGACCTAGAGTGACGCGAACTCTCATTCTTTTCGTCCCACGAAGAGTAAGAAACTTATGGGCAACGTGAGCAGCGTAATCGACAGCAAGACCAACTGAGAGCAGGAGTGTGATAATTGTACTGGTTTCAATTGTGAGACCTGTAAATAGTGAATGTGAGCATGTATAAACACTGAAACTTCACTGAGCATCGACTTCCTTGTTAGTTTCCGCAACAACGTCTAATCAGCAGGAATTAACGGTGACCGTAAAATATGTAACTTAATAATCGATCAGACGCATTTCCAAGCATGTTTTTAATAATTGTAGCTTTTCGTATAGTTTTGACTGTTATTTGCCAGTTTTTATTTTTGTTTCCAAATTTCGGGTATAAATTCAGTTCTTAGAGGAACTTTGTCGAGGTGTTATTTGGGTACTCCCGTAGTATGTGTACCAGATTAGGATTAGGCCATAATTTTATTTCGATTCTCCCTATAAAGTTCTATTACTCTTCTATTGAGTTCAGGGACTGTCTGTGTTAGCCAAGTGAATATACACTCTGTTCATAGGTTTCCGTCTCTTTATACAACTTGATGTAAAATTGGCAAAGAAAATTGGTACACATATTTCTGGAGCGCCGTTATTTGGTTGCAGCAATGTAAAACGACCAAGAAAAGCGATTAAAAAGCGATTTATCATTACGTCAATATATCCCGCCCACCATCAACAACAAAACCATTCTGCAAAACGATCCATTTGTCAACTTTGCATTCAATAACTAACCCACCTGTGAAGTACATGCTTCCGGCAACATCAATAATGGTGAACACAACACATATGACAACCCAGAAACTCATTTGTAGACTCGCTATCATTGGCAGTACCATCACAAATACACATAGTAATGTGATACCAAGGTTTCTGTAAACTTCTGATCTGATTATCTTCATGATACTGAATTGGAAGTAGGATCTGTAAATGAAAACGATAGTTGTTACCTTGTTAAATGAACAACAGATGTTATAATGAAACAGAGAATACGCGATCAAATACTATTGTTAATAAACGAGAACGCGAAGCTCACATATAAGGACACGAAAGTCCAATAACAACTTACCGCAGTGCCTGTATGTAGCCATAAGCAGGCTTAAGCAGAAATGTGACCGAGCGCTGAACTTGTAAATCAAAACCGAAGACAACCGTGACGTAGCCAGTTAGGCGGGAATAGAAACAAAACAAAAAACATCGATGTAATTGGTGAAATATCGAATCTCACGGGACTAAAAGAAGACTTGATAAATTTCCTAATATGGAGGTGTGACACCATACTTGGTTCTTGACGTGAATAAATTGTTTTGAATCTCCAGAAAGTTGCTTATATGCCGGCGCAGATAATCAAAAAAATATATAACACATTTTTATTAGTTTCAAATAATTTTATTCCATTAACAGAATATCTACCACCCCCTGAATTTGGAAACACCCCGCGGACCCCCTTAAATAGAAAAGCTTGGGAACATACTGATAAAAAGGTATTTAGTCGGTACTTCTGTAGTATGTGAACCAAGATGGCGGACACCGGAACGTAGTATGCGTACCAGGTTAGAGTTAAGCCATAATTTCAGGTACAAATAAAACGGGAGTCACTGAATTAGTCGTCGAACTCTTAATAGAAATAAAATAAGGAAAATTGGAATAAAATTATGGCCTAACTCTAACCTGGTACACATACTACGTTCCGATGTCCGCTATTTTGGTTCACATACTACGGGAGCGCCAGTTAGTCTCGCGTAGCCCCAACTGATAGAAAATGTTAATCACCTATGAAAGGGAAATGAATAGTCGCTGAATCCCACTGAATCACAAACTTCATGCAAACTATCCATGATATCCACATTTTGAACATTTTCCTCGACTGCTATGTGTTGAACGCGGAACCGCGATCCTACAATCTTCCCAAATCGCACTGCAACTTCCTGCAAATTGAAATTCATTGTTGATAAAGCTGAGTTAGGGTCAAAGGTTAACATGGGCATACTACGGCCCGCGGGCCAAATCCGGACGGTTGCGTAATTCAATATGGCCCGCCTGATGCTGCCACAACTAAACTATAACCAAATTTTGATGTTTTAGCTGAAAAATAGTGCAAGGAATTCGTTGAGATTGCGATTAGCTTTAGTTTTGGCACGAGGCTTATTGTTTTCCACTTTTTCTTTCGTGACACTCTAAATATTGTTCATGAAAGGTATTTTTTACGTCACACTTACATAGCCCGCCGGTCTAGGTGGGCAAAATGGTCTAGGTTTTGGCCGCTGGTCCAAACGAATAACTAGTTAGCTATTCCCATAACGGACATGGTGAGAGAACGAGAGGCCGTAGTTTGACATATGATTGCTTTTCGTTCCGCTGGATAAATATGAAAATCACATCTTATATGTCATATTTTATCATCACAAGGTGCTGCATATTCCACAAAGTTACAAAGGTTATTTAGAACATGAACTTACACTTGCATAAACTCTTCCTTTTCCAGTTAAATATTCCATGACAGACCCGAAGAACTGCTGGGAGTTAACATAAGCATCGTCTTTGTATATATCGGTTACATTCTTCTCTGTTGACATCCAGTACACGTAGTTCTCAAACCAGCTGTATGAAACATTTCGATTTAGTTTTTAAAAAAAATAACGTAACTGGCCTAAGGGGTATATAACATTGATGTGATTTAAAATTTTAAAAAAAGGTTTCGACTTTTGTATCGAACTCACTAATAACAGGTCTTTCATTACAGAAAAAAACCAACATAAGATCACATGACACGCTTTCCATAGCCGTCATCTGCGGTCCACGTTACCCATTTGTTTCGGTTATCTAACGTCTCAAATTAGGAACTAGAACAGATTCGCTGATTATCAAGATCTTACATGAGGGTTTATGCGAACATGTGGATTCCAATCACTGGTGTATATAAAAAGCCTCCTTCTGATTGAATTTCATGAGAGCTTTGCAGGGGCTTGCAGGACAGAACTTCTCAAAGGGGATGTTCTGAAATTTCTATTTGCCAAGTTTGATTGAAACAGCTAGCGGTTCCAGCCGAGCGCGTATGAAAAAAGCGCATTATCATGAACCTTGAGGGTCTAAAAAGCGTATATTTTAAAAAAGGGGTGGAGTGTGGGTTCCTACCCCCAATACCAACCCTGGCTACGGCCCTGGAGCTTTGGCATGCCGGTCAAGTAGTTGGACTTAACCAGGGTTACCATATTTTTGTGACTTCACATCGGGACGCCTCGAAAGACAACGACCCCTTAGCTGTGATTTTATAACTTCACATTTTCCGATTTTACTACATAGGCCTACATTCCTACATTTAAAGCTGTCTCGGCTGTCTTTATTGACCATATTGTTATCGAAATTTCATGCGCATATTCTCTGTCCAAATATCGGGTTCAGTTCGAAAATAGGAAGGAATTGACGTTAACGATACCGGTACAAATAATTCGAATTTAGACTAATTAGTATTGGTTTTACATGCGATGCGTCTGCCATCAATGGGAATCAGCGGGGAACAAACGCATCCACCTTCAGTAAGTAGGCTGGCGCTGCGCTACACAGAAACAACAGTAACGAGAACATGTTTGTGTATTATGCTGGAAAAGCAGGACTTTTGGCTGACTTATCGGGACGGCGGGACAAACGCTGAAAAGCGGGACTGTCCCGCCTAAAGCGGGACGTATGGTAAGCCTAGACTTAACCATATTGGGATTGACGGTTGAATCTAGCGGCTTCAAATCATATTCCCACAATCCCACCTTTTAATTAAGGGTGCAGTGAATTGGATAGAGAACGCCGAACCGTTAAGATTTCGGTCTGTCAAAATATTGTGGCATAAATGACTAGTAGTCGGATGAAAGACATAAGCAACGTGCGGGGTTTGAAATATTATAGATAATAAAATTAGTGGCGATATAATACCCTTAACGTATAGCGCAATTGGGCCGTCATGTAGACAGGAAGTTTGATTTTTAAGTGAAAGAAGAAGTGGGCCAGTCGCTGGGACGGGAGCTCCTAACAGCTTACTATTCCAGGTTACTGCCGTCAAATATGCTAACAATTGTGGTTTAATAAAATATGCGCTGAATAATACCTTGTTAAAGTTGTCGGGTCTATGTTAGTGTTTTTCTTCAATTTTTCGTACAAAATATGAAGTTTATCTCTTTCTTCATAAAAATCTGCGTCGATGATAAAAATGGCGGCATCTTGCCCCGGAGCAAAGTACTTGTCGTATTCTTTGCCGAATGGAATCAGGTAACTGAAATGAAATTGAATTGAAAGAAGGCTGTGAAATCAAGGAGTTAACCAGCATTTGGCAGCATACTATATAAACATCAATGAAATATCAAAAAACAATGCTCGAATATATATATATATATATATGGAAACGAAGGTTGCGCACCGGGATGGTGTGGTCTTAAATGAGCAGTGGGTTTGATTAAACAATCAACCGACGTGCTGAAGTGGTGTCGAAATAAACGAAAACAATCGAATTTTGGATAAAATATCGAGCCCAATAGAACTCGGATTATAGTTGAAACAAGAATAAAAAGGATAACCTTCTAGGTCAGATATGACAAACTACTGCCCGCGGTACAAATCCGATCCGTTGGGGAATTCAATCTGGCCCAATTAAAATAAAACCAAAATTTGAATTCAAGAAATTTGTTGAGATTGCGAATAAATTTTGTTTTGGCGCGAGGCTCATTGTTTTCCACTAATCCTTTGTAACGCTGTAAATGTTGTTTATGGAATGTAAAAAACTTTTTACGTCAAATTTACATGGCCAGACAGCCTAGGTGGGCAATTTTTTTCACCCCCGGTCAAAAATCTAGCTACTTCTTCCATATGTAAATATCGAAAATTAGTCTCCCGTGACAACGCTCAGAGATCAGTCTCGTCAATTTATGAGCGGTCCCCGCGACCTTGCTTTGCGAAAATGTTATTAAACAAGAAAATAGAAATTTCATTTACCTTTCTTGTGGAAGGTACCAATCGGGATCGAAGCTGACTTTTAAGAGAGTAAAACCCCATCCCATGAGTGCAGTTAGTCCCAGGGTTGCCAGAATTACTGCGATCTGTACCGGAAACATCTGAACAACTTTTCCGATGACGTCTTCAAAGAACGTTGCGAAGAACTGAAATTTGATGAAATAAATATTTAGTATTAAAAAAATCAAATTTCTCAAATAACATAATAAAAAAACAAAAACCATAAACAAGTTTATTTTCAAAACTTCATGAAGAATTATCAACTTTTATATAAATATAAAAAAGAGAGGTTAAGAGTATTCCAGGAAAATGATTAGATTCTTTTTCATGATACATGGTCCTCGTTCGAAGAACTTCCAATATTCCCTCTGCTCTTATATAAATAAACATACATTTGTTTTTAGCAGTTCCATTACATTTGAACCCACGTACATTTGAACCCGTAATTTGAACCTACGACAATTGCATCTGCATACTATTGTACCTATGGAATTTATTTACGGATATTTGAACCCATACTAACCCTAACCCATGGATTTTAGCACCCTCATATACATTGAACCCGCGGATATACGGGTGCAAATGTATTGGTTCAAAGGTACGGTCACCGTTTTTAGCGCATTTCCATCAGTAATGTTATACGCATGCTTAAATACCAAAAAAAGAAAATAAATAAATGTATTATAGGCAACCAATTAATAAATAAATTACAGTCAATTTACTTTGAATTGAATGTAGTCATGGAGAACGGTACCTAGCGAAGGCTTAGTTAGTGGCACTTACGAGGGCCGGGCTCAGATTCGTTTAATTTCTGACTAGAAAAAAATAAAAGGAAAAATATTGGCGATTGCGGTCTGACACGGAGTGTTGAGAGTCTTTGAAAGGGGCTGACGGAACTTGAAAGTTTGAGAAGCACTGCCAAGTAGATTCACTTTGTCAGGCTGTGAAATAACGACATTAACTTACTTCTCGTTGGGAACATTCACTTTGCTTGTAATTTTCATCATGTTTGTAGCAACAGGCGAGGCATGCGTCATAATTTTCTTCTCTCCTTCGTTGATCAAGAACGGTGCATGCCAGGAATAATGTGCACTGAATAGTGTGAATACGTTTGTTTAGTTCGTACAAAAATATACAGAAATAAGTTAATTCAAACATATATATGAAAATGTGTAGTGTTTTGCTAAATTTTCTTGTTGTTGTTAGCCTTTATTGTTGTTGTTGTGGCAGCTTTTTCGGTGGGAATAAAAATCCCTCCTTTCGGTAACTAATGGACCAATCAATTTCAAATTTTTAGTATCTAAGGATGGAAATAGTCGCCAGACGGCTATTTCATGTTTATCATATTTATTAATGTACAAAGAGTTGATAATCGCGATCATAATCATTGAAATAATAATCTGACGTATTGAGTGATGGCATAGTGGTTTTAGCGGTATTTTGCCATTTCAGATTACACGTCTCATCTTAAAATCCCATGCCGCCATTTTACCTAGAGTGTAATAAATTAGGCAGTCAAAGTTAAAGCGGAAAAATCCCGGTCTTCCAAAACAAATTGCTCTTAAGATATTGTTAGATGTTAAAAATGCTTGTAGCGGTAGTTATTCTGAGCGAATGTCGCGAATGAGCGTTTCATGAACAGAAAAACAAATGTCTTACTTGTAAAAAGAATAGCAATATAATGCAGACAGCAACATAAATACTGAAGGAAGCAAAGGAACCGAGTTCGCTTGATGACCCAACCGCAAATGCAACAAGATCCGTCACCGATGTCACAGTTATAGAGACTCCGGCAGACTAAAAATAAAAGAGATTGATAAATGCAAAAATCGGAGATTCATCTCGTATATTTTTGGTGAGCGAGCGAGCGTGAGTAACGTACCGAATGTCCTTAGACTTGTGAATGCTACATAACTGTATTTAAAAAAAACTTTGGGCATGATGATAGAGTGAATGGATGAGAGCTCACAATCAACCTAGTTTGGTAGAAAGTGCTGTTACCGTAGTGATTTCAACAGCATGCTAACTGAAAATTTTAGAAAAGTCATCGTATTCCAAGAAAATCTCCAGTTGAAGCTCAATAATTAATTATTTATTATAAGTGTTACCTTCATATTTAGTATTAAATAAATTGTCTTCGTTTTCGTTAAATATTTAAAAAAATGTACGTAGTCTGATTTTGGGGGGGAAATTGGAATTTGTATTTATTTGTACAGAGCAGATTTAAATAAAATGCTAACCTTCAATGCATGCCCAGATTTCTTCGCTAACGGTAGTTTTCTAAGATGTGGATCATCGTCAATAGTATTCCAAGATTGAATTAAAATAAACATGTCATCCACTCCTATTCCAATAATGAGAAACGGGGCAACAAGGTGAATAACAGACCATTCGAATCCAAAGGAGGCGGATAAACCAATGCCAGCTCCCATTGACAAACCAGCGGTGACGATTCCCATCATGGCGATGTATGTTCTGAAATACGAAACTATGTATAATTTTTGTTTCGATTTATATTTTATAAGTCTGTCTGTCCAAAGTCGAATCTTACATATTTCGTTCTTTTGAAAATATTAGCTCCTTATATATCATTAGATATCAATGAATGCTCGCACAGGGCATTGTTCGAAGGCGTGAATAATCATCGTATAAAATAACTCACCTGTGTTCTAAGAGCGAAAATTTTCCAGTCATGAGTATGATGTAAACAAAAATGAGAGCAAATCCAGCAAATAATAGAGGCAAATCTTTTCGGTAACCGGTCCCTGCTTCTAGTGATCGACTTCCGCGCGATTCCACGTAGACCGAAAAACCTTCGTATTCGGCGTTTCCCACTTCAATGAAAGCTTTTTCCCAGTCGTCGTCTTTACGTCTAGAATAAGTTGGAATTTATTGCAAAATTTTTTCATTGACATACATTTTACTTACATGTATTTCATATGGCTTAGTGGTTATATTACGTTGCTTCCAAAAAGTCGTGTCCAACTGTCCCCACATTTTATAGCCCTTCACTCTTTATAGAACACATACACCACTTGTCCCACTTCGCTACACTTGTCTCAAAGTTCCGAGTTAGGGTAGATATATATTGGGGCAAATGGTTAAATGTAAGTGAATGGTGTGTGTATGAATTTCGTACAGGTTTATATTACTGCTGATGTTACGGTATCTTTAAAATATTGCCCCACACTTTTCCACATATTAACACACTTGTCCTACTTGTCCACACATGTAGCACTTGTACCATTGAGTTAGGTTAAATAATTATTGTGTTAACGTAAACATATGAAGTGGAATTCATGCTATGTTCTGGGTTAGAAGAAATTTAACCTTTAGAAACTGATGAAAATCACTATTCAGCTATTTTCGCAATAAATATCATAAACAACAATAAACTAAGCGATTTCTTTTACTTACGACACGACGTAATACATTCTGTGGGCCTTTGCTCCTATGATATCTCCTTTGCCATCTCTTGTAATTCCTCCTGTAAAAGCCACAAGTATCATCAGTGAACTTTTGAATAAATAAAACAAATGTCAAACGGAGTATATTTAAGACATTTTATGTAATATTACTGGTATATTAAAATTTTAATTTTGATAATGGACTGTTCCGTCTTATTGAACTTAAGTATATAAATTTTTGAACTGAACTATAAACAAATAAATAATACAATAGATCTATTTGATATGATAGAAAGTCAGTCAGGTTTTGAAAGTATCAGTTGGTCTCAATAGTTGCACATCAACTTGCGCTCTTAACAAAATGGCGATTCCCTTTTATACTTATTTTTGGAAACGAAGCGTCGATGGGAATCTTCTAAACCAGGGGTGTGAAACCTTTAAGAAAAAACCTTCTGTTCAAATCCGTGGGTCTCTACTAGAAAATAACTATTTTTCCTGCATCACGAGGTTACCAAATCTAATGTATGGTTTTTTCAGCACCTGAGTCTCACAATTTTAGCGTTCAAAGTGATAAGATGGGGAAGGCATTAAATTTTTTTAAGGCTGGAAATAATTCACTGGAAATGGAAGCTGAAAATATAGCACTGGCGAAACGAAATACACAATTTCTTATGTTCTGGAATATTCGTTCTCATATTGGTCAACTTGGAAGATGAGACGAAAACGCTTGGTTGAAAATTAAGATGAGATTTATGCCGGTAACTTCATTTTTGCTATGGCACTCGACATTCCGGTGTAGTTTGCCTGCTTTTATCAATCAAAATGGGAAAGCAATTTATCAGTAACCAAGTCAATAGAAAACGCATCAACATTTAAAGAATCAAGCAAACAAATAATCTTTAGTCTCGGGCGGTATGTCAATTAACAGAATTTTAACACAAAAACAGGTATCTGGACCAGAATTTAACTTCAACTCTTCCAGTTTAAAGCCCGATGTCACGCTCGTGTATTTTTATTTTCCAAGCTTCAACGCCCAAATTCAACAATTCGCCAATATATACTTTTCTTTCTCAAGAATCAACGCCCAAACTCTTTGAATTTGTGTCTTATTATCAATGTATATATTAAGACTAAACATTTTGTTTGTCAAACAGATCAGATGATACATGGTTTATATACATTAACTGTGAACCTTAATGATGAATTCAGGGGGAGCTGACTTTGATGACCATATGGTCGTATCGCTCTCTCCAGTCTATACCGAATTAACTCGCTTATTTTGTATATATATATTTTGTTGTACCATTGGTTGACGAAATGATAAATCTCTCTCTCTAATACAGAAGGGCCAAATACAAATAACTGGGTGAAACCTCACGCCGCACCTTTATTTAATAATATAAGCTACCTAGTAGTTGCAAGCACAAAAATCTTATGACAAGCACAGAGATCTTATGACATGCGTTGTTAAAATTAAACTTTCCTAATTTTCGCGAACAGTATGTGAATGACAATTTTTATTTTATTGTCAACAATAACATTATGATTTTTCCACTCACCTATCATCGTAGTTATATCGACTTCATCTCGGAATACTGGACTCACAAGATCGCCGTTGATTTTTTCTTTTATTTCGTCGGTTGTCACCATAGCCAGAGCAGTCTCGTTGAAACTCCAAAACTCAAACAACGAACGTTCCTTACATTGTCCTGCTGACTTTGTGCAAATCTGAGAAAACGTTCTTCCTTTTGTACCGTTGAGGCTTCTGATTCTGAATTTAGATTAAGATCACATTTTTTTGTTTCCATTTCAAACCTCATTGTCAAATTATGGTTTCAATTAACAAGTTGCGAAGTTCACCTCGACTTTTGACAGGAAAAAGAAGGCGGCGATTCCAAATTTGCGTCTGAACCGATTTGAATAAGTTACTTTTCGATTCGAAATGCCCAGCTCTGGGCGGGAGTCGAATACGATTGTTAGTTTTCACAACACCGAATCAGGATGCTCATCGTCATGTCTTTTATGGACAACAAATTGATACTCCCAAAGTGTGTGAACTAACATGGCGGAAACCGGAACTTAGATTGTGTATCAGGTTAGGGTTAGGCCATAATTTCAGGTGCAAATAATACGGGAGTCACTTGGCTAGTCCCCAAACTCGTAATAAAACTAAAATATACGTTCTACTACGTTCCGCTGTCCGCCATCTTGGTTCACATACTTCGGGAGTACCAACAAATCACTATGAGCCATTGTTAGGAGGCTCGACTTATTTGCTTAACTGGACTTAAACCCGAGTCACCATTTATTAAAGACTTGAAGTGACTCGAATTATCTAAATAGAATGACTAGGATTCGTCAACTAACTGCCGAACGCGACTCAGTGATTGATTGACTCGACTATTATCCGTGACTCAACCTGACTCGGAAGACTTCAACCCAACACTGCTATAAACCACACAAGAACTTACTTTGCGTCAATTTTTGCCATTGCCCTGAACTTATCTTCAGTAAGCAAATTGTCTTCAGCGACAATTAATATTGTTTGATCTCTATCCACAACGGGGAATGTCTGTCTGTATGCAACATATTCCTTTATTATTTGCGCGTCTTCCGGCAAAAATCCACTGCTACCCGTGGGTTGTTCTCGGCGTTGTAAGAGGCCAATGAAAAGAGTTCCTGAGAACATAAAATAAAAGTGTTATAGTTTAGGGCATTGGTTCTCAATCTTTTAAAGCCACGCCCCATTTTTAGAATTTGTCCAGTTTTGCGCCCACCTCAAAAATAACTAGCTACAATAAGCTACAAATATTAGATAGTAAGTCGAAAGTATGTTCAATTCAAAAACACGTTAAAAGACGTGAATGGAAAGAAAATAATGGAATAAGTGAAAATTTTTGAAATGTAAATATCCAAAATAAGGAATCCGATCAGAAATAATGAAAATACTCAATTGGACTCGAGTATTTGATAAATGGTAACAAGTGCACAAGTGGACCCGTATACGTATAACGCAGGTATGCTGTAGCAAGAATAAAGATGACTACATACGACTACAAATTTCTAATACTTAAGATACAGTGAATTTGAAATAATTGAGATACAGCACTCAGTCGAACTGTTTTGAGTCTTGTCTCAATCAGCATTTTGTAGCTTGTAATCCGACAATATATATATATATATCCATATAGTTTCAGTAGATCTTGGCATTTCAGGGGTCGCCCATATTTTTGCTCAGATTTGAGTTTTCTTCACTTTTGAGTGACTGCGCGTGGCCTTGCTTTGAGTAAATTCTTTTAAAAAAATATTCACCTGTAAGAATCAACGAGAGTAGTATCACCATCTTGGGGTTGCTCCCTACTTGCACTCCTAACCAGTAAAATCCGTTTTCCAGTGTCGAAGAAATCGCGTCAGGAATCTTTGCATACCACTTCTTTTTTGTTACCTCTCTATCTTTCGTGACGTCACCAATTGATGACGCATTATCCACTACTTTTGACATCGTGATGATGGCGGTATCAGGTGATTTGTCTACTCCGTTTTGTTGATTTTCTTGCTCGGACTCTAGCGCCATCTCGTTTTGGTAAACTTGCGCGTCCTTGATTGAATTCTCTTTCGAGTCATTGTCCCTTTCCTGTCGTTTGAGAATGCCGGCCATAAATATTACAAACATAATGAAGTCGATGAACACCAGAACGACAAACGGCAGAACGAATGCAAATAGGAAAACGTGTAACGTTGACTTGTCTTCAAATGTTAAAGTGTCTCCGTCCGTGGTGTTGACGGTAGGCGTTGGTAATGATTGTGATGTCATTTTGTCATAGCAACCGTCTGGCCAATAAATGCGAAGAGTCTCGTTTGCGTAACAAGATGAATCTTTTGATCGATATTCGTCAGGAGAATCGAAACCACAGCAAGAGTACTAGAATCAAGAGAATTATACGTGTTAAAATTTTATTTTTGACCTAACAATGTGATCGCACGGTTGAAGCTTTAGACCAGGGTTTCTCAAGCTGGGGTCTGATCTATTTATACTGTATATGTTTCAGACTATTTCTATACAGTTGCGGACCCCCTGTGAACTCATCACTGATGAGTTCACAGGGGTCCGCAACTATATGGAAATGGTCTGAAACATATATAAATAGATGATAATCTTGTCGAATTACCGTTAGCCTGCCAGTATTCAACGTTAGTATGTATTAATTCAGACTTTCATGAGTTTTATTCGCATTATCATTCATCGTGGATTAGGTGCAGAAATAGATACGGCATAGGATGGGGGTCCATCAAAAATAAGACTCACAAACAGAGGTCCGCTGCCCAAATAGTTTGGGAAACTCTGCTTAGACAACTGTGCAGGTTACACAACTCTCAAATCTTATGCCCACCACCTTGGGTATCAGTAATACGGCAGGGAAAAAAGGAAATGTTAAACGAACGGAAAAGATTCTGGTCAAAAATATTAGCTCTTTATATATCGTTAGGTACTAATCTGTAGCCAATCAAATAAATTGATACGCTAACCTCTAAATAGAAGACTTTTCCAACTTAATGCTCAAAGTTACGATTTTCAAGGCTTACTTGAAAAGCCTTGCTAGAGGCGAAAAGACACATCAAAGAAATATCCATAAATCGCAATATTGTTGCCCAAAAGATTTTTTTTTCTCCCGAATAATAAAAAGTATCGAATCGAATCTAGTACAGTCTTACGTGATTTTGTATCAAGTTTTTCGTTCTCATATCAGCTTCTTTCCAAACTTCGCCAATATATTCTTTTCGTGCATCAGTTGGAATTAATCCCCAGATAAGCAATGCTAGAGCTAAGCCAGTGTTAATGATTAGAAACACAGTGACCTGGAAAAAGAGAAATGTCATATAAATTAAATATACAAGAGAATACTATAAAGCGAAATGAATTTGTGTCAAGATGTTAAAATTCTGAGCTGGACACAGACATATATATATTTTGTAGAGTTTCTTCTAACCAAGGTCTGACTATTACGTTTTTGATCAGCTAGTTGAATCAAATTTTTCTGTGATTGATTGATATGTCGACCTTCTGAATAAATCGGAAATTTTTTGACTTTGTTTATTTATTTAAATTATAGATACATGACGAAATTTGAGAAAAAACAGTAGTTTATCAGTATATTAACGTTGTTACGTCGCTAAGCACTCATTCTTCTTTATTTTTGAGTGAATTCGCGTGACCATAAAAAATATCAAGGATTCAATAAAAATAAGATAAACTTACGAAGATATGATAAAGTCGTTTATGTGCAAATGTAGCAATCAACGCAAGTGTGCATGCCAGAAATGTAATTCCGCCCATTCCTATTAGCCAGTGAGAGAGAGGCTGAAATAAAGGTAA
Organism: Styela clava; assembly: GCF_013122585.1. Lineage (NCBI taxonomy): Eukaryota > Metazoa > Chordata > Ascidiacea > Stolidobranchia > Styelidae > Styela > Styela clava. Next base: position 18,682,862 of record NW_024102826.1, on the reverse strand, counting down.
ATATTGTTACGACTTAAAATATAGATAATAGGTTATATATATATCTATATAACGGTGCTTCAGAAGTGTGTGTACTAATAATGGCCCAACACTAAATTGGTACACACACTACGGGAGTACCGCTCAATCAATACCTATATACTATGGCTGCTACTGCAGTGCGAGGTGTACCGTCATATGTCGCTTCTTTACCCTTGTCAATTGTATTGTAGTGGCGTATCTAGGGTATGGCAGCCATGGCTCGTTTAGTGGGGGCCGTTTGGATTAGGCGCAAATGGGTAAAAAGTTTTAATCGAAAATGTTTCAATAAAATAATTTCAAGTTGGATATAATTTGAACTCGTATTTATTCTTAAATACTAACGTATAAGTTGTTCAATTCAACCATAGATGTTAAAATTTTTCAGTAAACGTTCAAGAATGCGACTTTTTCAAACTTTGCCATGGGCGCCATTTAAAGAAGATGCGCCACTGTGCATATGTATTACTATCGTCATAAAATATTTGTTTTATAAAATATAATTGACACAATGTATAGGTAATGTTGAAACAACTCCGAACTCAAAAAGGTTATACAAGCAGCCTGACAAGTGTATATCGTAGTTGTTTTAAGATAATGATTGCATTGTAACCGCCATCTTTATCTATCATAACACAATAATATACAAAACGAAATGAAAAATATGGTTAGCAATGAGCGCTACCGCGAGTTCGTTCATCGACCAAATGTTACCTCGAATTTTTGTGTAATTCAATTTTAAAAGGGAATAACCCTGGCCTCCCCACACAGGAAGAAAAAGAAGTTGAAGACAGCAGAATTATTGATAGTTGCCCGGCAAGTGGCGCGTGATCTATATAATTTGAAAATAAAGCTAAATTCATTCGACGCTAGACACGGCTAACCCGCTGCGCAAGCACTCAAATATACAAAAATCAACACATATATATGTAAGAAAAAGATCGTTGCGGAGTGCTGGTCTACTCGGCGATGTGTTCTAAATCTGGTCTTCCCGAACTGGGAGTCGCGTCCCCACAGAGGCCGCGAAATTAATTTTAGGGACCGAAAAGAATACACCAATTTTACGCAAAGTATCATATCTCTTGCACTTTCTAAACATTTAATTCGAAACTCAATTATTGAACTAGTATAGAATATAAATTTCACGATTTCAAGAGAATACATAGGATCAAATAAGCGGCGTGCCAGCACAACAATGTCAGCTTTAACATGGGTCGCAAAATTTTTCAATATATTGGAATGGATCGCGAGTTTAAAAGTTTGGCAAGCCATGTTATAAATAATACACTGACAATATGATGAGAATGAACAAAATATTACAGAATAAAATTTGTGTAAAAGTGATGCAACATAACTAAACCACTCAAGAATCTGTTATTCCGGAAATAAGGTGATTTTCAGCTTTCTTGGTAACTAAGAAATCGCGCCCAACTTTCTACTAAATCTTAGTATTGTTGGTATTTAGTTTAAAACACAACACTAATTCTATGAATAACACGGTGACTCATTACTACGGTGATAACGTTGCGATGATGTTTACTAATTCAGTTACTGAAGACTAATATTGTTGAAGGTTCCAAGAAACGATAATCATGTAATAACATTAAAACAGGACAGGAGCGGATTAGCTTGTAATTATACTGAGTTGTTAGTGGTAAAAATGGGAGAAAAGCCTGGAATTTTACATTCAAAGTGAGTATAAAATTCCGTAGACGGTTTGAAAGTGGGTTTGGTTTAAATAAATTTATTACTAGAACAGAAACGACCTAAAGAACGGTCCAATTGCGTCACCCGAGAAATGATTATGACGCCATCACTTTCGTCATAAAAATTTTCTTCTTTCATGAGCGTTTATTGCGTCGGATTAGAAGCAATGCTTTAACTAATGAGTTTACAACAGATGAAAATTGTTCCTACTTTCATTACAAACAAGTCTCTCCGTGAGAAACTATTGTAAGAAGTTAATATTTTTTTAGGGAAAGACCGAAATATTTTTCGCAACTAAGCAATTGAAGCAATTCTCATTTTAGAATTTTCTAATCATTACCGAAAAACAATTCTAACATAATGAATCCTGCCTCGATTCCAGGAATAATAGAAATTGAGTTTACAAGATTTCGACCAAGCGCGAAGAATGGAAACATGACGGAAGACCAACCATGTAAATTGATTAAAACGAATGTTCCGCTTGAGAACAGGTTTCAAATTTTTTTTGCTGTGGTTATTTTAATGCTGACCACGCTTCACGCTTTCAATTTTAAAAACGTACGCTTGATAATTGCACTTTAAGGCAGAGGTGTGAAACCTTTATTACGTGAGGGCCAGATACAAATAACTGGATGAAACCGCGCGCCGCACCTTTACTTAAACATAGGCTCCCCCTGGTCTACTGATAAGATCGTTTGACAAAACAATGAAGGCGTTGCAGATTAAATGTACCGGATTTCTCATTGTCACCATCTCATTCGTGTACCGTATTTCACAGATCAAAAGGCAGACCGGGTAATCAATAATGTGATTAGATTGGGTTTTTGTTCATACACAAGGCGTACCGGACTATAGAACGCAACGGATTTTCATGTATAAAACAATAGTAACGGTACTGGTTTTGAGTGTGAGCAATATAGCATGAATCATTGTCTGAACCGTACATTAGCCGCACCTGACTATAACACGCAAGCGGTAATGGTGCTAGTTTCGAGTGCGAGCAATATAGCATAAAGCACCATACATTAGGCGCATCGGCTTAAAAGACGCTCGATCGATTTTTGATAGGAAAATAAGATTTTAAGTGCGCTTCATTATCTGTAAAATTCAGTACTAAATCAGGTAAGCAATGGCGAAGCAAACAATATGATCGCGATACACCATTCTGAAATATTATACATAGGAATTCGCGTGCAAACAGCTGAAATAGTAACCTCGTTATTAAATTTCATCAAGTTTAAATTACACAAAAGTATCATATAGGTATCAAATAGGTATTGTGCTCAAATATGCCAAAAATATGCTGTACTCCTGTAGTATTTGTACCAGGTTAGGGTTAGGTCATAATTTTATTCCGATTTTTCTTATTTTTGTTCTATTACGTTTTCGGGAACTGTCCCAAACTGTTTGAGCAGACATATTTAAATAAAATTCTGTTTTTTTCTCTCTGATTTATATCAGATTACATAACATAAAAAATCTCTAAATATCTTACGTAGAATGAGTCTCTTTCTATTTATTGAATTTTGAACTTTGATTCACCTGATTAAAAAACTTTAGCTAAATACTTTGCGGTGTTATCGATTAGGGTTGCACGTTAATTATCCTCACAGTTCTACCTCACCAGTATTTAAAATGTGATTTTCCACGTCATTTTGAGTTTTATCTCACATTCGAAGTTACATTTTATAAATTATATAACACGAAGCAAGGTCATGTACTCTCGTTTGACTGAAGGAAAGAATTGTAATCCCACTGGCATTCTAAGAGATTCACAAAGATAGGGTTTATCAAACTGTGCGCTCGGTCCTTCAGGGCATGGCTACGCAACTGGATACTCATATATGCACCTGACTGTATATGAAAAGGTTTGTAACCCAATATTAAACAATCTTTTATTTTCTGGAAAGACCGGACCCTATTAGTTCTGAAGTTTTGTATGCAGATCTATTCCTGTCTACGCCTCTGCATCAGAAAATTTGGTTCGAGTAAACACTGAGTTAAGTCTCACATGGCGGATAGTTCGAATCTTTGATGAATGGTGACTGGATCCAACTCGAATGACCCAAGCCTATGTAACCTAGTAGGGTAAAAATCTCTAAACCCCAAGTCTTGAGTAGAGTCAATCAATGAATGTACCGGCCATGATTTTAAACAGTGACCACTCTTATTGTTCTGCCTATGTAACTGAACTGGCTACGGTAACTTTAGCTTGACCATTGACCATTTTGGCGTTGTCGTGAGCATCTTGGAGTTAGGGGAGGTAGGGCGCGTAAATTTGTATCTTAATCAATCGGGGGGAGGGGGGCCGCAGGAAATTTCACCGCATGGAAAAATTTGCCGCATGAATAATCACCGCAAGAGCATTTTGATGTAAAACAAGTATTTGTGATCAGAACATTGAGGTTTATAGAGTTAGGGTATGCTCTTAAATAACGAATCTTTTAAAAAAAAGTTACTTCAAAAACCTAACTGTTTTTATCACAAATATACACTTGTTTTACAACAAAATGCTCTTGCGGCAATTTTTCCTATGCAGCGAAATTTCCTGCGGCGAGACTTCCTGCGGCGAATTTTCTTAGAACCGATGACATTGCAATCTCGTTGTTGCGATCACATTCGTTTATTCAAGACCTACGCAACAAAGGTTACATTTACGAACAAAATGCATGAACTTTTATATCTTATATAGGTGATATAACAAATCTTAGATCAAAGAAGCTGAGTTGAATATTTACATTTACAGGTCGCCACGTTTTCGACGAGCCGACCCTACCTGCCCGGCTGCGGTATCACTTGCCTATCAAAATTGCTTCGTTGATGGGACTAGATTTGCAAACTTTGATTCGAGGCTTTTGAGTGATCAGAATAACGTATTTAAATATAAATCACGCAGACTACCGGTACTGTGGTTAGTCATTGAAACCTAGTGCAAATACTTGAGCATAAGTGACGAGAGGCCTTGTGATTAAACCGCCCTATCGACTTTCCTCTCCCCGGGATAAATATACAAATTCAATCTCATCCCAACTCAAGTCGCATTGGCTACCGGTACTGCGATTAGTCATTGACTTCAGCATAAGTAGGCTAATTGGACGAGAGACCGTGGTTGCTATAACGAATAATATTGCAACATTAGTGTCATGTTTATGTTTATCATTTCACAATGCTTATGTTTCCAAAATATCAGCTAATTTAGCGGTGTTTTTTATATAAATCAACGGCCGTAGGAAGGGATGGGCGTTTTCGAATACTTGATGTTTTTAAAAACGAATCCGGAACAGGTATGTAATTGTATGTGATCGTGATCTTTTTATTGTTATGTCCTCCAGACACGTAAATTACTAAAAAAAACATAAAATTCACCACTCCAAACAGTCTCTGGGCGTTCAAACATAATAAGAAATATGTTTCATCAATAACTCACTAGGTAAAAAGAGTCCTATTACAAAAATGCATTTTACAAATATGGCTTAAAAAAAGATGATTCGAAATTTTCGTCTAATTCCAAACCGATTCAAATAATTCACTATTCGATTTGAAATGCCCAGCTCTAGCCATGAGAAGACAACTCAAATTCAGCAAAGAGTTGTCATAAATCCGATTCTCACACCGCAAATTTGTTTGTTGCTTGTTTATATGAAACTGTTAAATATATGTAACAGTTGTCTGATTTGCCTTATCCGGATTTGTACGCTTTATCTTATCAGTATCACAGCTTTTAAGACGTTGAAAAATATTTCTTAGAAAGGATTTACATATTTTTGAGTTGTATGTACGATTGACCTCCATTATCTATATTCTATGTGGCCGCATATTGGTTTACCGGGATGCAGAATGGATGACTTGAAAGTCTTACAATAATGCGACATGCGAAAAGTTTATATAGTTTATCTCTAATACTTGGCAACTTTTGGCGTTATACTTTGAAAAATTTTCAATTCGTTGAAAAAGTTTTCTGTCTAAACTTATTAAATACATTGACCTCAAAACTTTGAAGAAACGATTATTGATAAAATAGGATCTACGATAAAAATACATCCAACATGTCAAATCTTATTCCATATTTAACATTTACGCTATATGGATAAGGGAGTAAACTTGAATTTCAAGAAAGACTGGCTATTGCACGAAGTTATGATTCGTCAATTTTTTGAAAGTAGCTATTCAATGCGATGTCGCGTTGATATTGTTGTACGCATTGGGTCACCAATTCGACGTCGAATTCTTTGTAGTAAAGCGGTACATAACAGGTAAGACGATAGCAATATGAGTGTGTTTTAGTATTATTAAAAAATGTGATTTTTCTTCGGGCTTATTTAAATATTGCTAAAGCCAAGCTCAATTTCTAATATGACATACCCTAATTTACTTTTGTTTTAATGTTGGGCATATTTGCTCATGTTAAGATGAGTTACATGAGGTTTGCTTAGTGCCACAACTTTCTATGTTTAACACAGGTAAAGATGACCAAAAACTTCAGTTACCATGACTCATCCTATTCTAGAATATTATGATCCTTCGTGTAATACGCTTTCACCTCGTGTCAGTGCTTTGTGTAATCTTACATCAATCAATATGCCCTTTAAGTATTCTGATGGAGCAACTGTGATTTTCAAATATTATCTCAAAGCCACTTTCGACTGGTTTATTTATAAAACAAGTTTCTAATGTGAGATCTAAGCCTGTGATAACAAATTTTCGACCAGATTCACGTTTAGACTTCGTGTATATTACATGATATATAACATGAAATAACGATAAAATTCATCAAAAATGTTATCAGTCAAATGAAGGTGACTCATGTAAGTTTTATAATCAAGTGGTTTTTATTGGGAATCCAGTTTTATCATAACAGCATTTATTAGACACGAAATAGACATATATTGCATGAAATATGACATGGTGTGCGGCTAAGGGCAAATGGATGAAATTTTTATTAAAAATGTTATCAGGTGAAATGAAGGTGAATCAACAACCATTTAATTTTTATAATAAAGGGTTTTTAATGGAAAACCGGTTTCATCATCCTGTCATTTACTGGACACAAAATATGAATCGTTTTGATGTTATTTATCGATCTCGATCGGTAAGTATGTTGATAGGTATTTGTCTGTTTGTCTGTTAGACACTTTCGTATGTTACGCGATATCTCACGAAAGCGAGGTTGAATCTGCTCAAAATTTTGCATGTGTATTCATCACATCTCGGACCAGAATCGATTTTGGATGAATTATGTCGTATAATTAGCGAGTTAATATTTAATTGGTAATGGGACACTCGGTGTCGCTATTGAGTCAAAGCGAAACCGCAGATCGCTGTCGGCGGTATTCGATCGATATCTAGTTATGCTGTTGTTGTGAAAAAAAACTCGTTTTTCTCTTTAACTACTGGACCAATTGCTTTCAAATTTTCAGTGGTTAAAGATTGTTGTTGTCGCTAGAAAGCTAATGCATTTATTTATCTCAAAAATATTTGTGGGTTCTATGAGATTCGTTTTTCACTTTGAAGTTTTTTGTGATGACATCATCGAAAGTAAAAATTGTTTGCCGTGGTTCCGTGATCGTCTTAGTGATCTGGTGCTAAGGTACTGTATAAGATTTGATACTACTTCGTGTCCATATATTTGAGCAAAGCCTTATACAATCTTTACGATATGCAATAGCGACCAAAAGAGATTTTTAGGCGTTGGACTAACAATGCGGACATCGCAGGTTAAAAATCTCGTACCGCTGCCACCACTGGTACCGCGGGGCTGTACTGTGATGATGTGTAATTTTCCACCAAACACTCCTAATATTATTCATGGATTGCGGAAAACGAAAGATAATTTAACCATATTGAAAAAAAGCGTTCAGGCAAAATGTATTTTGAGCTGTGGTCATATTGTTACTTATCGATCTTAAGATCGGTAAGTATGTTGATAGGTATTTGTCTGTTTGTTTGTTTGTTTGTTTGTTTGCCTGTCAGATACACGCAATATCTCACGAAAGCAAGGTTGAATCTGCTCCAAATTTTGCATGTGCATTCATCATAGTTCGGAACAGAAGCCTATTGATTTTCGATGAATTATGTCGTATAATTAGCGAGTTATTGATTAATTAGTGATGGGACACACAGTGTCACTATGGAGTAAGAGCGCTGTTTTGGGGGATCCCCTAACCTCCGATATATAAGTCTTCGGTCTCCGATCGATAAGTCTTCGGTCTCCAATCGATATTCTCGTTTCAACTTTGACGCGTTACTAAACAGCCCAGCTATGACATAATGATACTAATATTACAATTGTAGCGATGATTGTTGGAAAATAAGATTAAAAAGGCGAGGTTCATGTACTTTCATGTTTGGTTTTGACGTCTTTAAGCCCCGAGGTTGTGGCTAATTTTTTTTTGGAAGAATCCGACAATTGTCTCGTCGAATATTTGAACCGTCATTTTTGTAGATGTTATCAATGACTGGGATTTCAAAATCGGTTTGTGTCAGCCACCTGGTATGTAAGTGTGTATGTGTGTGTGCGCGTAAATTTGACTTATTTTGTTACTTTTGTTATGTATGACTGAGAATATTAATCAGTGTTTGTTATTCTTAAACTCGCTATGTGAATGCGTGTGCGTGTGTGTGTTTGAAGTTGAGTTATTTTGTTACTTTTGATATGCATGACTCAGAATATTCATCAGTGATCATTATTTCCTTACTTGGTATGTGAGTGCTTATGTATGTATGCGTGTGTGTGTGTGTGAAGTTGACTTATTTTGTTACTTTTGCTATGCACTGAGAATATTTGTCAGTGAGTATTTGTTTCTTACTCGGTACTTGAGTGTTTTGTATGTGTGTGTGTGAGTGCGTATGTGTATGTGTGTATGCAATAAAGTTGACTTATTTTGATACTTTTGCTATTCCTGACTCAGAATATTCATCAGTGATTATTATTTTCTCACTCGACATGTGTGTATGTGTATGTGTAAGTAAGTGTGAAGTTGACTTGCATTGTTTATATCTGCTATGCATGACTAAAAATATTAATCAGTGTTTGTTATTTTCAAACTCGCTATGTGAATGCGTATGTGTGTTTGTGTATGTGTGTGTGGAGTTGGCTCGGAATTCTGTTATTCAATATGTGTGACTCAGAATATTCAACAATGATTGTTATTTTCAAACTCGATATATGAGTCCGTTTTATGTGTATGACGGGTGAATTACATTCAAATCACAGTGATATGTGTTTATTAAACAATTACAACACTTTAAAGAAAAGCAGAGTTTATTTTTATTTTAAAATCAATAAAATGGAAAAGTATATCTCAAACTCATTCTCAACTCTTGACGAAACTATTGGTTTTTACCGATATCAATCCGCATGATCTTGAGAAACCGGTATCGTGGGAAACTCAGTTATGCTTTCAAGTTGGTATAAATTTATGATGATTATTTGAATCATTGAGAGAATAGGTACATGCGGTTTACCCGATACATTAAAGGAAACATCGAACGAGAGATAAGAAAATTGTCGCACGACCTGGTCCGCTTTATTAAGTTTACTTCACTTTTATATCACTGTTTTCGCAGAAATACCTTCATCTTCCTGTTTGTGTATAGGTTGTTTCAGCCCATGTAAATAAATAAGCGTAACCGCGATTTTTATCGTAACGTTTCCAAAAATGCTAACGACACGATACATGAAAATTTCTTGGAAGAACAACGTGGTCCCCACGAGTAAATAAACAATGTTGATTGTTGATATACTTATTTCGCGTTTATATAAAGAAAAATGATACAAACTGACTGGTGAGTTCAAATACAATAAATTATAAAAAGCTCAAAATTCGAAGGACTGAGTAAGCTAGACAGTGGTTTTGAGGGAAAAAAACGCAAAAGAACGATAAGCTGCAGAAACTTTTATTTACATGGTGTTAAAAGTAACGCAAAATTAACAGAAGTTAAGATGAAATGCTACTTCAAGCATTTAACGACTGACATCTTTTAACAGTATTGAATTACGACAAAATGCCATTTAAACATTTCATGACTGACACCTTTTAACAGTATTGAATTACGGTGAAATGCCGTTTTAAACATTTCACGACTGACACCTTTTAACAGTATTCAATTACGGTGAAATGCAATTTAAAACATTTTACGACTGACATCTTTTACCAGTATTCAATTACGAAGAACTTCCATTTAAACATTTCACGATTGACGCTTTTTAACAGTTACTTTTTTACCGTTGTCATGACGAAAAATTGAACCTTAATTTTTAACACCCTGTATTGTTGATATAATTTAATTCATCCTTTATAATTAGATCATGATGGTCCAAATCCATAACTTTAAGTTCATAGAATTTTCAAACCGAACCGATCAGGGCACTGAATGCGTCTGCGATTTGTTGCCATTTGTCTAATTATAATTAAATTATAGGCTCATTAAACGAGTAATTGTGAATTATACTTGTTAGAATATAATGTAATTTAGTCTACACGCGTCTCACAATGAATTGTGTAACGTGAAAAATATAATCGTCAAAACAGCTGTTTTGTTACTATAATACAGTAAAGCGTCGCGGGCCGGATTACGTTACTCCGCGGGCCAGACCCGGCCCACGGGCCGTAGGTTGCTGACACCTGGCCTAAACGTTCACAAAACAACGCAATGGTGTCCAACTAAAAGCTAGAATGCATGGTATTTCGGAAATTCGGGTGGAAATACCTAGGGACTCCACCCACCTCCTCAGAAACAAAACTTCTACAAAAATTTTGTGCCATTGCGGTCCCTGAGTAAAGTTACTTTTTTACTCTTGCAGCGTCATATTTGTAAGACAACGAAATAGTTCGAAATATTCTTCACTTCAAAAGCTTATAACTTTCTAACAACTAAGCAAGTAGGGTATTGAGACATTTCAAAGAAAAGCAGATGTAATCGTGAAATCAGAAAACAATATCATATTTTGTACATACATTTGATCAAAATATGTCCTAAATACAACTAAGTTTTCCATGGACATAATGTCATCAAATGAAGATATTTCAAAATTAAGCGAAAAATGTTATTCAAAACACACAATAAAAACTTTGCTAACGATCACAAATGATATGACTGTAGTAGATCATCTTAAAATAAAGAGAAACAGCCAGACTAGATAGATTGTTTGCAAAACTGTAATCTTATTTACCCCATTGCCATCAAACTATATCTCAGACCGATTCGATAAATTCAGTACACAAAACCTGATTGTACAAATTAAACACTTCTTACCCTGAATGATGCACAGTTTTCCGCAATTTCTTCGACATTTGTTTCACCCATGGTAATGATTGCTAAAGGTATAGTTGCGGTGATGAGGATTGCACCCATATTCTGAATAAATTGTAATAATTAGATTTTTTTGACTTTTTTTTTACGGATTTCATATAGCACAATAATTTACGTTAACTCTGAAGTATTTCAACGACTTGCGTACTTTTACCTTATGACTCTGATCACGAATAAATTGCCTGCCTAGATAAAGCCTTATTGTAAGCAAAACTTGAATAAAACATATCTCAAAAGTTTGGTGAAATGCATTTAATGTCGAACTAAGGGGTTGTGGCATAACTTAGAGCTGGGTTTCCCAAACTGGGGGTCACGATCCCGCAGGTGGGCGCGCAATGGATTTTAGGGTCGCAAAGAGTACACTAATTTCACACAAGTTGTACATTTTTTCAGACAATTGAGCAAATGAAACCTATTTTTGCTTTCACAGTCTCGCAGTAGCGTCTATAGTGCTTATTATAATTGTGGTCATATTTTATAAGATTTACTTTCATTATTACATTCGTTGTTTAACATTATTTCAAATATTACCTATAGTCATATATACAAAGGTATGAAAACATACTATTTGAATGTATTAGAATCACTGGTTCTCAAACGGTGATGCGCACTCAACAAGGGGGGCGTAGACAATTTTTTGAGGGGGCGTGTAGCTGATTAAAATTAACATATTTGTTAGATTTGATCTTGCCCGCCTTATATGGATATTTACATTTCAAAACTTTTCATTTACTTTATTAATTACGTTCCATCCACGTATTTTCAACATGTTTTTTGTTTAAAACACACTTTCGCTTTACTATCTGTTATTTGTGGCTTATTGTTAGCTAGTTATTTTTGAGGTGGAGCGCAAGACTTGACAAATTCTAAAAAGGGGCCAAAAACTTTTGAGAACCACTGCATTGGATTGTGAAAAGGAATTTGCTTTTCGCGTTTTCCACAAATTTGCATTAAATTGACCAGCATTTATGTGCTTGTATTACATGCTATCGTGTTATCTTTGTGTTAGTATTTATATTTCTCATTCAAATCTATATGATACTATAATAGCTGAAAAATGCCGCTATATTAGGGTTTCGTGGGTTAAAGCTTTTAAAAATGCCACAAAATAATGCAGTGCCTCATTATACGTCGTTATATGTTGAAAAATGAATTTTTGAATGATTATAAGTTTATTATAAGGCGGAAATGTTAGATTACCCATTCTAAATTTTTCAATACAGTAGTCCGAAACCGGTAGAATTGTCATCAAAAGTAAATTAGACGAATTGAATATTAACTAAATGTTTTTAATTATGAAAGTAAAATTGATAATTGATAATTGATTTTTGATCTAAGATAATAAACATAATTGTACTAAACATAGCATTTGAATTTGTATCGTCTGCGTCAGTCAAAGTGACATAATACCACATTCGCTTAAAATTGGTCTTTGATTAGAACTATGTAAATGTTTTTACTTTTATGTTTCGATATCAACAAGCGATAAAGTCTAAAACGTTCTTACTCATTTCATGTTCACGCAGAATTAAGTAATGTCAAGCTACGTACTTTCAGAGAAATTGGCCAGGAGAATTGACTTTCAAACTTGAATCAGGAGTTTATAAACATAAATAAATAATATGATTTAACTTAAAGAAACTCTTAAATCGTGTAGTCTTGTTTATTTTTGGTACAGTATACTTGCATTATACATTGCTTACGGATCTACAAGCGCAAAGGCATATAGGGAGGATAAGTAGACAGTCTTGCTTGACCACAGCAACTGATATTTAATTGAAATATAAATTAATAATTGTTTTTACAATTAATATAATCAATTTCCGTCAAGCTGTGTTTTAATGGATGATTCAAAATCTCACGAAAGAAGTTTTTGATATTTCCAAATAAAGTTTTTTGCTTGAGTTTGATTGTGGAATACTGTACAGAAAAAGTAATAACATGGACAGTAATAAATAATTTTTAGAAAAATAAGGAATAAGCTAACTTTAAATAGTAACTTCATTTTACAAAAGACAGTATACTTTCAGCGATGTCTATATTTCCTCTTGTTTTATGTTTCATATGCCACACTTGTTGACATATTTTAGTTAAATTTTGTTTATGGAACAACATGCAGATACGTTGCATGTACTCAAATAAGTCAGTTTCGACCGCCATGTAAGCATCAAGTTCATAGATATTTATATCCACAAAAAACTGAATAGACTCTTTTATATCCATATTATATTTCTCATAACGAAAACCCGCGCATAGGATGCTTGTGGTTATGTATGACATTTAAGGTTTTAAGGTCGATTTTGAAAATGAACTTGATAATTTAATATACAAATACATTTAGATAAACATTCTTTCATAATGGAAAAAGATTTTCGAGTTCATTTAGAGTTCAACGTTCTCGTTGAATTGAATTGCGTTGAGCGTTGAACGAGCGGTCTTTATAAAAAAAACGGTGAAATTTAGACACGGATTTTTGGTGGGTGTTGATTTGGTTGATATAGCGTAACTCACCACGCCTCATCACAAGAAACGAGAATATAAAGTCATTCCATATTTGTATTCATAGTGTTGGCCATTTGCTGCTTGATATTAACGTTTCAGTGTAACTGACCATTCGTATAGCAGTTTATATTATATTTAATTTGTAATATAAAAGGATTAAAATTAATGATTCGTGGTATTTTTATGTGAATTTCCATGGCAGGCGCACGAGCAAAGTACAAAATCTTTTGATCACTATCTTTTCATTTGTTGCTCACAAAATTAGATTAGTGATGCAACCCCATGGTATCAAAATATCATTCAAAAACTTGGACAAAACTTGCAAAAAACATTGTCACGGATCAAAGTTTGGGTGGTAAACAATTTGAAGACAAAATACGAAAACTTTTTTCGGATTGTGCAAAACCATATTAGCAGCAAATTCACTAAAATGGCATATTCAAATGAAGGGAGGAAAAAATCAATTTAAAAATATCATAATAAACCAAATTACCATGCCAACAAAACTGAAAATAGCTCCCAATTTCCAATCTTGAAAATAGAACTTTCGATCCATCGCAGGCATCGTCATCGCTTTTTGACGCCAAAGCTAGCCGTGTAGGTCGACTGAAACTAAACCAGCAGGATGGTATATCCGACAGCCCTAAAGCTTAATTACAGGTTCAGGTTTCTAGGATAATGAAGCAATGCTCATATACTGTAATTAAGAGACAAATGTTAGGTTACGTTTTACGATAATTGTACTCCTATGAAAACGTTTTTCGAAGTTGTCTGCCTCATATTTTAGTATTATAACAGCCTTAAACTAAATTATATTCGGGATATTCAATAATTGATGAGTTCTCAAATTGGTGCACTGTTTGCTTCAATTTAAAGCCATTTGATACAATCAAATACTTAAATTGGGTTCTATTATGCCTGTAAATTCAGTCATGTGAACATAATAATATAATAAGTTTGTATATAACTATTTATAAATAGTCAGCTGTTAATATTATTTCACTGGTACGCTACGTAAATTAAAAAATGTTCGGTGTATTGGTATATCTTTGTCGGCGCTCCAGAAGTATGTGTACCAATATGGAGGTAACTAATTTTGTTCGCCTACTTTACATCAAGTTATGTAAAGGGACTGAAACCTATGGACAGGGGGGTATATTCACTTGGCCTACAGCGACAGTCTCCGAACTCGTAATAGAAATAAAATAAGGAAACTAAAATAAAATTATGGCCTAACCCTAACCTGATACACACCATTTATATGTCACCTCGCCCAGACCGAAAAGTAAAACACCACCGAAAACGATTCATAATTTCCAACAACTTGCAAACATCGAGGTTACAAAAATTTCTTTTTCTAGTATTTACATTAAAATCTATCACAGTACTACCTCCACATGCTATATAACAAGGTATCTGCTAAAATTGACTTAAGTGAAAATTATCATTATATAAGTTAATTTACTAAAAACGAAATCTATTTAACTATACCTCTTATTAAATGAAGATTTACCATCTCTAGTCTGCTACATTTCCGCAATGATTTGTTCTTTTATTGGAAACTATTTTGAATTTTTCGAGAGAATTTTTTGTCGCAAATAGGAGAGTTATAAGCACTTTTTTGCGAAATTTTAAAATACCGTTAGAGCTTAAGATGAACATAAGAGTTTCGTAAAGTCGTAAACCGCAACATGACGGATTATATTATGCACAAGCTGATGGAATTTGTGTAAAGTCATAATAATTTTGTATTCAGTTTAGGTCATGGAAAGTCAGTGAATTTTGGATATGAATAAATTACGGTGACATGACAAGAAAGGGTTAGCATATCCTTCATAAGACATACAACGGTACTGCACCAATAAATTATATATATGAATATATAGCGTGCGTATCAAGAAAAGTATTCTAAAACCCTTCTAAACGGCAGACACAAAAGGGCCGGATCAAACACTTCGGTAGGCCGGATCAGGCCCGCGGGTCGTGATTTTCCCACCACGAGTTCCAACTAATTAGCTTAATACTAATCGTAGTAAATAGTAAAAATTTTGTGAATCGATCTCGCCTTATATTGACTTTATATTAGATAACAATCTTAATCTATATTATCAACGAATTTGACACCTATTTGCAGATCATTACAACAATTTATCAACCACAAGTTGCGATATGATCAGTCTTTGCAAAAATCTTTGTGTATTATTACAACAGTAAAAGATCGGTGACTAAACAACCTGCCGATTTGTGTGTTATGCTATCCATACATATTATATTATGTATTTATTGAACACAAAGAGGATTGTCGCCGTTGGGAAAAAAGGAACAAATGGGACTATCATTTTCAAATACTGAAAAAAGATGAAGGAGTATGCTGGAAAGCTATTACCACTTTCTTCAGTCATCCTCCAATTCCCACGGGCCTCTATCGGTAACGTTAGCATTATCCTATTTCATTTCGAACGAACGGTTTACATTTCTGAATTCACTTTCTCAACATTCCTGTTCAACTCTCATTATAAATCGGTCGATGTTTCAATATTACTCCTACATTATTTTTCCAAAAAATTCTATCGTGGTAGATGTACGCATAATTTAGATATTGCTTGCGTGTAAACTTTGTCATACTTTCACTTCTGTATTTTTTAAATATGCGTTTCTTTACGTAAATACGTAAAAAGGTATTCGGTGGCGAAGTATAAAAACAGTACGCGAACTACAAAGTTACATGCCCACTGTTTTGCTGCCATATTTCATCAAAGTTTGAAATACTTATATACTGCGTTGCCTTACAAAAATACGTAAAATCTAATACGTAAAAAATAATATGCGAACCATCATGGCGGACACCGAAACGTAGTATGTGTACCACGTAAGAATTAGGCCATAATTTTAATCCCAGTTTCCTTATTTTAGTTATATCACAAGTTCGTGGATTAGCCGAGTGTCTCCCTGTACCTGAGATTATGGCCTAATCCTAACCTGGTACACATACTACGTTCCGGTGTCCGCCATCTTGGTTCACATATCACAGGAATACCATAAAAACAGTACGCACATCATAAACTATAAAGTTACCAGTGTAATGTTACCATCGAAAATACTGACTGAGTTCACACCGACATAACTGCACCATATTGTCTCTAACTGTGTCGTAGTTCACAAACATACGCGGAAGTGAAGCTATTCTAGCCCACATATTGTTAATTCGTGATTATACGTCACAACATTATAAAAATGACAGATATACAGGCGTTCATAAAGTTATGTAATAAATTGGGCTGAGGAATTTTGATTAGCTTCGTGCAACTGACGGTGGGAATATGAAAGTGTATTAAGTGAAAATGAAAGAACATATTCAAATAAAACAAACCTGGTTAAGATATTTTGGGAACTGACTTCGTAACAAAATTTTGATTGTAACAGGACTTTATTATCAGTTCGTATATATACAATAGTATAACAATATTTGTAACTTAAATTAACTTTTTCCGAGCTTTCGATATTTCTAAACCAAGCAGTTATTTACTTTAGGATTCATATAGTACCATGTCTCAGTCATTCATATAACTTATAATATTCTTTGCGCTGTAGTAGCTTATGAATTTACCATGAAAAGCACTTGTGAATACTTTTATTTACAGTATATAGACTAATGAATGAGTAAAGTCATTTACTAGTCGGTGCTGGAAACGTTACTCCACAAATTTGCATGGACTGTCAATTGTATCATGTCCTATATCACCTTTAAAAAAGATATTGCAAAGTTCCACTGTGACGTGAGTAAGTTCTCACCTACTAAGGTTAGAGTTATAAATAAGTGATAAGTAGAAATGAAATTCAAAATTTTAGGAACGGCTCTCTTTTGCGTCAAATTCGTTAACAACGGGTTCCCTCATTTTAGTAAATGTATGTATGTCACTAAGTAAGCTTCATTAATATAACACGCTTTACATAAATCTAAGACATAAGTTTCGAAACGCAAAATATCTAGCTAGTCGTCAGCTGTGATGCACGAAACCATTTGCTGCGCTCGTCCAACCTCTAAAACTAAGAACAACGGGGTCGCTCATTAGCACAACCCCCCAAGAACGGTTCTTGCGAACCCACTGAACCCAATCACTGGCGATGACCCTTAGGGATAAAAAAAATGCACTTTATAGTACCAGCTCAATGCAGATCACACGCTATAGTGTGTTAGACCCCAAGCTACCATGGTGGATCTCACATTATAGTACTAAGCCCATCTCACGCTGAAGTACCGGCTTGTGCACGATATAATAGCAACCAATTACACACTGATTCTCGCATACTGTTAACCTGTTTTTTATGTATCTCATCATAATCTATAGTTTGCTCCGTTTGACGATTTGTCAGTTGTCTTATAAAACCTTCGAATATTTCAAATTGGGACGGCATCTTCAGTTATAATAATCAGGTACTATTTCAATCAATGCATCAATTAACTGGTATTATATCAATTACGACCATTTGATTTTGGAATCGATCTACACATATTACAAAGTTTAAAATAGAAAATGGAGTTTTCGCCTGTCACGTATAATGCCAAATCTATACTAGGAGATTTAGAAATACTGCACACTAACACAAATGAAATACATTTTTGTCTTCGCAAGGGTTGTCTGACCGAATTCAGATTTCCCTAGACTGGCAGTTCACAACAATGACAACACATGAACAGTCTCGCAGTACATTATCCATATCCATTTTTAGCATAGCTGGAAAATGCATAGTGGTGCTGTACGAACGTCAGCTATCTTCTGCTTAGTACAATTACCTGTATTGTATCGCTAGAGATGTTGATATTTTATGAGCTGTTTCGCTCCTTTGCTTTACTGTAGATGTGGACAAATAAGTAGCTATTATTGAAGGACTGCAATTTTTCTGCTTCGGTGGCAGCCTGTTGAATAGCCTAGTCGAATTTGTTGAGAGAGGGTGATGGTCATGAGGCTTTAGCCCAAGAGATCACAAAACTAACACAGTAAGTTATGAATATCACCAAGTAAAATAAATACGTCATTTTTTTGCAATTTTACAACTTCAATTCCGCAAAGATACATCCATTTTTGATACACCCGTAGTATGTGTACCAGGTTAGGGTTAAGTCATAATTTTATTCCGATTTTTCTTTATTTTAGTTTTATTACGAGTTTGGGGACTTTTGTGTCAGCCAACTTAATATATCCCCTGCCCATAGGTTTCAGTTCATTTACACAACTTGATGTAAAGTAGGCGAACAAAATTTGTTACCTCCATATTGGTACACATACTTCTGGAGAGCCCTATTTACACAACTTCAGCTACACAAGAGATTTGTCAATTTTAACCATAATAGAGATAAAAATACATAGTGGCGCTGTACAAACTTGAAAAAGCTTCTGCTTGCTACAACTACATTTATGCTATCGTTAAACTTTTATTAGCTAGAGTATGACAACATTAATTCCGGCATTATTTATATCAGTAATACCAATTTAATTATGTTATGGGTGTGAATCATATACACGTAGGCTGTCATAATGCGTTATGAAGTTGAATGAAATATTTTAAATGGATATCACAATTATTAGAGGCGGGAAGTATACATAACAACTAACATACAAAACCATCTAACCAGTAACGATCAACCGTTGAACTAATAATCTAATCACTGTTATAATTGAAAAAAAGATTACCGCACAGTTAAACTTTGATCAACATAATATGGAATGATATCAAATTCGTTGAATTCAGTTCTGTGTAATATTTAAACCCTTTGATCGTCTTAACGCGGCATACTTCTTATGTTTCATTGTGCTTGCAGTATAGTGCTGTACAGACTTAGAGAAATATATATGAAATGATAGAAAAATTTGAAAAATTTAGTTCCATCTAACAAATTTGAGTCTTTGATCATTTTTTCCACTAAATCTTTTAACCTTTTTTGAGAGTTGATAACGTAAATCAAGCTCCATATTTTTAAACGCATTGAAACTTTGAAGTTCCAATCGATGATGAAGTATTTATGACCAATACGCCGGACAATTTTAATTAATCAC
This sequence comes from Styela clava, assembly GCF_013122585.1. NCBI lineage: Eukaryota > Metazoa > Chordata > Ascidiacea > Stolidobranchia > Styelidae > Styela > Styela clava. Next base: position 18,663,267 of record NW_024102826.1, on the reverse strand, counting down.
GCACGCCACGTCAACTGTGCGTCATTTGATGCCGCTATCGATTTGACAAATTTGCAAAATTACTGAGAAATGCACGTTGCTTTACCAAGAATAAAATGCCAGATTCATTGTTTCTCTATAGCAAATATTTTTACTATACATCAAGGTGGTCCAATGTTGCTAGATTGAAGGGCCGCATTCCGAGGAGACCTTGCGGGTCGCAGTCGGCATAAACCAAAAGTGATCAGAAATACTGCGAGTTTAGTTACTTCAAGTATTTTAAAGGACGAGAGTTTACCGCTTTCATCAGCCTATTATTGCCTTGCATTGTTAATTGATACAGCTGACGTGACGTGAAACCCGATGTAATAAAATTCCTACAACTGTATCTCGAAATAAACTAATGCTAATAGAGGGTGGCCAAAAACAGAACCCATAAATGTCTTGATTTCTTTTGCGAAAATAAATGAGAAAAAAATATTATAAATAAAAAATAAATTGTTTATGATTGTACCCAAAAGTTTTAGTAATCCATGACGCTTTGCAATGAAGTTATGTTATTTCTAGAATATTTGTCCCAAATGACCGAAGTTCTGTTTTTAAGCTACCTTGTACTAACTGACTTTGTCTGACTTCTCTCTAGAATATCTCCCAAATGACCTGGCTTCTGCTAAATAACTTGCTTTTTGAAATTTGGCTACAAAAAGGACAACTGTTGTAACCACAAAACACCTGTGGCATTGGATTAATATTTCATTATAAACAATTATACCACCTCTCCAACGATTTAAAACGCCAATTTCCAACGAAACCTGTTACATTGAATACCAAAAGCCGTAAACTTTTTCTTTCATTAATTTGAAAATTCCACGTTGTTCGTCAGCATAGGAACTATAATTTAAACGCTCGACTACGCTTCTATTGAACTTCTCTATATACAATAAAGGGTGCTCCCGAAGTATGCGAACTAAGATGGCGGACACCGGAACGTAACATGGGTAACAGGTTAGGGTTAGGCGATAATTTCTTTCCAATTTTCCTTATTTAGTCCTATTATCAGTTCGAAGACTAGCCAAGAGCCTCCCGTAGTATTTATACCTAAAATTATGGCCTAACCCTAACCTAGTACACATATTACATTCCGATATCCGCCATCTTGGTTTGCATACTTCGGGAGCCCCCGATAAAGACTAACTAATTGAAACCCCTACATATTCTCATACAACATAAAGGATTCGTGACAGTATACAACCGACTATATATCGATCAAGTATTTATTATTTATTACGTGCCAGGTGATATAATGTGTTAGGCCAACAAGTGGTTACCTATCACGTCCTTACATCGCAGTGCGTTTATGCAAAATACTTAAAGCATCTGAAAAGGTATATTATCTTTTGAATGACTTGTTACACGGTATATAACAAGATGTAAACAAACTTCCCATTCACAAAGTTGCTTATTTTGAAATGATAATTGCGAAGACGTTTATATACACACCTATTTCCAATTTATGCCTAGTCTATTTTCATACCTTTCTATATATAGCATTAGAAATACAAATTGAAACGTTGTACTTAGTTATATAATGTCCCGAAAGGGATATAGTTCATGCACACACCTTCATTGCTATAATGTGATAGGCCAATAGGTATTCAAAATGATGTCTGGCCTATGAATGTCTACTAAAAGGTGCATATGAATATGTAAACAAAATTTTCATTTATCAAAATTGTTTATTTTAAAATGATAATTGCGAAGATATAAAGAGTTTCAGTTTTGTATACCTATATATGTATTTACCTATTTCTATACTAACTAGTTATATAACTTTTATATATAGAAATGAAATACAAATTTAAACTCTGTACTTGGTTATATAATGTCGCGGAAGTTCAATAGTTAAAGCACACACATACTTTGTTATATAGAAAGAACCAGACAAGCCCCCTTCCGATACAAGCATTCTCCAAAATGTAAGGAGCTACTCTGTTGGTACTCCTGTAGTGTGTGAACTAGGTTAGGGTTAGGCAATAATTTTATTCCGATTTTCCTTATTTTAGTTCTATTACGAGTTCGGGGACTGTCTGTGTTAGCCAAGTGAATATACCCCTGCCCCTAGGTTTCATTCCTATTACACAACTTGATGTAAAGTAGGCGAACAAAATTAGTTTCCTCCATATTGGTGCACACACTTCCGGAGCGCCGAAAACATTACCAATCTAAAACCTCGACGACCGAAGGTGACTCAGCTTATTGGTCAGATTACAGGAAATTGTATTGAAACTTACCGAAACAGCACAAAATTAAAATTATAATCGGTTGCTACCATTGTATTTTTTTTAATTAAACAATACACCTGGCACCTCAATGTGATTTACTTGTACGTAAAACATGAACTGAGGTTATATAATAAGAAAATCCTTTTTCAAAATTGACATAAAGTTTTGGTAATACGATTTTATGTTCAGATTCTAGTTTGAAGCAAATGGCAAATGAGTTTTAATTTCGAGGATTTAAGAAAAAGGGGCGAATTTAAAAATTCGAGAAATTTCCGCTTAAAAATAGTACAAAGATATGAATAAATTTCAAGTTGTTTCTGTCAAAAATTGAAGCACTATCCATCTAAGCATTCCAAAAAAATGCTACAGAAGTTTAAAAACACAAAAATATTTTTTATCATTTTCTCAAACGGGCTTTTTAGAGATTCGCTCTTCAGGGATGAAGTCCCCAGTTTGGTCAAATTCGGGTCAATGATGAATTAGAGAATAAACACTGCAGGCTTACATCGTCATTTCATACTAAGAGACTTAAAATTAAAGCCAAGAATTCTTTCGTTTTGTTACTAAGATTATAACATATTTCGTTCCTACTCAAAAAATTTAATGTGCTCATTACGGACACTTTTCCTGTGATCAAACAATAGTTAACAAGTAATTCGTACTCGGATTATTACGCACTTAACATACCATTGTTCCACAAAGAGTCCTGAGGCAATGAATTAACAATGACGTCGTTTTTCGAATGATAGTTTTTAAATGCAACTTAATTTCGAGAATATTAAAAATTTGGCAAATTTAACTTTATATTAGGGTAACTAATCCAGCTGCTGTATTGTAAAGGTTGTCCATAAAATCTTGAAATTTTGGAAAATCACAAGAGGGAATTTTTTTATCGATACTATATAGTCTTTTGGCCCTCACAGATATCATAAATGAAGTAAAAATACTTGAACAATTACTGGTTAAAAAACAACAAACTTGGTTAAAATATATTGAAAACAGACTTCATAACAAAATTGAAATTGTTAAGAGACCACGTGGTTATTCTGTATATTAAAAATAGGTAAATTCGAGTTCATTTTACAGTAATTAGCATATGGTCACCATCAGTTGCAGCATATGTAACAAGAGTTGAAACAAATTGCTTATTGTCTGGCCTTAGTAGTCAGTGAATGACACCGTCTCGTTGGGCAGTCACATGACTTACGGAGTTTTGCTTAATTCTTATTGTGGGTTTCTTTAGGGTTGATGTAGGTATTGTTAAAAATTGCTGATCTCCACCACTAACGGACCAATTGACTCCAAAGTATGTAAGTATTTTAGTATTTAAAAATGAAGGAAGACACTAGCAAGCTATTATTTTAGTTTTGTTTGCTAAACAAAACATTTGGAGGCATGATATTCTAAACTAAATTTTAATGTTTTATTTCAATTCCGTGAAAATTGTTTACATTTAATTCTTGTGTCCATATACTTGAGTGTTGCTATCTTGTTTCCCCGAACAAGGCTACAAACGAGCACAAGAATCCATCGATACATGATGGTTTAATAAAGAGGATTAATATTCTGTGCAAAATATTTATCTCTGATTACAACATTTTAAACATAATCGCCGTCGTAGAATTGGCACACCGGTTGGGATAAAGTATGAATTCCGGAATAAACTAAATATGACCGGATAGAACAAAACGCACATTTTAAAATAAAATTTAAATAAACTCGCTTCAACTCGGTAAATCAAGGATTTTGAAACTTAATAGAACGAAAACAAAATGATCGGATGTTAAATGTGGATTATACACAAAATCAGCGAGGATTTAAAAAGGAGGAAAATTCTCAAAACCTTCAGAATCGGATTAAATTGATAAGTTGTGTTGCGGCTCCGTTTTACGAAAGATTTAATTCTTTTATTGTTTACATTTCTTGTCATTACATGATTATGAACTTATCGAAAATATTAGTAAGCAATATTTAAGCTTATTAGTTTACTCGTTAGTCGACATCGCCTCGCCGTGATGGAATTTCAGGTTAGAGAAGTAGTTTCGTGATTCCCACATCCAGTCAAGAAGTAATAACATGTGGCCGTATGTAGTGGGGTATCTAAAGCATTGAATGAATAACTTCGAAACAAAAAACGGAAAAGCTGGATTTGCCATGGAATGAAACTGACTGTCAAATTGTGAAAAAACTAATCGACGATTCTTAAAGAAAATGAAACAAAACTAAATATATACCCCCACCCTTTTTGGGGGGGCAATAAAAACATTCTCAGTATTATACACAGCATTTTTTCGTACATTGTAAGGCTTTTTCGTAGCTTGAAACCCGCTAACTGATAAGATCCAACTCGACAATTAGAGATATTAGACTCCAACTGTTTAAAATTATAGGCTACCTAATCCTATTGCATGGAGCACAACGTTCCGATGTTTCTATTACTCGCAGCTTTCTACATACTTCATGCAAAAACACAATCACAAGCAAACAAGTACTACATCTGTCGAACATTTGCTATACTGATAATTGGTAATCGCTATAGAGAACGTTCCCTGACCTGGTCGTGACTTGACCTAAACATGAAAAATTAATGAAGTTACATAACCGCTTGTCAGGCGTGTCAAACGTAGTCTAAGAATACCTTCATGAAATGAATATTCCCAACGTTTAAATAAGGTAATTTATTCATTAGTTTCGTCCACGACAGCACGTGTTAATCTTCCTAGTTCTTATTTATAGACTGCATTCAAATAAGGGCGCTCCAGGAGTATGTATACCAATATGGAACTAATTTTGTTCGCCTACTCTACATCAAGTTGTGTAAAGGGACTGAAACCTATGGGCGGGAGGTATATTCACTTGGTTAACACAGACAGTCCCCGAACTCGTAATAAAACCAAAATAAGAAAAATCGGAAAAAATTTATGGCTTAACCCTAACCTGGTACACATACTACGGGAATACTCAAATAAGCTTTAAACAAACGGTATAACTAGTGGCGTATTGAAAGTTTCCATCATGAGGTGACCAATATTTAAATATAAGCAACCTAGTGACGCCATATTATCAAAATGTGACGTCATAACGACAAAACGTGACATCATAATATAGGTTTAAGTGGCGAGGTTGTCATAACCAGAAGAATTTCCAGTACTAAATATCATAGTGGGTATGCTATGTGTATCCAAAAAAGTAGAGTACTGCAGGAAAAAGTTGATCTTCTGCGCAATTCCAAATTTTTCATCATATATATATATATTTAATGGATTTATTCTGACACAAATTACTTTAGAAACTCCCTCCCGCTCACACGAAACGAATTTTGTAGCATTTATGGAAATAGACCATTTGCGGCGTTGCATTATCCCAAGCACAATAAACCTAACAAAAAAATTATTCTTATTTTTACGCAGTGCTGTCTTTTTCTGAATCATTTTTAATCTCAAATTTGACCTGTCCCCAACTAACGTTACAACATTTTGTGCCGCAGATGTAAGTTACCGCAATACGCCCTTTTATGCTAGACAGGGTATATTATTCTTTCACAAGAATAAGAGTTACATAATGCGCCACAATTTGGGTTATGCATAATTTAAGGACATAAATATACAATTGTGTAACACGAAAGAAATGGGTGAAAGGTTCCTGCAATGCGATATCGTTAAAGTAAGCGTAATCTAGTCTCACACGCACGGGTGTTTCGCTTGAGCACATTTGCAAATGTACTTATCTGCTTCATTATGCAATTCATGAATACATTTGTGTTAGTGTGCAGCAGAACTCTTGAATTGCATAATATGGTATTTTTTTTCTGCTACAGCATCCTTGCATCATACGCATACGGATGCACTAAGAGCAAAGGCATTGAGGAAGGATTGGGAGTTAGTCTCGCGCAACCTCAACTGATAGTATTTTTCTGCGTCCGCAATTTTTTTGGTTGTTTGGGGTTAGTAAGGGGGTCAAAATTAAAAAAAAAAAAACGACTAAAATAAATTCGTTTTAATTTTTATTGATGTCATTGAGTCGTGGTTACTGACTTCTGGCTATAAGATTAGTTTCCGAAACTTCGCAATCGAGATTAAATCTACCGTTACCAAAAATCGTGTCAACTCGATGTCTTTAAATACCAAAACAACTGCGCTTTTGGCAATCAAAATCTTATCGTTTAGCCTTCGTTGGAGATAATGGATTCTATTTGTACTTTACCACGAAAACGTACTTGGGCAAACATTTCTCAGAACGCAAGTTGGACAGAATTCAAGTTTGTAAAAAATCCTACACGGTAAAAATTTGATAAGTATTACTTTACTTTCGAAGTAATGAAACTATATCTAATAATAAAACTTACTTCTTGTTTACATGACAATTATGGTTACTTGTCTATGGGGTTATTTAAAGCGAATGGATAAAAAAATTATCAAAACTACTTTTAAAATACCTTGTATATTCGAAAGCTTGTCGCTTTCGTCGGACTCTACTTTCACACACAACATAAAAACATAAAAAAAGAATAAAAAAACTTGTAAATTTGAGCATTGCATTGAAATACAAACAATTGTTTGCCAGCGGAAACCTTTCATCGCAGATAATCAGAATCCCTAACAATATGCACTTTAGTTCCTTAAAAGAACGGCATGGTGTTCCACACAAAAAAAAGCATAAATTGTGAACATGTAACTATCTTAAGTGATTCAAGAGTCTTGCTGCACACTAACACAAATATATTCCTGTAACGTTTCGTCTAACCAAGGTCAGACTTCTTCAGACAAGCATAGCAATTGCATGCATATTTAAACAATCAGTGTAAACCTATGGGCGTTACGCATGTTAAATAATCGAAAAAAAAACGCAATGTAGCGTTAACTCTTGATTAAAATAGTTGGGTAACGGGAAACTTTCCACTTTGTAGATGATCAGATTCCCTAACAATATTGACTTGACTTGACGTCTATGCAAAATTGAACTCAATGTGTTATTAAATGTAGTTCAATACTTACACGAGCTTAAAAGAAAGAATTCTTTTGTGCAAGATTTCAGAAAATTCTCAAAACGTTTTGTTGTCACGATCGTGACGAACCATCAGTCACGTTTATCTGTTTGTAATTATCCGTGATAACACTTTACAAGCTCTCAAGTGTTTTTGTATAAAAACGAGTTATGTTAGATGATCATACAAATAAGTAAGTGGTGTTCGGAGTCTCATTATTGAAAATTCGAAATCCGATGAATAAATGTTAAGTGCGGTCTACAGAACTTTAACTTTGGGAATTGTAAATTATGGTATAAAGAACAAGAATGTCACAATGGGACTGGCAGGCTTTGGTTGAAAATAGAATTCCCACTCATACAAACAAAGCAAGTGGTGTTCGGAATCTATTTATTATAATAATCCTAAATCCGGTGAATAAATTTTTAGTGCGGTTCATGGAATTCTAACATTAAGAATTGTAAATTATGGTATACATTACTAGAATGTCAAATTGTTACTGGCAGGTTTTGGTTGAAAATAGAATTTCCACTCATACAAACAAAGCAAGTGGTGTTCGGAATCTATTTATTATATTAATTCTAAATCCGGTGAATAAATTTTTAGTGCGGTTCACGCAGTGCAAGTGTTTTGAAACCTAATCTAATTACCTGAAACCTAATTACGGAAATCAAAACCCTTTTAAAATTTGAATTTAATATACATTCAACTGAATCACTCGATTTACTCAGTTTGAATAAATTTTTAAAAACCGTTGTACTCAATTGTATAAATTGTATGTTTTATTGTAAACGATAAATTTAATGTTTTAAAAAGTGGATTTATGTGAACTGCAATTTCATTTCCAAATACCCCACACACAAATTTGCAAATGTGTTCAAGCAAAACGTCCGTGCGTGTTATACTAGAATTACGTTTTAAACGATATTGAAGGCAGTTTAACACATTCTAATAAATGTTTTTCGCTAGCATTTTTGAGCTGATGTAACTAAAACCAGTTTGAAATTCAATATTCTAAACATTGCACAACATTCACTGTTGTCATTCTGTGTAATAGTTACCATGCAAATTGATCTAATGCGCGGATATGACAAATAACAAGCGTAGCAAAATTATCTTCTTTCACGGAAAAATTTTCTATGTTAAAATATATGACAAATAGTCAGTAACAACAAGGGCTGACGTAATAATTCGGAAACAGATTAACAATCATAACGGCATTATCTGGTCATTTTCTTTCTTGTTTCTTTTATACGACAGAGTGGTTCTGAAACTTTTTAGGCCGCTGCCCATTTTTAGAATTTGTGAAGTCTTGTGCCCCACCTCAAAAAGTAACTAGCTAACAATAGGCTACAAATAACAGATAGTAATACGAAAGTATGATTTATGCAAAAAACATGTTGAAAATACGTGAATGGAACGTAAATATCCAACATAAAGAAATCTAAATATACAAAGTAAAACAGGCAAGATCAAATCTAACAAATATTTTTATTTTGAATTAGCTTCACGTACCCCCAAAAAATTGCCGACGCCCCCCCTCCCCTTCTTGTGTGGCGCGTCCCACCGTATGAGAACCACTGCGATAGACCAACGTTACCCAAACCGGATAGAAATCCCTTCCCGGGAGGAGGTTTGCCGTTTTGGGAAAGAATTTTGATTTGTGTTTGCTGTAGGATTGATAATATTCTTTAGTTTTTCATTATTACATTATATATTATTTAAACTGTACAAAAAAGGAGACAGACCTATCTGCGCATGAAAAACAGTCCTAAACTAAACTAAAATAAGGAAATCGGAATAAAATTATGTCCTAACCCTATCCTGGTACACATACCACGGGAGTCCCTTCAATGATATCCTTGAAAATAAGAATGTTTTGGGAAAATCTATATCTCGGGTTTGACCTGATCTTTCGGAGTATCAGACCGGATGTTGAACGTGTGATTCCCAAAGGGGGGCTGGGTGTAGGGGAATCGCCGTTACCGCACACATTCACAAAATAAACATAATTGACTTCATCTTTTATAAATTTTTATACCATCAGAATAACGTAATTATTCGCCATTATGGTAATGATCGCAAAGATGCCAAGTTCAACTTACCGTAGTTTAAATAAAACAAGACAAACTAGTGTGAATGTTTACATTTCCTAACGTCGATGTCACAGCGTGATAATTGATTTTTTTACAAGATTCCGTATAAGTTTGTGTCGCTTATTCAATAAGTATTTTCATATTTATGACACATAACAATGTTCCTGTTATTCACATAATCTAATGCAATTATTCTGAGGACGATTTTAGTTTCGAAACTTCCGAACTGACAATCAGAATTACGATTTTAGTAAGATAAGTGATAATCTCAAGAATATATACTAACATGAAAATTGTTTATTAATAAAAATAGATTAAATAAACTTCTTATTTTAACACTGAGAGTTTTCACAATTGTTGTCAACGGGTTCTTTAAAAAATTATGGCTTTTTACATATTCTTAGATATGTGTGGTTTCTTGTACATGGCAAGGACGTAGCCAGGATTTTTCAAAGGCGTTGGGCAGGGTGGTCCAAACCCAGGCCCGCGGGCCGCAAGTGGCCCGCCGCTCCATTATCTGTGTCCGCGCCGCATTCGGAGCGCAATCAAAATATCGTATTTTGAATTGCTCATAAAATAAATCAGAAAAATCGTTTGACATATTGTTGTTATATCTTTACTGTGACTGAATTGACTAGTATGATGGCTAGCTGAAGCAACCAGCGGAGTTGAAGATGTGATGGGCAGTCTAAATTGTTACCTGGATTTCTATCGTTTTGGTTGGGGATATATGCTAACAATATAGGCATGATAGAAAACTAAACATCGGATGCGGATTCCGTTAGCCTATAGGGGGCAATGCCTGAAAACTATGTGTTTACACAATAGAAGTGCTTGTTTTGTATTGCACTGTTCACCTATTCTTGGTACTATTGTGGCCCGCGAACAATGCCAAAATAATTTCGTGGCCCGCGGAGCACAAAACCTTGGACCAGCCTGGGCTAGGGGGTCTGGCATTTAGCAACTTAGATCGCCACTTAGACCGTGCCAGCCAGTGGGTACAATCGGATGCCGGAAAATGTGGGTTTTCAGGAGTCTTGTAGGATTAAAACGCGTTTCAAGCTACGGAGAACTATTATTTATGATATACAGAAAAATGCTTTTTTACATTTCAAAAATGGAGACTCGCAAACCCCTCCTCCCTGGTAAATGGCCTTGTTTGGAGCGTAAGGCACAAATAAGCATTCTTTATAGTGTTGCTTGTGTCGCCCTGATAGACCATTGCATGTCTCTTAGGCCGATCAGTGATTTTTGTGTAACTTTCTCTCTCTCTCTCTCTACTTTACTCGAAAGCGCTAAATCCTGCTTAAAATAAACTTGCATAAAATGACTGGTGAAATTATTGAAGTTATATTATATCAAGTAAACAACATTTAATTGACACACATGCACATTTCAAATTAAAAAAGTGCAACACTGACATACTGACTGAACAAAACCAAATAACCTTAAAAATAATCAAATCATGAAAGATTAAGGAAATTGAAATTAATCAATAAGGATTACTTGATTGCAGATAGCCGATTCACTTTTTTCGGTGGAGGTACAATTGCCTGTAAATATTATCAATGATTAAACCATTAACTTGAAGAATCATTTTGCCACTTTACAGTATTGCAGTCTGGTTTGCGTTTTTAATGCTTAATTTTATGAGTTCACATTTTCGACCAGAACGAGAATCCGTGCAAGCGGCCACGTATGAATATATCAAATACATCAGTAGAACATGACCCTTTCCGTTTCGACATGTATGGGGACGATTTCTCACATTAACTGTGATCAACCTGGGGCTCTCCAAGGAAACACAGAGCAGTTGGTTTGGAAGGGGGAATCCCCAAAGGCGCCAAACTGATTTTACTTTTCACATGGCAAGAAAACTTCCCGTTCATTTATCAATAAGGTTATTTTACAGGATGTTTTCACTTTGTTGAGCATGAATTGAACATAATGGGATTTGGAATCTGCCAATCAAAATAATATTATGAATATCACTGGAATGACAAACAAGGGGGCAAATAAGGGCTAAAAGCCTAAAGCCAAGAGGACCATTAGTCATTAGTTGAGGGGGGGGGGGGGGGGGGTTGGCTTTTCATCGCGCCAATTTACAGAAACAACAGAATATGTAATATTTGATTGTGTGGAAAAGAGCTAAAATATCATAACTTCAATTAAATGATTATATAAAATGTAAGGAACGATTTCAATAAAACATATATGATGAATCAATATTCAAAATAAAGTACTCAGGTAGTATGTGAACCAAGATGGCGAACACCGGAACGTAGTATGTGTACCAAGGTAGGGTTAGGCCATAATTTCAGTTACAAATACTACGGGAGTCACTTGGCTAGTTCCCGAACTCGTAATAGAACTAAAATAAGGAAAATTGGAATAAAATTATGGCCTCACCCTAACCTGGTACACATATTACGTTCTGGTGTCCGCCATCTTGGTTTACATACTACGGGAGCCACTAAAATAATAATAAAGGTAACGAACACTCTTGCTAGAAAATTAAAAAATACTGCAAAGTGTGAAGCTATTGCAAAATGATCGAATAAAACAATTTTGATTAAACAATAAAAGTTTTGTTGCTTGAGTGAATGAAATTATCTTTTCCAAGTACCAGTCGATTCAGGCTAAAGATGCTTGCATGTTGTTTCAATGAAAAATAGTTTCAAAACATATTATAATATTTTTGTTTTTATATCATTTTATAAAGTGTGTTAAACATTCAGCGTGCAATGGTTATCATAACTCCCAAATGTGGCAACAAAGAATTATGGCTTTCAGGTAGTGTACATGTTGATTTAGTATATCGTGCATAGGCCGGGCCCAGTGATTTCCCTACCCCCCCTCCTAAAATAGCTAGGGAACATTCTAGGCTCGCACCGATCAAGCAAAAGTCTTCGCCAGGTACCATTTGTAATGACTACATTGATTTAAAGTAAATTGATTGTATTCTGCTTAATTCTTTGACCGTAATGCTTTTATTATTGTACGCGAAGTGGACGTTTGAATCGTTTTGTTATTATATTGTTGTTGTTTTTCTTGTTTGTATTTTTCTTCCTGTTTTTATGAAAAAATCGCCTTTTTCTTTAACTACTGGACCAATTGCCTTAAAATTTTCAATGGCTAAAGAATGTATTTTTCGCTAGCAGGTTTTTACTTTTTTCATTCCTAAATTTGAGAACCACTGCCCAGAAAGTCTCTTTGAATAGTTGTCACGGCCTGAGAGGTTCTATCAGTTTCAGTCTTAATGCAGCTCTGCGTATAGTCGCCACAATAAAGTTCGCTGTCTATGATTTGAATTTATTTTTACCAAGATGTGACCACGGAATTGCTAGAGAGCGGTGTCGTTGGTAGCTTTGTTCACGTGAACATCTGGTGATGGTCCTCGTATTAAATCGATATAATCTGGATGTGATGGGTCGGCTTGACCGATTTCGTTCTTTAATATTTCTCCTCCGTATGAAATAGGTTCGTCCTAAAAATGAATGATGATGTTTATCACAAGGGTGTTATTGAAGAATGATATGAAATATAGAATGTTTTTATCATTTGTGTTTAACCAGACAGTCTGGCAGACAAACAGGTATAAAATATTATCTTCATGCATTTAAAATTAACTATATCGAGAAGTCATTTATAAATAAATTTGGATTCGTTTAAACCTATTTCCAATTTTGGGGTAGTTCGGTTAAAATATCGGTGCCCCTTGGGTATGCAATCTCACTTGCCTAACGTGATTTCAATCGCATACGTGGTTCCACTTTGGTATGCGATAAATCTCATGAAGACATTCTCATAGAATTCAGTTCCTAACTCCAGCTAAAATCACTGTGATCACGCAACCGTTGAGATTGCATACCAAAGTAGCACCAAAATATGTTTATTCGATTTCTGCGACGGCTAAAACCACTGGTAGGCAAATCATTTTTTTTTTTTCAAATTTCATCTGCCATATGGAGCCCGAGATTTAACCTAAAAGTTTGCTGTTTTATTTAATCCACGGAAAATCTTCTTATATTATATAGAAGCACTTTATTACGCCTGGCTTGTCCGTCGATTTTTGAGCAATCTCGGTGTTCTGATAAGGCCCTTTAATATATATATATATATGAATATTACTTTCTTGTTTACCTGGTGAAATGCTATTAGTTGTTCCAATCCAGGATGTCGAATTTGATCGTTACCAAAGAAATGATAACAATTCGGTTCAGAAGCATCGATGAGAAAGTGTTTCACTTTGCATTCATCTCTATAGATTAAAATAAGCGAAGTATTAGTGAAAAATATGGTGGCCGCTAGTTGGTGCTAGAGGACCATTCTTGAAAATTGATTACATTCTTCTCGATATAAATTCTACCGTTAGTAGACGGTGGCGGGTAACATTCAAAATAATATTCAAGTATTGTTAATTATCTCCATTTAAGTTTAAAACAAAAGACATCAAAACTCCTAGTAATAAGCAGTACATTTGTAACATCTTGCAAGGAATAACTTACTTATAACTTAGAGCATAACCCCAGATTTTTTCACTTATTCGGATCAAGAAATCTCCCTGATTTTTGTTTGCTAATAGCGCCTCTGCTTTCACTCTTGGTATCATTCCTAAACAAAATGGTAAAGTTGAATATTATTGTGCTACCGACTCAAAAGATTTATATTTTGATTTAATTTCATGAGAAATCTAACATTCCCAACGTGGGTACTAATCGTAAGATTTTTTGTGATTTATCCTGGACAATAACTATACCATCATGCAATAAAATACAATTTTATTGAACAAAATCAATGACGGGGGTGTTACAATTTTGTTTGACCATTTCGTCCCCATGTAATTATCAAATTAAAATCTTTTTTTCACTCATCAAATATAATGATTAAATGAAAATGTATTCGGATGGTTGGTAAAATCGAATCAACATGCATACATTGAGTGAAGTAATGCTGTATAACTAAATAAAAACCAAAGTAATCGATCTGAGACGTTCTACTCGAACAACTCACCATGGAACCACGTTGGCATCGCATTATTATCGTCAACAGAAGCCAGTATTTCTGCAGTTTGCGTTTCTTTAAACCATTCTTCCACTTCTGAGCGATTAGTCGGTCGACGAGCTCTACCAGACCTGCAAATTATAATTGAAAACAGTTCCTAAATATGCTGAATTTTTTATACTCGAAGACAAAACAGAACCCAGGGATATGGAACATATTCCAGAGAGAACATAACTTTCGTGCGTCCTAGATTACTAAAACCTTTGGGTAAAGTCATACACGAACAGAAGTTCAATTTGTAACATATTCTAGAATCTAAAAAGAACATAACTTTCGTTCAAATCATCTCAGAATACTAAAACTTTCGGGTACAGTCACACAAAAACAGAAGTTCAATTTGGAACATATTAATCACAGAACATAACTTTTGTACAAAGCTTCTTAGATTACTGAACCGTTTGGGTATAGAATCATACACAAACAGATGTTTAATATGGAACATCTTCTAGAAACAACATAACCTCCGTGCAAAGCGTCATGGATTACTAAAAGTTCTATTGAGTACACAAAAGATCAATTTTTTTATTCCATTTTTTATGAAGCCAGTGTGTAAGTTTACTCTGTGTAAGTTTATATTTTAGATGAATTTTCAACTCATTTCAGCATTACAGTAAAATTGGTACTCTCGTAGTATGTGTACCAGGTTGAGGTTAGACCATAACTTTATTCCAATTTTCCCTATTTTAGTTCTATTACAAGTTCGGGGACTGTCTGTGTTAACCAAGTGAATATACCCGCTGTCGATAGGCTTCCGTCCCTTTACACAACATGATGTAAAAAAGACGGACAAAATTAGTTACATCCATATTGATACACACACTTCTGGAACGCCGTAAAGTTATCCAAGAACCATCGAAAGCCCCTATGCTTGTTTTAGGCATGTGAACACGAGTACTCACTTATTTATGTCAATATTAAACAACTGATGCTAGCATCAACCGTGGAATAGAATCACTGGTATTCCAACGTAGTAGTTAAAATCTGAAAGGCTTTTGAAATGAGATATACACTATTCCTCCAAACAAGGATACAGACCAGCAGCCAATGATATAAATGAAGTTACTATATTCTTGAAAAGACATATCCTCCTCACTACATTAATGAAGGCAAGCATATACTTTGGTGCTGACGTGGTTTGGCTTTAAATCCCTTGGTTTCCGAGGTAATAAAAGCCATGCTTATAGTAAGTTATATAGGCTACTCACATATTACACGATGAGAACGCGCATCTATAATATGAAACTAAATAGGTATACACAGCGATGGGATTCAAATTTTTTGTCAGTCGGTTCCTTCACAAAAGTCATATTTTTCAGCCGGTTCTGTTACAAACAGAACATTGACAGTAACCAGTAATGCTAACCGGTGCGCTGATCTAATAAAATTCCGTGAGACGGTTCTATAGAACCGGTGCGAACCGGCTGAATCCCACTACTGGGTATATATATACTTTGAAGCTAAGTGTTTCAACTCTGAATCACTAATGTAGGCCTTCGCCTGGACTCTTCCAGTACGTTATGTAGCCTACCCACATATAACACCGTAAGTAAGGACATTCCTAATAATATTAAATTGTAGGAAAATCGAACATATATACTTTGACGCTGGATATTTTGGGCTTAAATCGCAGGTTTTCGAAAAACCAAGGGCCTTCATCTTCGTGGCTACTCCAAGTACGATATATACTATATTGACTATGTAGGTATCACTTTGTAATCGAATCCAGTACAACTATAATAACGTTGAAATGCAGAAAAATGTAACATATTTACTTTGGTGCTGGGTGTTTTGGCCTTATATCCGTTGGCTTCGGAGGCAAAGCAGGCCGTCGTGAATTAGGTTTCATTTCTCGTTGACTTCTTCGCCTTTCAAATCGTTTCTTTACGTCTTCTAGTTTTCGTTCTTGTACAATATTCTGTTGAGAAAGCCGTTTTATTTGCATACTTGCACGTCGAGCATTCATGGATCTTCGTTTGTCAGCAGCTTTGAAGCGTTGCACTGTGGAATATTAGGTTTTTGTTAGACTTTACAATTACAATTATTCGACAAGTAAAAATCTAAATATGTAAACATCTAGAACAGAGCCACGTTTTCAATTGGAGGCGAATTTTGCCGTTCTTGTGGGAAATTTTGTTTCGTATTCTTTAGTTCTTTAATATTAATATAAAACTTATTTGTGCAAACATTAGAAACTACTTAAACTGAAAAATTAAAAATGGGTTGATGTGAGGATAAATTCCTACTCTGGTTAAAGCTTCTATGAGGTAAACAATAGTTTTGAAAGTTTATTTCAAAAAGAAACGTATTTTATATATTTCGTTGTATCGGTTTGTTTTTCAGAATTTTTCCAGACTATGATCATCTATATTTTAGTGCCTTCAACAAGTAAATATTCTTATGTGTTTGATAATACTAATGGATTTTTAACTGGACCATAATAGCGGGTATTCGGTACGATTTATAACATTTCGCATTTTGTACTATGTGAGACAAAAATGTAATACACGAGAACGAAACTTACACTGCGTCTCCCATTCTTTGTCACCAAGTTCTTGCTTTGGTAAAGTATCCGCCAGTTCAGCCATGTCTTGAATTTAAAAATAGGTTTGAGGAATTCAAGCAATGGTGATAAAGAACTGGCAATGTACTTATTTGCTTCGACCATTTTTTCAGGTTCATAATATCAGAATTAGAAAGTTTTACAGGTTTCATTCGAATTTCTTTTTCCGTTCCGAAATGCGTTACAATTTCACATTTTCTAGGAATATTACATAAAAATAAAATATTTTTTATCTATCAAATGTCTTGTAACCTATGCTGAATGTAGATCACAAGCGGTGTCTCAAAATATCGTGCCCTACACTTGCCTCTTGCTCGTTCCACCTGTCCCAAACCAAACCACTGTTATAGTGTTATATAGCTACATATTTCGGCTACATATATAAGTGAGATTCATAAAATTTTGGATTCAGATAGATAATATCTTGGGGAGAAGGTTATAGTAAGCAAAAAACGTACGAAGTTCATAAAGTTGGGACATGTGTGGTACAAGAACAGCACAAGTGGAACGAATCTGTAACAAACGTGGGACATGACATTACTGATACACCCCACCAGAAACATATAAATCACGGCGCTCTAGAAGTGTGTGTAACTAATTTTGTTCGCCTACTTTACATCAAGTTGTGTAAAGGGACTGAAACCTATGGAAAGGGGGTATATTCAATTGTCTAACGCAGACAGTCCCCGAACTCGTAACTTAAATAAGAAAAATCGGAATAAGATTATGCCCCAACCCCAACCTGGTACACACACTTCAGGAGTACGTAAATCACATTCCACAATGGCACAAACAAGGTGGTATAACATTTTCTCTTACTTTCATAATCGTCTTCGTCTGAATCAGAATCTTTTGCAACCGGAGTTTTTTTCATAGGCTTCGACAATACCACTGGTTTCTGACCTGGCGTCGGTTTTCTGGCAGAAGAAGGCGAGGCAGTTGGAGACGTTCTATGGGCTGATGGACTTGAAGATGTCGTAGGTTTGAGTTGTTGAGGTGAAGAACTAAATGATGTTTGCTTCGGAGCCTGTTGAATGTACATTGTTTTATAATAATTGAGCGCGATGTTAAGGGGAACGCTTTTTATTTCATCGTGCCTGGCAGCATATGTAACGCTTGTCCACCAGTCTTTTCAGTAAGATATTTCGGTACCACAAGGCCATCTCGATACCAATACTTACCTTTGCGATCTTACCGATACCGACGCGGCGGTTGGAATCGATTGTCAATTTTTATTAAAAGCTTCTGAATGATCAGATAACGGATTACAATGTAAGTCGCATATAGTCTACCAGCCAAGCGTTTGGTCATTGGGCTTTCGTGTCCATATATTTGAGCATTGCTTATACTATTAAAAAAAGCTTGGGGCGTGGTAAATAAACCTTTCCGGTAAATAAACTTCTCTATACTTGAAGTTATTACCTGATTTGCACGAGGTATTGCCGTTGGCCTTGAAGTTGCTTGTGGTGGCGTTATTGGCTGTGGTTTTACCGCTGATACTGGAGGCTTTGCAGGTACCTTAGCGGAGTCGGGTATTGTTCGTTTCGGTTTTACCGGTCTTATTGGTTTCGGAATATTATTGTTTGTATTCTCAGGTTGAATACTTTTTCCGTCAATATCATTTTTATGGATTTCAGGAGCTTTTTTATCCGAAGTTGCAAAATTTTGACTGTGTTTGTTCTTGGCGAATATGATTGCTTGTACTTTCGAAACAGGTGCTTGGTTTTCTTTACGTGTTGATGGAACCCAGTTTTTATTTCTGTAAATAGATTTGAAAAAGTTAAAAAATGATGAACTTGGACAATTCATGCACCTTATGTTCTGAATCGTACTAAAAAATTAAACAGTGAACAATCGCGGTATGGACACATAAAGCCAAAATGAATAATATGCAATCAATTAACATGCATATACAAGCAAATGAATATGTATAACATTGGTAGTTGAGAACTGGGGGACCGTGAATCCCATAGAGGGCCAGAGGATCAGTTTGAGGGGGCCACAATGCTAATGACCATGCAAATACAGCCAGTATATACATATACGACCAACATAATATACATATACACTATTAACACTTGAATGGCTGTATATGCATATTGAGTGGGTTGTATATGTGTATTTCAATGGCTATGTATGAATATCCTAAAGAAAGTATATGCATGCGGGCTGTATATGCATATTTTTGGCTGTTTATGTATTTTCACTTTACTAAACCCACTTAATTCCAAATTAACTGCTGTGGACAGAGCGGCCGTATTTGTCAACTGTGATCAGTTGCATAACGTTAATCATACGCTATGTCAAATTGTGATGAGGTAACGTGATATACACATACAGCCAAATTTACAGCCAATCAACATAAATATATAGTAAACAAAATATGCACCGCCATCCAATGACACAAATATATACAGCCACCTCTTTATATGTAGACTCTGCATATTAAGTTGACTCAAAGACTGTATACTATATATATATATATATCAAATTGGCTGTATATTCATATGAGTTAGCTAAATATGTATATTTCTGTGTATATATGTATATCACGCTCACTCAAACTCGGACGCTGTGTTGTTATTAAGCGTTGCTGAAAAACTGGCTGCATTTGTCCTTTGGGCAAATATCAATAATACACTGCGTTAAATTGTGTGAGTAATTTCAAATTTAATTATGACAATTTCTCATTAGATTAAAAAGTAAGTACTCTTATATGAGTCACAGTCATATGCCATCATCGATCAAAATAAAATAAAAATGTTAGTTTTATAGCAAAGCCATGTAAGGTAATTAACTGACATAACGTGTTATATGCGCATAAATCATCAAAGTTATTTATTGACTAATTACTGTTATGTCTATTTGTCTTTGTGTGAGTTGATCCGTATGTACTAACTACAGGGTTACAAAACAAGAATTAAAATGGCTATAAAAAAGATTTATAGGTTTCGTTGTAAACTGCTTGTCTGAGGAAGTCTGGCTGTGGCCAGACGAATTGTTACAGAATAAAATTTGCGTAAGTGTTATGCCAGATATTCAGATTTCGAACCCTTCAAGAGACGGAATATTTGACGATTATTTTGAAAACCACATCAATAAAACTATCCTACTTTATCAAACACTAAATTACGATTTCTCAGATTGGTTGTTCGACTCCCAAAGAAGAGCACGGAGCGGTTCTCTGTGGTCCATGAGCAAATGGAACAAATATTTTCATAGGACAAAATTTGCAAAAATTTGAAGCTAGATATCTGAACCGCTCAAGAGACGAAAAGTATTCGACGTTTATTTGGCGCATCAAAACACCGTTTTACTTCAGCAAACATTATATACCTGACATGGAAAAACTACGGAACGTGGGCCAAATCCAGCTCGTTGGGTAATTCAATATTTAACTGTGTTGTCACCATAGAATACACATCTCGAATTCAAATCCGATACCAGCTACCTCACTCCGCAGGGTGCAATAAATTAGGTAGGCTATACCAGACCGAATGATTTCGTTTCTTGTACTTGTACGGAGCCTTGTTCAGAGAGAAAGACGTAAAATAAGTGTCACATAAAATAGGATAAAAGGTAACAATTTGTATAGCTTTATTTTTTAGCTATATGTTTTGGAAACTTGTTAAAAACAAAACAAAACATTTAATCGAAGAGCAGGAGACCGCAGTGTGCTGAAAGTCTTTGAAAGTTGGCAACGGCTCATGAAAGATAGAACCACGGTACTAAACTTATTATAAAAACATACAAGATATACATACCCTATATTTGCCCATATTTCTTCAACAGTTACATCGTTAGGATGTTCCCCCATTACCCATGTCCAAGGCTGGCCATTGCTGTCTTCCAAGATACGAATTTTAGCAGATTCTGAAATATTTAGGTATCAATACACAATAATATAAGCTGTGGTTCTCAGCCTTTCATGGCTCATGGGCCTCCTTCCGGAAGGTATCAGCCCCCCTTACTCGTGTCCCCCTTATTATTATTCCTGTAGTATTTAGAGTGTTGTTTCGATTGGTTGATTACAAGTCTCATTACGTTTAAACCATTCATGGTACGCAAAGTGAAACACTCTTTGAAAAAACTTTATCAAGCAATGAAATTAGAAAAACGGGGAGTTGTTTTGTGGAAGGAACTGTAAAAATAGTTCTGCGAGTCATAAAAGGTCGGGAACCACTGCACTAGAGATTCATTCGTAAACGTTAGCTTATGTAAACAACGATCAAAAAAACATCATTTAAGTTTCTATCTTTTTTCTATCTATCCATGCTGAATCGAAATTTCGTAATAAAGTCAATATTATCATATAATATCGGTGTTTGCTTATAATAATACTGTTTATCCCATAATTGAATTGGGTGGGTGGTATATCAGTCTATGTTTGGTTAATATACAACTCAATTTTGTATATCAAACGTCAACTTTAGATATAAAACCCCCGCTGTCTAGTCGTAAGTGGTTCTTTTACAAACCTCTTTCGATTCGGCTTTTTAATATTTAATGTTGAAGATAATATAATCGGTACTCCTGAAGTATGCGCACCAAGATGTCGCATAACCTGAACCCTAACCTGGTACACAACCTGAGTCAAGGTTGTGCGCCATCTTGGTGCGCATACTTCAGGAGGCCCATATAATCTTTACTTTCAGAAATTTATTTTCAAAAATAATGACGAAATTACACGGTTATTACTGAATTAAACCAGGGGGCTCTCAACTTTTGGTGTTATAAAGTTCGTTAGGAGGTTGACTATTATTGAAGGAGCCCCACAATAAATTTATGAAAATAAAAATATCTATTGGGATTTTTAGACAATGTGATATTTGAATTACAGCCTCGATTTCGAATTTTGTTAATACTTTTATTTGCATCTTTGAACAGTTACAAAATTAACCAAGTTGATATTTGAATTGATCGCGTAGCCCCTAGGTTTTCTATCACGGAGTCCTGGGGCTGAACACTTTAAGATACAATAACTTAGTCTTCAACAATATAGGGCACACGTAAATTAAAATATTGGTGAATTTGGCTGCAGAGTATAATAATAAAAATATTCACGTATATAGGCAGCTCCCACTTTAGTATTTTCGACCTCATTTATATGGCTTTCTACCATGATGTAACAAAAAACTTTAGCTCATCTACAAAGAAACTATTTAATTTTAAAACCGCACACAAAGAAAGATGTGGATCAAATAAAACTTCATTTACTTTACTATTTTTTAAATTTACTTGGACAACGTGGTTTTGTGAGAATTTGGGAGTAAACATCGCGGCGAATATGTGCAATAATAGTTTGAACAAAGAATCACAAATTTAACTAAAATGTAAGAGGATGGACATCAGCTAAAATATTATTGTGGAATAATATAGCAATACTCAAATATATGGACACGAAGATTGCCCATCGGTACCGGTACGGTTGTACGGTAAGCCCGAGAGTACCGAATTTTTCTAAGAAGATCCGCGGATAAGCAATGCTGAGAAAATGGCTTTTACCTACAGTTGAAAACATAACAAAGTTTTTGGTGAAATATCGGGTCCCAAGAGAGGAATTTTGAACAATTCGAAGAAAGTTCCTTCTAGCGACTTACCTCGATCTTTAATTATTAAGATTTGAAATTGATTTGCCCAAACAGCATTTTCGCAAAAGATACATTTTTACACTTCCTGTCAAATAACCGTTTCACTGAGAATTAGAGTACCACAGAATAAGTACAAAATAGCCATTGCCTACTTTCACTTTGATTCGATTTCTTCGCCATCTTCTTTTCAAACTGTTTTTCACTTTCATAATATCGCCGTTTCTGTAAGACACATATAATGTAAGCTTTGATAAATAATTTAATTAGGATGAACTGTGTATTTAATCCGTGACAATGAGTTCATGAGCATTCAGCATAGAACATTAAAACGTAAAAGATTATGTTCAAGGAGGCGAGAAAACGTTGTGGTTAGACAGGGGAGGGCAAGGTATTTAGACACAGGGCCAAAAATGTTGCCCACATAGACTGGCGGGCCATGTGAGTGTAACGAAAAACCTCGTGGAAAACAATAGGCCTCATGCCAAAACTAAATTTAATCGCAATCACAACAAATTCCTTGAACTATTTTTATCTGAAACCTCAGAATTAGGTTTAAGATTAGGTAAATCTCAAAAAGCCCATATACCGCATCTTTTGAGTGAAATATTTATAAATTGAACGGCAGACTCACACTTTTCTAGCATGAGATTGCCCATGGCCTTGTTCCAAGCAAACTATAAAAAATAAAACTTTTACTAACCTGTTCCTCTCTGATTTTGAAAAATAAAATTTGTTTTTGTTCTTCCGGTAATTCCGCCAATATCTCGGGATCAACGTGCATGTCTTTGATTATTTGTTTCAACATTTTGCTTTGCTAGTTTATTTACTGATAAAATAAAATCCTGCGAAAATGGAATGTCACTATATTTAACAAAAATTTGTAAAAAATATAGCTTACTTTTATATTTCTGAACCCTCAGTCTCATCAGACATATAAATCTGTGCCACTAAATTCACATATTGAATCATTCGATTTCGATACCAGGGTAAGGTAGAAAGGAGTCTCTAGCCGAGTCACGAGACACTCAAGTCGAGTTAGGTCTCACTGGCGGTTAGTTGATGACGAGTCCGAGTAATTCCATTTGAATGACTCGGATTCAGGAGTGTACCCAGGTAGGGGGTATGAGGGGGAGTGCAGCTGCGGGGCGGAATTCCCCTTTAGAAATGTTAAAAGACATTTTTCGGGGCTCCCGAAGTATGCGAACCAAGATGGCGGACATCGGAATGTAATATGTGTACTAGGTTAGGGTTAGGCCATAATTTTAGGTATAAATACTACGGAAGGGCTCTTGGCTAGTCTTCGAACTGATAATATGACTAAAATAAGGAAAATTGGAAAAAAATTATCGCCTAACCCTAACCTGTTACCCATGTTACGTTCCGATGTCCGCCATCTTGGTTCGCATACTTCGGGAGCACCCATTTTTCTGTATCAAACATAGCAATTTTTTGTAGCTAGAAACGCTGTTATATCTTTAAGACTCTTGAACTCCGGACCCGCAAACTGTTAGATCTAACTTGACAATTAGAAATTTTAGACCTCTCACCACCATTTGAAAACTCTGATACGAACCTACTCGGAGTCACTATTAGAGGAGCAGAACCAGTGAGGCTTCTTGGAATGAGACTTTCTTTTTTGAATGATTCGATTTGAGCTATTTGTAATAAAATTATATTTCAACAGATACTCAATATTATTTATGATCTTCGATGATATCCATTCAACAGCACGACAGCGGGTACGCTGACCAAAGGGGTAATGCGTTAGTTATACTAACTGTATTAATCCAAACATTGTAGCTCTTCAAGTCTATGTGATTGTTTAGAGAGCTTTATAAGTAGATGAGCATATATAAGAAAAGTACTAGAGAAGAAGACCGGTATGTAAACGAAATTCGTCCTTTCAACGGGTATGCGCCATAAACAGACATAATTAATGCTAGAAAGATACTCATCTACAGTACACCCGATGCAATCAATAAACTGAGCGCTGGTTTAAACTTTTGGGATTTAGAAACTAAATTATTAAAGCCAATAGAGTTGAAACATTAAGCACGGACATACATGAAAATTAGAAAATAAATATATCTTCCTTATGTATATATGATAATTCTATTAGGTTCTATTAATTTTTAATAGATGTTTACACAGTAAACCATTAGTGGTAAAACGAGTGGAATTTTTTTGTAAAAAATTCATAATTCAATTTGCGAAAATTAAAACATAATCTGGTTCATTATGCGTTTGTTTTTTGTATTCGATCTGAGATAATAAAAAAACGATGTAGTATTTTGCCAACCTGCAAAAATATTTCGAAATGCAAGAAGTTTTTTTTGTCGTACCCGCACTGCTTCATACTTTTCGATACTTCGTTCTGAGAAATGTCAGTGATAAATTCTAGGATTAATTCAGTAATTTCAAGATTAAAGAAAAGATATGCGTAGAAATCACGGTAAACTGAATAATTCACGCATATTGATTTCCCTAAATTGTCAAAAACCCGTCTCAAACAGCTATATCCATTCGCATTTAACGAGCATGTTCCAAACAGAATTAACTTTAAAAATGTAGGCTCAATATAGGCTACATCTGCTTATAGATAGAACATTGGTGCATCGAACTTTAGGTATCGAAATCGACCGAGTAGCATTGTCTCGAAACACGAAGCATAGTATTTAGTATGGTACTGTAGTACGGCTTCCTATACCGTACCATCGAAGTCCATGCATGTGAAACGAGTTATTCTCACAACCAAGGTTGATTGCTGGTCTAAACTAAAAGTCGTTGCCCACTTTATATTTAGGCGACAGGTCGGGCTTACTTTTCCTTGAGATAAAAGAAAAATCCTATCTCAAGTCCACATAACTCAAAATATAAATCAGTCGGTGCCGAATACCTAATTGATAACAAAACATATATATATATATATGTGTGATATAAAATCAGACTGACTATTGGTAAAGTTATATAGTAAGTCTTGTAGAATACCTGCGACCCGTTAATCAACTAACTTTACCTATCGTATATATAAAATGCTACTTTATCCCTAGGAAAGGCGCAGTATTCTGTACGAGATTGAGACATTTTTTCCGGGCATTAAATATAAAAATCTTATGTCCAGTGATGGGATTCAAGATTATAACAACATACTTTCTTTTTGTATAGAACTCGTTTGCTCATTTCAAAAAATGTATATATGTATGCGATTACGTAAGAGCTACATTATCATGACATGTTTACATAATTCTAATATATAGCCTACATACATAACTTTCGAAATGCAAAATATACGGCTAGTCGTCAGCTGTGGTGCACGTTACCCATTTGCTTCGTCGCCGAGTGTGTACGTGTAAAAACAAGAACAGGTTAGTGGATTATGGCAACATTTCAAGAACGGGATCGCCCCTGAATCACGCCGCTGCCTATGGCTATATGCACTAAACGGCGTGAAAAAAACATAAAATTTGTCGAACAGCTAAAAATTATTACAAATGATGATTTGAAAACGAGCTTGGAACGATATCCCACAAGTTAACTCTTCTAAACGCTATGCAATCTTGAACTTCTTGGTTAAGACACTGCTCTGAAGTGCACGGAAACGTTTTGAGCATCTATAAATGTAATATAACATATGTCTTCAGAGATCTCCATAAAAGTTATTCTTATATATATTAAAAGATAACATCACATTGCCAAAGTTTGCTATGTGGAACAACCTTAAAACTGAAACAAATTTTTTTTCGGCGTGGATATGATGTCAATTAGACAATAACAAACACGTAAAAGCGAAAGTCTTTTTGTTTGGTGATAACATTTTATTGATAATTTACAGCTTTGAATGACGCGAAACAAAATAGTTTAGTTATAAAGCAATTAATTTTAATGAGCCGTGTTGTATTCTGTTCTATCCCGTGAAAGTATACATTACAGGCGCTGATGCGGCAAACAGCACGAAAAACTAGGGTGTCATAAAAATTGTGACCGTGCTGCCATGTTTCACCAAAAATAAGACAGGTTCTTAATACATCCTTCTTTCAAAAAATAAAACTAAGACTCATTTTTGGGAATTTTTTTTTTCATTTATCAAAAACAAAACTACAAAGCAGAGAATTACGAGATTTTCAAATACACAAAATATGAAAACGAACATCTATTTACTTATGAATAAAACGTCCTTATTAAAAAAAAATACTAAACATAGATTATTCAAAAATGACCATATCTTCATCTTCCATAATATTATCATCATCAGTAGACTTGCTATAGGACTAGGTCAAAAAAAAATTGCGCTATCGACTATGTCTTATTTTAATTAAGCGGAGGGCTTATATTCAAATTCAGGCTAGGTCTCATTTTCGTGGGAACACGGTAGTTGGCACTGAGAGCAACATATTCCTGCAGTGGACTGACATTTTGCTAGTGCCTTTGACTTCGTTATATTCTCCCTTTTTCATTATTGAAATATCATTAACACACGAATATTTGATACCAACAGTATTTTAAATGATAGGAACAATTATTAGATCTCGGAGGAAAAACAAAACTTAAAATTTTGTTCCGCATTTATTTAGATTATCTTCTATGTGAACAGATTTAAAATTCATTCAATTACATGTGCTCCGAACTAGGTCCCGTACAGGCAGCAACATAAACATAAAAGTCATAATTAAGGGAAAAGTTTAATTTAATTCGCAGCCAATTCGGTACTTCCGAAGTATGTGAACCAAGATGGCGGACACCGGAACGTAGTATGTGTACCAGGTTGGGGTTAGGCCATAATTTTATTTCAATTTTCCTTATTTTGGGTCAATTAAACTATAACAAACACGTAAAAGAAAAAGTCTTTTTGTTTGGTGTTAACATTTTATTGATAATTCACAGCCTCGAATGACGCGAAACAAAATAGTTTAGTTACAAAGCAATTAATTTTAATGAGCCGTGTTGTATTTTGTTTCACCCCGTGAAAGTATACATTACCGGAGCTGGTACGGTAATTAACGTTAGAAAAACACCACTAAAAAATCTGGCGTCGTATTATTTGTCACCGTGTTTCGCCGAAAATAAGATAGGGTAAATCTTCTTTCGAAAAATAACGCTGCAGCCAATTCTGTCACATAAAACCAGGTCTTTCAACTGTATTGGCTTCGAAAGGCTTACAAATAATTAGACTATTCATTTGGTTTCTGCGAGACTACTTATCCTTCTTCTATTCTTTTGTGCCGGCGGATTCGTATGCATATAATTCAAGGATGCTGTAGCAAGAGTAAAAATAACTATCCTAAGAGATTCAACAGTTTTGCTGCACACTAACACTATTCTGTCCAACGCCAGACGAAACATTACAGAAATATATTTGTGTTAGTGTGCAGCACGACTCTTGAATCACCCATGCAAATATTTATAAGTCCAGATTTCCCATTACAGTTCTACCTTGACGTTATCCAGTTTCTATTATTTCTCATTCACAGCTCAGAATACACAATTCAGCTCGCATCTACACTTCACTGATTTTTCTTCCCACTCGAGCAGGCATGTTGTTTAAATACTTCAAAATAGCGTAATGATAGGCGGCTTCTTTTTACACTTTTTGCGAATATATGTTTGTAGTCATTATAAAATTTGGTAGCTCCGCATGATTGAGTGGCGCCTATATGAGCTTGTGCGTTTTAGGCGATAACCATAAAAAGTAGCAAACTTGAAATGCGATAAGGAAATGCAAATCAGAAAGTGTTCAATACGAATATAATAGCTGAATTTCTATTTAGCATTGCGTTATTTCAAAATTACTTAAAAAATATAAGCTGCACTCGGTAGCGTATTAGAGGCACTAAACCACGGCCTCCATCACTACAGTTCAATATTATGACGTAACATTTTAAACTATGACGTAACGTTTTAAAATTTCTGTCATACGCATCGAGAATATACCTAATGGCGTATTCGTCTACACTCAAACCCTGAAAAAGGTGTTCAAGAACCTCGAATAACAAAGGCCTCGTTCCTAGACTCCCAGACTCGTTCAAATTAAACGCCCACCAAATCAAAACAAATTAAGGTACAGATTCTCCATAAAAAAAAGTTACTTAATTGCAACTTGAAAACGAAAATTGTTTTAATATTACTCTTTCTCACCACATAATTTCATGGCTATAGTAAATAATGGTATCCTACAGCTATTTGCAATGTCGTCCGCAAAATTTCACAGAAAAATAAACAAAAGTCCATATGGCGCCACGCGGACTTTCGATATGATGAAATTCAGAATGAAGACCGTATCGTATTAGTAACACAAAAGAAATGGAATCTACCTTTTTGGTGGTAATATACCATTTATACCAACCGTTTGTAGTTGCACGAAAGGCGCAGTGCAGCTAGACCTACCGTAAAATATTATTTACCTTATATGTATTTCAAACAGACCTAAAAGAAGTGTATATGTACCGATATGAAGGTAACTAACTTTGTTCGCCTACTTTACTTTAAGTTGTGTAAAGGGACTGGTACCTATGGCCAAGGAGTATATTCACTAGGCTAACACAGACAGTCCCCGAACTCGTAGTAGAATTTAAATAAAGAAAATCGGAATAAAATTATGCCTTAACCCTAACCTGGTACACATACTACGAGAGTACCTAATAAACAATCGTTATGCTGAGCTAAATGCCGAAGCAATAAATAGATGGGATTTCTTCATAACGTAGCTCATATGCGAGTGAGGTCATAATAATCATTTCGAAGTACACAATCTAAATATGCTAACTTAATATCTAAATGTAGCAGCAGTAAATGTGTATGTATTCTCTTGCTATACCGTCTATAACTAATTTTTAGACTTCAAGTTGTTTGCTGCCTTTGCTTTGGAAAACTAACATAAAGAACATCATTTACACTCCTGCCTCCCAAAAATCATTCACTGCCAAAGTTAAGGAAATCTACCCTATAAGATGTATCAAAATATATATTATAGTAATAAATTACCTATTTGGGCATCACACAAATATTGCCCTTAGGCGTGTAGGTTTGAATAGAATTCATTATCATAAGACAGTGGCATAAATTACCTATTTTTTTGACTGTGAGGTTTGGATTGTAGCATGCCAGGCCACAGTATGTGCGTACTTTTTATTCTTTCTGGCATAATTGAAAATCGTTTGTGCGTGAAAGTGTCAAAGCGATATATTTGTCGCCGAAACTTGCTAAGGAATGTCGAACCCAAATGCCTCAAACGTGGTACGTAATAGTTACATTGAAGTTTCCCAAGTCATTGACTAACCGTAAAAATGAGCCCCCTTTGTCTATATTTTTTCTTGAGTAGTCTACCATAGAAATCAGCCCTTGAATATCAGGGATTGGGCCTAGGTTGGCGCTCAAGTGTATTCATTGATATAATACTGTAGCAAGATGAAGTTGACGTCATTCAAAAATAATACAGCTTGCGAGTTGGGTTAGCTATCAACGCTATCTCCTCATTCCTAACCCGCAATTATTATTTTTTGCGCTTCATTTATATTGATGGAACTCATAGAACAAACTTTTCTATTGTCTGTCATAGTAGAGTACGAGTGGACCTTGTCCTAACCTGATAAACCATAATATGTGAAATAAAGGCATCGGTGCGTCTCCATAGACTGCGATTGTTTCGCCGTGCCTCGGTTCATTGATTCCCGATGGCGAAGGAGTTCGAATTGTACTAAACTCGTGCTAATTCCGGAACATTTTGAATTTTCAGTTTGTTATTCAGATATATCAGTACAACTCTTTTCCTACACTAAATTTTGTGCTTTGTTAAATAATACTGACTTCAATTTAACCCCGCAACGTATTCAGCAGTACACACTGAAATGTCTTTATTCTCTTAGAAACATCACTTCAATCACAATCAGTATGACCCCCCATCACCCCCTCCTCTCCCCATCCAACCCGTTTACAAATTCAACCCACTTTTAAAATGTGGTAAACATTATAAGTAAAAGTTTGCTGACTCAAAGTTCGACTACATTGGCAAATAACTATGTCGAGAAATTTGCCGTAAAGTAAACAAATCTCGAGAGCAAGTGTGTGCCTATAGTCGATGCTCGTTTATCGCTTGAACCGTAACATTCCAAGAGTGGCCATTTTCAAATTGTGTTCACGAGTTTTGATCTCGCTTAGAAACAGACGACGAAATTTTACAAGTCATGTGTCGCTGTGACGTATTGCTTGTGACTGTGGCGTCACAATTTTTACTATCAATACAACTTTCTCTCGTACTACGTAAGCAAATGATGAATTTTTCGAGTAAATAATTAAATTAATCGAGCCAACAACACGCGAGACTTGCTTATGATCAACTTCTTTGTTTGTATTGAATGAGCGTCATGGTCTTTGATTCATGTTTCTCTATGAATCTAAAATTTCCCTTCTTATGTGGCTTGGAACTGGTAATTTTACCATAGCTCAAAAAAACATTTACGTACATTGAGAAGAACAATACCCTAAATTTTATCTGTAGTGGAATTCCCTACTCCATAGCCGTTCATCTAATCGTCATGACGTTAAATGCTCCAAGTGGCGCGTAATCCATCATCACAATTCAATACAGTTTTAGTATCTCTCGATATTTCACTGATCTCTCGTAACGTTCATACCGTTAATCAGAGATGAGTTTCCTCAATTTCTGAGATTTGAGCTGATTCTATTAAAAAAATAAAACCTCGCAGCACAACATATCTAAAACTGAGATGTATTTGGAAATTGTATTAGACTAAACATGGCCGTAGTAATGTAGACCCGCACCGGTCGAATTAAAAAAATTACGATTTTAAGGTTTGAATTGTAATCAAATTTGTACGCTGATAAACTAAAATAACCCAATCATTAAAAAATGACATATTCACCATTGGCAACATGTTTATTGATGATTTAAGATAATATTTCAATTAAGTATTTATTTGTTGATTCGAAATTTAGCCACTGAAATCGCGTAATTAAATTGTACAAAAGCTGATTGAAAATAAAACTCGATTTTTTTCATATTTCCCAATGTTGGAATAGAGTTGGATATATTCCCGCAATCACTATTTGAATATCATCTTTCGCAGATGGTCATTATAGGGAATTGCAAAAAAAGTAGTTCGGGGACTGTCTGTGTTAGCCAAGTGAATATACCCTCTGTCCATAGGTTCCAGTCCCTTTATACAACTTGATGTAAAGTAGGCGAACAAAATTAGTTACCTCCATATTGGTACACATACTTCTGGAGCGCTGAAATATTAGTGTCCTTATTTGAAAATTATATTTGTGTGCTAATCTAAGTAAGCTCAAGTTTGATGTTAAATTAAGCATGCACTAACGCATGGGGCATCTTTAGTGCTGCCCATGTCTTGTATGTTTCAGATTGGTGTGCCATTCGGTGGGAAGCCTTTGGCGCGAAGCTACTATCTTGAAAATTCCAATTTGTATGGCTACTTAAACCTTTTATATGCAATATGAAAGATTTTACAAGTTACTAGTTTAAACAGAGAATTCAGTATGGATACAATCAATATTCTCTAGTTTTCTAGCTTTAGGTTATGACGCAATATTCTTGAGTGTTTTGTTGTGTGACGACACCATCGGGTACCCAACAAAAATGTTTTGGGAAATTCCAGAAATTGCTCTTTCGGATTGTTATGGCCTCGAGCAATCCATTCCATAAGGCCGCATGTTTCAATAATAGAATAGTATACTGAGCAACTCCACACCTAGAATCGACACGCCGGTTATTTATTCTCCATACACTCGTATAAATATTAATATCTTCAGAACAAATCTAGGCAATTGCCTTTTTATATTATAAAAAGGATCATACATTTGTCGGTTTGACCATGTTCTACATCGGAAGTTCTACATCAAACAGTTGCGAGCATGTTTGCACAAGATATAAACAATGTTCAAATACAAGCGACATGCCTCTTTTGCGAAGTATATACTGTATGCCAATTACAGTTAGTCTCATTAGTCTGCTTTTGAAATATTATTGTTCCTATTTGAGAATTATATTTGGGTGCCAATCGAAGTGAGCTTAAAATTGATGTCAAATTATGCCGGTACTAATGCATGGGGTAAAATCTTTATTGATTGCTGCCCATGTCTTGTATGTTTCAGATTAGTTTGTGCCATTCGGTGGGAACTCTTTGGCGCGAAGCTACTATCTTGATAAAAATTCATTTTGTATGCCTACTCAAACCTTTTAACTGGAATAGGAAAATCGTACAAGTTACTATTTTAAACAGGAATGAAACCCAAATTGCGTGTTTATGGCAGGCTCCAAGCAAAGGTGGGTAATCTAGTAATGATACAATCAATATTCCCTAGTTTTCTAGTTTTAGATTATGACGCAATATTCTTGAGTGTTTTGTTGTGTGACGATACCATCGGGTACTCAACAAAAATGTTTTGGGAAATTCCAGCAATTGCTCTGTCGGATTGTTATGGCCTCGAGCAATCCATTCCATAAGGCTGTATGTTTCAATATTAGAATAGTATACTGAGAAACTCTACGCCTAGAATCGACACGCCGGTTATTTATTCTCCATACATGACGCTAATAAGCAAATTTTAACATTTTTCGTAGTTGTGTCTCTCAGCATCACCTTGCGGACAATATGTAATCGGACATTTCGCCGTCCCGTTGAAGTACTAGTAATCGTATAATATAATTCCCAGTGTGTGCCTGCTGTTCAATAGTTTGTTAAATGCGATTCTGCAAGTCCAGGCCCACAATTAAATATAGGCCCACCAGACTTACTGGCTTGGGTTATATTATAATCTCAAATATAGGCGCCCTGTATAACTGGTATAGTGGTATAACTATCAGCTGCCCTGGCATAAGTATTTCTCTAAGAAAGCATCTTTGCTTGATAACTATTTGTTCCGACGATCGCTCATTGTCGGCGATTAAAAGAATAATAAATCACCTGTGGTCTTCTATGGAAAAAGAAGATTCTGATGTCAGCATACCAAGAGGCACTCTAGCTCTGAGTTCTGACACGGGCAAATTACGGCCCGCGGGCGAAATTTGGCCATTGAGTAATTCAATATGGCCCACTCAATGCTACCCCAAAGTTTGATGTTTAGCTAAAAAAAAATAGCTCAATGAATTTGTTTAGATTGCGATTAAACTCAAGTTTTGGCACGAGGCTTATTGCTTTTGCAATACTGTAAATATTCTTCATAAAATGTAACTTTATACGTCACAATTACACGGCCCGCTAGTTCAGTTGGGCCCCATTTTTGACTCCTTGTCCAAAAACCTTGCCCACCACCGCTCTCTAGCTCTCGACTGCATTGAAAACAAAATTTTGAAAAAAAAGAGAGACCGATGATGTTATTGAGTGATTTACTTTGTACAAACTCAGAAAACATCTCATTCGGTGTTTAATTAAGTAAACAATCTGGGTTGGTTACGCGCAAGGATATGAATGAAATATATCCTTCGATTACAATTTGTCCCCAGACTTCCAAGTCCATGGAAATTTAATCGATACCCCCGTAGTGTTTGTACCAGGTTAGGGTTAGGCCATGATTTTATTTCGATTTTTCCTATTTTAGTTCTGTTACGAGTTCGGGGACTGTCTGTGTTAGCCAAATGTTTTCAGTCCCTATACACAACTTGATGTTAAATAGGCGGACAAAATTAGTTACCTTTATATTGGTACACATACTTCTGGAGCGCCGTATAATTAGTCCTGTGCAGCTTCCCTATTAAGGCTATTCATCAAATGTCTATGCTCGATTTTAATAGTTAGAAAGTGAAATTTTAGAGTGGAGATGTCAAATTATCCTCATGTATTCGCACTATATTGTCAAATGCTTGTAAATGATGAATAATTACACGTAATTCATTTGCTTATCAGGTCAGGGCCATGGATGGAACATTATTTTGTTTCACGTCTAAGCTTGGTCAAAGTTTCATAGAAGCACACATATATACTATTGACAAATTCAATTTAATATGATGTTTGATTTGAAATATTGTGCTGGACAATTTCAACATTTTAGCATGTACGGTAATGGACTATAAAATATAGTAGTATTTTATATATAAGGAGGCAGAATTTCGTTTGTTCATATCCACAAGACAGTGAAGGCGAGTGAGAGTTGTATAGTCGGATTATGACTATAATTTATTCACTGAACAAAGAAGTTCTGTAAGAGATGCTTTGTAAAGATAGCTGTTGCACAGGGTGTCTCAAAAGTATACACTTTCAATTTTGAATTGTTTCCCAGATACTTATCATAGAGCTCTCATTTCTTCAGAAAACATAGTACGGATAAGTAGTAAAATTTAGGTATTGTTTGCATTTTTCATCAACCCACATAATGACAAGAAGATTAAACCAAGAAATGAGGTGAAGTATATAAATCAGTAGGGCAGATTCGTGCCTCTTTAACAGAGCATTTGGAATTAATTAAGCTCTGAATGTTTTCCTCAGAGTGTCCGCTACTTGCTTTTTCTGATTTTTGTGTATCATCTACAGATCCAGTTTTCATAAATTAACGATGAATTGCATATATTGCTCGTCGTGTAGGAGCGAAATGAATTCCAAATTATCTGTTAAAGAGGCGCTGAGTTTGCCCCACTGATTTATATACTTCTTGCCAAACAGCAATTTTGCACCTAATTTTTTGGTTTAATTTTCTCGTCATTCTGTGGGTTGATGAAAAAGCAAACAGTACCTAAATTTTACTACCACTACCTATCCATACTATGTTTTCTAAAGAAATGAAAGCTCTGTGATGAGTACCTGAAAAGCAAATCAAAATTAAAAGTGTATACTTACTTTTGAGACACCCTATATATATATATATATAGTACTTAGATGCGAGTATGTCGTTATTTCAAAATCTAAGCGTAAATTTTTTTCATGCTCGCTTATATTCATAAAATGAACTCATATAAGACTTGCGAGCTGTTACTGAAGCGCTAAGAGGAATGTCACAGGTCACAGACGGGACAGAAGACATTAGTCTGTTACGTGTGTTGATTTTATATTTCACACAAGTTTTGAACTATTTTCACCCAAGTAATTCCACTTTGTGGGATTTCTTTCCATCCAGCAGCTTTCTGACTCGAGTGACATGAAAACCTTCAAGAACCATTGGAAAATCAAATCCTGCAACTCTTATTTATAGTCAGAATAAGTTTTCAGTTAGCTCCATAGATTGACCGTTTATTTACCAAGAATGATGCTGTCTTCGGCGCTTGTTTTTGCTGGTTTATTCGTAGCCTGCTCTGTTGAAGGATATGGTGACAAATTTGCTCAAAGATTTCCGAAATGGAACAACATTGAAGTCAGGAGTGTAAGTCAGAAAACGTGATATTTCCGTTTGCTTTTTAGGATTTGTTAGAGTTATAGGATATGGTGATGAAAGTAGAGTTGTAAGTCAAGACTTAATTTGGCTAAGGTTTTTTATCTATCGTAATCCAAAACATACCGTGAACCTCACTTCGTATGCTTACTCTAACCATTTGCATAAAGTTTTATTGCGAAAGTCGTCTTCTTTTACTGTACTGCAAACAATATAATAATGTATAGTTTCAGTAGCTTTTGGCACTTCAGAGGTCGTCTATGACGTTGATCAGAGATTAATCTGCTTTTCTTCTGAGTAGTACGCGTGACTATTTATTGGACACGTTTAGTGGCCATAACGATCGTTTCAAAATTTTGTTGTTATTGTTATTTGTCTCCGTCTCCATTTCTAAAAAAATGCTCTTCTCTTCGAATACTGGACCAATTGCTTTGATATTTTCAGAGGTTAAAGATAAAATTTTTCTCCAGAAGGCTATTACTTTTTTTTCTCGCTATGACGTCATCAAAATTATTGCCACTGGGTGGCGCTACGTGTCCATATATTTGAGCATAGCTCTCTTGTTTCTCAATAACAAAGCTCGGTCTCAGCTAGGCGCGACTACATTTTGGGCATGGCATGGGTTTAAAACATTAGACACACAGTAGAAAATTATTATAGAAGTATGTCTGCAAACCAACGAGATTAAACTTCAACAGCAAGCGGAATCAAGTTCATTACAGATTATAAAACCGCATGTTTCCGTGTGTGAAATATTAACTGTAATGCGAAGGTGAAATTCAACTCACAATATGGAATTAGAGCTAATCACTTCTGTCTATTTAACGTTTACTGAATCATTCATCTATTTCAGATTACCCAAACATCAGCAGAGGTACGTTGGCCTCTCATTCCATTCGTTGATCATTACAAAGTATACACCATACAACCAGTAAGTTGCAAATAAATTGTGTCAATTCGAATTGCTGTTTAAACATTGTTTATATTTAAAATAGTCATAACAAAGCCAAGGGCTTTTACTTTTGTATCATACGAAAGTCTCAAGCCTGCACTAAGAACATTTTCAGCATTCTGAAATCTTTATATACATCCCGGGTGCAAAAACCGATAAAACAGCCTAATTGTGTGTCAGTAACTTGTTTCAGAAACACCTAACCAGTAATCCGCCCATTACACGAGTAATATTAGAGCGCTGGATGATCTATTTTATGTATATAATTTATAAATTTATATGACATCGCTTAAATTGCTTCCTCCAATAAATCATATCACAGCCCGACAAGAACCTAGACTGCTTCAACCCACAAACTCCATTGCAATCCCATGTGCCTTTGAAAATTATTAAACCCAATACCAATTTTATTTGTGTTTCAGTACAACTCTGACAAGACACCAGAACTTAGAGAATTTGTAACAGCAACGCAAGCAAATAAAAACGAAGGTTACGCTTCGATAAAGATCAGCAGACTACCAACAGGAGAATACGTCAATGTCTATATTACAGATATCTTTGACGAAACATTAGGATACGTCCCGGAGTTGTTCTTTACAAGTAAGATAGGATTTACATATATATATATCTCGGGGGTAACGGAAAGTCGATAAAGCGGCTTAATCATATGGCGTACCACAGCCTCTCGTTCAGTTACCAGAACATGTCGGGTATGGGGTTAGGTTCCATTACATTTGAACCCACGTACATTTGAACCCATGACAATTGCACCTGTATACTATTGCACCTATGGACTTTTTTTTGTTTCACGGATAGTTAAACCCATACTAACCCTAACCCATGGGTTTTAGCACCCGCATATAGATTGAACTCGTGGATATACGCATGGGTTCAAATGTACATGGGTTCAAATGTACGGTCACCATGGGGTTAGATAGCCAGCTATTTGTTTTCAAATGCATGGACATGGTGGAGAAAGCCGTAACTGACCAGCGGTTATGTGAACCAATCTACGGCGGCGAGGAGTCCAGCAATCCTCTACGCACATAATTTCGAACCTGCAAACCCACGTATGCTAATCAGAGGTGCGGTGCCGACCGTATTTCTAACGCTTAGCACGATGCGCCACATCTCCGAGCCCAGGTATACTAAATAAGCTTCATTTGTTCTGTTACGTAATTGCTAGGATGACGAGAGACGTTGCTATGAACAAACAACAACTCAGAAACACCGATTTTTATATTTAAATCAGTGTTCTCCAACGTTATTAACCGTGCGAAACTCCTGATATACTTTTGGACTTATTATTGAACCATTTTTAAGGAACATTTTGCAAGATCAAATAGGCAAGCAACATACGGCGTAAACGTACAGACTAAAAGGCAGATTATTGGCTATTGCAAATTAGGCTATGCGTGGTCCATTATAACGTCAAAGACCATCAGCCCAGATCATAAATAACTTTAAATCGTTTAACCGTAACATATAAATAGTTAACTAATCACATACCTGACATGGACTTGTAGCCAGTCGAGAGGCCGTGGTTCTCCATATGATTAGATCGTCTTATTGGCTTTCCTCTCCTCCGGAATAAATATGGAATCCATTAAAATTACTATCTCCGAAACCCAATCGATATCGATGCTAGAAGCCAATAGGTCCCAACTGTCTCCACCATTTTTTTTGAGCTCCGGAAGTATGTGTACCAATATGGAGGTAACTCATTTAGTCGCCTACTTTACATCAAGTTATGTTGAGCGACTGTAGCCTATGGGCAGGGGGTATATTCACTAAGCAAACACAGACAGTCCCCGAACTCGTAATAGAACTAAAATAAGAAAAATCGGAATAAAATTAGGACCCAAACATAACCTGATACACATACGATGGAAGTACCACTTTTATATATTCTCCATGTTTACAGATTGTCGTGACGGTTGGAGCAGATGCCCGATCGAAAATCAAAGATACGAATGTCGGTTATCATGCAGGACTCATTGAAAGAAATAAGCTACCAATCGGGCAATATTTCAGAGGCAATTCACTGCAAATGCTGCAAAGCAAAGATTTTAACTCATTCATATATTCATTACGTATATATCCATATTATATTTTGTAACGCTTTGAACAAAATACACTAAATAGCACGTATGTATGTATTCAGAATTCCGTTATGTTTGTTTATTGTTTTCATGATTTCATGGCACCAATACAGAATTGATAATAGTGTAGGTCATGGGTGCGCGACCTCTAATACAGGATATAGAAATAACTTTGTGAAACTGCGGTCTCATCTTAGCATAGATTATCAGTCAAGGGTGGGCACGGTTTTCAGACTAGGGGCCAAAAATTTTACTCACTTAGACTGGTCATGTATGTGTGACGTATCAAGTTACATTATAAGAACAAACACACACAGTGTTGCAAAAGCTTAGGGGAAAACGATAAACCCAGTACCAGGACTAAATTTGATCACAATCTCAACAAATTCCTTGAGCTATTTTGAACAAAACATCCAAATTTGCGTTTAGTTGGGTTGTGGCAGCATCAGACTGGCCAGATTGAATTGCCTGACTGGCTGGATTTATCCCGCGGGCTGTACTTTGCCCATGCCAGGGCTATCTGGTAGTTGCAACACCAAAATTTTGGTTATTGATCTTGTGACATGCGTTGTTTGTACAAAATAGCTGTTAAGACATTGTAACATTGTAAAGTCAGCGACGAGGCATAGATCAGGTTGGATTAGCCATTAATTAAGCAAAATAAGCACGTGCTTAGGGGGAAAAACAGAAATTAAATTTTTAAAGTCGAAATTTCAATTGCGCTTCAGTGTGTAATGGAGTAATTAGAGTTTGTATGACGACTCAAACCTCAATATTGTCCCCGTTAAAATAAATTTTGCTTTTTTCCTTAAAAGTATCATTTTAAACCTCTATAAATGTTTGTAGGTTTGAGAACCACCAAGTGAGAACATAGGATAGGATTTACATATTTATCCCGGGGGAGAGGAAAGCCGATATGGCAGCTTAATCATATGGCGAACCACGGCCTCTCGTCCGGTTACCAGGTCGGGTATGGGATTAGTTAGCCAATTATTTGTTTTCGGAAGCATAGACTTCGAGAACTAAGTAAGGTCGATGTGTTAGTAAAAAGCTTAGTTAACACTGTTCTGCTTAGTGGGGGTACTGCTACTATACTGGAATTCTGGTACCGGTATTGCGGCATTTAGCCATAAGGAATATCGAACGTCAAGAAGTAACGTTACACTACTACCGTTCTAAATACTGGTATATGTATAAAAACAAATATCGGATTTAGTGACGAATAGCGTGTTTTACTGTATTGAAGTTGCGGTGAAATGTTATTTTTAACTTTTATCGACTTACGCTTTTTAACAGTAAAACTGTTAAAAAAGCCAGTCGTTTAACGTTCAAACGGCATTTCACAGTATCTTTTATAATTTACTGTTAAATGCTATTTAAAACAGTTTTTAACTGACGCTTTTTAACAGTAATGCTGTTAAAAAAGCCGGTCGTTCAACTCTTGAATGGCATTTCACAGTTACTATTAGAAGTTACGGTTAAATGCTATTTAAAACATTAATTGGCTGACGCTTTTTAACTGTAATACTATTAAAAAGAGCCTGTCGTTTATCTTTCAAATGGCATTTCACAGTTACTATCAGAAGTTACGGTTAAACGCTTTTTAAAAATTTTTTGACTGACGCTTTTCAACAGTATTGCTGTTGAAAAAGTCAGTAGTTTAACTTTTGAATGACATTTCACAGTTACTTCTTAATGTTACGGTGAAATGCTATTCGAAACATTTATTGGCTGACGCTTTTTAACAGCGATACTATTAAAAAAAGCTGGTCGTTCAACTTTTGAATGACATTTCACAGTTACTATTAGAAGTTACATTCAAATGCTATTTTGAAATTTTTATGATTGACGCTTTTTAACAGTAATGCTGTTAAGAAAAAGCCTGTCATTCAACTTTTGAATAGCATTTCACAGTGACTTTTTAAAGTTACGGTGAAATGCTATTTGAAACATTTATTGGCTGACGCTTTTTAACAGTAATACTATTAAAAAAGGCCAGTTGTTCAATGTTCAAATGGCATTTTACAGTTACTTTATTTAAGTGT
Organism: Styela clava; assembly: GCF_013122585.1. Taxonomy (NCBI): domain Eukaryota; kingdom Metazoa; phylum Chordata; class Ascidiacea; order Stolidobranchia; family Styelidae; genus Styela; species Styela clava. The sequence goes on along the minus strand of NW_024102826.1, from coordinate 18,622,280 downwards.
TCAAACGATTTATTGACTAACGCTTTTTAATGGTAATATTATTGAAAATAGCCAGTCGTTCAACATATGAATAGCATTTCATCGTAACTTCTATACTATAAATATTCGATTTCACTGATGGGGTTAGCTTTGGTTACAACGCGAGACTGACTCTATTTAGTCTTGCTCTATTATTCTGACGTATTTGTAGGCGTATAATAATGTGAGGATGCAGAAGTCAGAATTGAATTAACCATTAAGCAAAATACAGGTGCATAGGACACCAATAAAAATGGGGATCACAGAAATTTTCATCGCTGAGTTTTCAATAGTTCCTCAGCGTTCAATGCAAGGATTGGTCTTATTGGTCAGGTGATTCAGACCTTAATATTGGCCCGGTTCAAATAAATTTTGCTTGTTTTCCTTTCCAAAGGAACATCTTCAATGTTTACAGACACTATTTTTACAAAATATATAAATTAATCATAATTTGGCAGGGCATAGCCAGAAATTTTCCAAACGCCGGTAAACGAGTGTTTTCATGAGTCTTGTGAGTCTAAAAAGCATTTCAAGCTACGAAAAACTGATATGCATGATACAGAAAGATGCTTATATTTTTTTTACATTTCACAAAAAGGGGGGGGGGGTCCGACCCCCAAAACCATCCCCCTGGCAACGTCACTGTAATTTGGCTTCCAATCGGTAATAAATACTGAAACTTACTTTCAATTTCACATAACACGGAACGCTTGTTAGATTCCTGCTTTTATTTTTTATTTTTATATACATGGCATCAAAGTCTTGAGTGCTTATGGCCTCTAAAGGCTATGATCCGGCACTGACATAGATAATAAATTGGACTCGTGTATAGGCTTCGCAACGCAAAAAATTGAAATTACTCGCGCTTACCAAATTAAATCAAAAACCTACTTCGCGGGCAACACATCGTTGAAAATAGGCACTTCTCCGCGGGCCGCATAGTTTTTCCTTGCAGGCATTTGGCCCATGCACGGGCTTTAGGATGCACACCCTTGGTGTAGCAAACGTATGAGGCACGAGTCAAAAGCACCTAATTGCGAGCATATAGGCAGAAATCTATTTTCACTCGTACAAATTTTTCGAAACTAAATTATAGCAATAATATAGCTTGTTTTTATCAATATAGAAATGAAACAGTTTTGCATGGATGAATTAGATCGCGCATTAATGTCATGGACATGGTCCGTGTGAGCCGTTTATCATATTTACCAACGTCCATAAAGTTAAATACAAATATTAGTATTACTCACGTTAAAGAGCGTCAGAATTGCATCGTTCATGGCCACAAATAAACCATCCCTAAAGTACGATTTCATTGTTACATCACACTTGATTGTTTTATGATATCGATTGTGTATCTGCATGCTGCGTGAGTGCGTAAATAATGACGGTAATATCTGAAATGATTCACTTGTATCCGAGTATTCATATTGTTTGTTGATTCACCGAGTACCGGAATGCGTTGTGTCAGTAGACCAAGGCTTCGGTTTAGTACAAGATAGCAATGCTATGCGTTAGAATCATTTTATACTTGTTTTTCCTGCTGTATGCGAGTGGAATAATTGGTGAGTCGTAGCATTATTTATATACATAAGGGTGTAGTCAGGATAGTTTGTTGGGGGTTGTTGTGTTATTTGAAAACACTTGGTTGGATATGTAACTCTTGCATTGCCAGTTTCTGAAAATAATTAGGGCCTTTCAATAGGGATGAATGTGGGATATAATTGAATGAGAATAAATGCGAATAATAGTAGGAAAATATGTTTGTGTTTTTTGACCATTGATGGTTTCCCGTGACTTGACTTCAGTTGGCTTCCAGTAGATCAGAGATGTTCAAATGCTAATAGTAATACTGGGATATTGTGCATTAAACAGCAGGTCCTTTCTCCTTGTTTACGTCCTACTTCGGATCCATATGTGACCGCTGCCATTAGAATACTTGAACCAGAGAGTATTAAAATGATAAATAGGAATAAGAATATCTCCTTCCGCTCAATCTAAATCTAATCAAAAGAGTTAGTTTGTCGTTTATAATGTATTTGTGTCATCATGCATCTAAAAATGAGTTACACATGCTTAACGTGGTATCAAGTGAACCTTTTGTTGATCGGTAATTGGCGACTAAGCCAAACTACTGGCAACTATCTTGAAACTTTTATTTTTTGCAGCTGGTAACAGTTCAGAAATGTCGAAAAAAGATGAAAAAGTTTGTCCAGTGAACGATCTGTAAGTCTATTAGGAAGCGAAATAAATTCATATTATTGCACATAATTGAAATTTCATTGTTATTTTCAGGGAGAAAAACGTGAAAGTATACGAAAAGCCTATTGAAAATGCCATTAAAATCATAAAGGTATGGATTTTTGTGAAACTTTTTTAAAACAGATTAAAAATAACAAAAAAAAATCTTACATTATTTTTTTTTCTAGCAGAAAATCTTTTTTACTATCACGTGTGATAAAAACTAATAAATCCCCAAAGAAATAAGAAATAAAAATGAAGGGTGGTAGAGAAAGTTTGGACCTCCTGAAGTATGCGCATCAAGATGGCGCACAACCTGAACTCAGGTTGTGTACCAGGTTAGGATTCAGGTACTGCGACATCTTGGTCCGCATACTTCAGGAGTACCGAAAGTTTGCATATACATTCACGACCAAAAGCTAAAAAACGGCATAACAATGTGCAACGGCACTAGAAGTGGGATATTGCGAGCGGTATCAAGCACGATATTATATTAACTGAAGCGAAAAATTATTTACCCGTTTCCAATGAAGTTTGAAGCTGCGAAAAAAATCTTTACAACATTCTTGTCGAATATGAAATGCTAAATCCACTGCACTCGATTACAACCTCACCACTTTAATTCTCTGAATCTTTGATAACCTGTTTTATTGCTAAATACGAAACCTGGCTTAGATCATTAGCATTTTATACTTTCTGCTTCTATAGTCGGATAAAACATCGGCAGAGATAGAATGGAAAGCGATTGAAGGAGCAACAGAATATAGAATACACTATCTGGAAGCGGTAAATCTGTTTGTGATTCTTGTTTCTATTTATCTCTCTGCGCGCTCAAATTGGACTTCAAGAATTGGCGGATGAGTCTTCTGAAACGTCGGTTTGTTGGGAGGACAGTAATCATTTTGATTCGGCATTTCCTGCGTAATTTTACACCATCCTGAATCAGGAAATTTTAAATATACGTTCGCATTTTTATATCCAACGCTCCAACAAATATATACAGCATTTATATTTTTTTCCCAATTTATAGTATATGGTATCACCACTTAAGGGTTCATTTTGTGTTTTCTCTATTTATTGACGTTGTTTTTTCTTACTAACTCCTTTGAACAAACAGTTTTGTATACTCCACCCTTACCCCTGTTACCACACCCACCCACCCGCACCCTAGCACAACTGTCTGTATAAAGAACATTCGTGTGTTTCAGGCCAATATGGTCTTGTGCATACATCCCGTCTTCAGTATTGATAATTACTAACTCTTTTATATTGATTTACGAGCCGAATAAACATACATATGAATAATTTTGCAGACATGAAATCTTAAGACGTTTATTTGCTATAGTCTTGTTGTTGTCGTTGTTTGGGTAGTTTTTATTGTTCATATATTTGAGCACTACTCTATTTTATGTTTCTAGATGATGGCGGATAAGAAAGCTTATGGTGGACCAATTCTAGGCTGTGCTGAAGCTGGATCAACCATGTCAGCTACCATAAACAACTTGCAGAAAAACCAGGACTATTCAGTTTGGATTCGAGTTGAAAGAGATGGCAAATTTTTGGCCATTTTGAACGGGGATAAAATCCCTAAATCCCGCCCATGAATTGTATAAACCTTCTTGTCAAAATATCAAAGTATATCAAAGTATATTCGAACATTACAACAGAACATTTTTTCTTGAAAATTTAAGGCAATAAATATTATATTTAGAAAGTCGAATGTCTACATTTCTTGCGCTACCGGTCGAGTGGAAGAGATAGTTTTATTATTTCATCACCCAAAATATACAGTTATCAATCAAATAGCAACAGAAATAAAATTGGTTTGGTATGGACATGAGGGAGCGATACGATAATTCATCGAGGTCAGCTCCCACCATATTCCCTGATGTGATCAAAATTCACACAGGAAGATGACTGACTAGTAACAAAACATGAACTAGTACGATATTATATAATATGACAATGTCTTGATTTGGGTATTAAGGAAACCTACTAAACCCAGAAAAAGATTATGCGGCTGTCAGGTTGCTTAGTTCTTAAATTTGCTCCGCGTGGGTTCGCAGGTTGGAATCCCTTGGAATAATTATGTGCGAGAGGATTTTGGTACTTTCTCGTCGCCATGGGGTGGTTCAAGTAACCGGTGTTTTTGTGTTATATAAGAGAGAGAGAAAGAGATGTTTAATTAACCAGAAAACAGGAAAACAATCACTGCAACAATAAAAATATACAACATTCCCCCTAAATTCAAGAGTTTTAAATCAGATAAGTTAGTTATTTTAACTCTTGCTACAGCCTCCTTGCAATATATGCATACGGATCCACCGACACGAAAGCATAGAAGAGTGATAGGTAGTTAGTTTCGCAGAAACCAAATCATACCCTTTAAACTAAATGTACATTAAAAGTAATTTTAGTTTAATTTGCAAAGATCAAAAATCCGTACATTGGTTTATTTTTTATTTGATGAAGCTACCTCATTGGCTATTATATTCTCCGGAAAATTTTAGATTCATCTTTCTTCCGACATTCAGTACACTACACGATGAACAAGAGATAATTTTTATGACGTCATAGCGAAATTTTTTTTTATCTTTAACCACTGAAAATTTCAAAGCAATTGGTCCAGTATTCGGAGAGAAAAGCGATTTATTCAAAACGTTTTGATGGAGACAAATAATACCAATAACAACAAAATTTTGAAACGATCGTTATGTCCACTACGTGTCCAAAAAGTGTATGAAAATATACCACGTGACCTGACTTTGATACGCGCGAGTGCATTTGCACATTTTATAAAACGTACGTCTTGCGTTTCAGCGTCGGCGTGTTGATTGATTCAATTTTTACGCGTTTTCATGTTTTACTTCGCCAGAATCTGAGAATAGAACAGTATTATTTCGATGGGAGATAGACTAATTGTATTTTTATCCTTTGCGGTAGAAGTTATGGTGACCGTACATTTGAACCCATGTGTACCGGTACCGGTATATCCGCGGGTTCAATCTATATGCGGTTGCTAAACCCATGGGTTACGGTTAGTATGGGTTCAAATATCCGCAAAAAAAATTTCATGATGCAATAGTATGCAGGTGCAATTGTCGTGGGTTTAAATGTAAGGGAACCAGAAGGTATAAGTATGTTCAACCGCGTGCAATGTACAGATGTAGGACAATAGGATGTTAAATTTTCCGATTTTATTTTGAGAAAAACAAGAAAACGTGAACATTCACCTATCCACTGTACATACAGACATAGGCCATAAATATACGGTATCATATGAATTTAACAAAGTATCCCATCATAATTTTAAATCAAATTAAAAACAGCAATATCAGAATATTGTATTTTGAAATTCAAACTACAGAACTACAAAACAAAATTCGGGTCTGGTATAGTTTAGTACTGTAGTATCACATGTCTGACTTCTAGTTGGCCTGGCTCCACAATTATTGCATATGCCATTTCTAACCCCCACCCGACTGCGTCATCCAAAAATTACGGTACGGGTCTAATATAGTTTAGTACCACAAGTACTTCCGGTTGATGTAGAATAACGAATAACATATGTTATTCCTAACCCCTACCTAACTATGTCATCCAAAAATTTATGTTCCAACGGCATCACAATCACATAGAGCTTGCCAAAGTATGGCTACGATTGCTCGAAACGGTATCTGCATCGACGGTAACGAACTCACTAATGCCAGTGTTCTCTCACATATCGGGATCGCTGGGGGTCCTTATTACGCCACTGTGTCATCAGAGTTTAGTGACGTAGTCACTAGTCAGGTGGGGGTTAGGATTGACATATGCAAAAATTGTTGATTCAGGTCAACTAGAAGTGTATGTGGTACTAAACTATACCAGACCCTTATGGCCCTTGCTTCCCAATAGTTCTAATAACTTCTACAATTTCCGTATTTTGGTATTAGAAAGCTGTAAGTATAAAAGTTTATGGAAACTTGCTCGTAGGTAGCTAGTTTCACTCGGGCTGTCACAAGTTTGTAGAGCGTTGCTCACAACTTGAACCAGCATGGCGTTTCAATATGGAATGCAACCTCCACCAGGTATGCCACCACCTGGTATGCCACCTGGAATATCACAACCTCCCCCTCCTGCTGGTGGACTCAGTGAGGAACGATTACAGGTTGGTTGTGTTTTTACTTGAAATTTTTTTTATAATTTTTACTAATGGGAATACTCTAGTTATGCAAGATGAAGTTTCATGATCAATATATAGTAACATGACCACTATCAGACTATGGCTGGGCATTTTCGAATATCTGATGATTACAGAATCGATTCGAATATTTTTTTTTCGAATCGAATTTCGGATACTTAATACAACGACTTAATTGCATGTTATATTTTTATTGTAATGGAAGATATAGAACCCAACACTCGGTCAGTCCCGCAGTCACATACAATAGGGAAAATGTTTCATCAATAACTCAATGGGAAGAATAGAGTCATCTGTCAGAATTACATTTCGAAAACATGGCTTCAATAAAAAAATTGAGCAATTCACTAAAATAACAAGATGACGGAGTTTCGAAATTTTCGTCTGAACCGATTCGAATAAATTAATATTCGATTAGACTCAAATATTCAATTCAAAATGCCCATCCCTTATAACCAGGTTGTTATAAGTATTTTGTTGGAACAAAATTTGGAATTGAAAAACTTGTAAAAAAATTATTGATGCCCAGAGTGTAATGAACAGTGCAACCCCAAACAAAGTAGATTCCAATTTATAATAGTTTCTTACCCGGTTATCTGCTTGTGCAAAGCCTTGTTTGTAGCATAAACAATAATATATCATATAAAAAATAATGACTGTTTATTCGTTCTAGGAAAAAGCTAGAAAATGGCAACAATTGCAATCAAAACGTTACGCAGAGAAAAGAAAGTTTGGATTTGTCGACCCACAAAAGGAAGACATGCCACCAGAACATGTCAGGAAAATTGTGAAGGATCATGGAGATATGACAAACAGGAAATTTCGCCATGATAAAAGAGTTTATTTGGGGTAAAAATATTTGTTTTTATACTGATGGTTTTAATATATAAGTTGCCAGTCAGTGTTAATTGAAAGTGAATGTTTCTTTCTTTATTTTTTAAGTTTTCGTCTTGTAATTATAAAATTCAATTTATGTTTGTTGCACTGGAATGTACTCGATACCTGATATGTAAAAATACTTTGTTTTGAAAATTACCGTATTTGAAATACTGCATTCTTTAATTTTTGCCATCTCTGATTCAGAATATAACTTTTTGATGGTTCCAGCGTATTATATTCTCATAGTCTTAAGAATTCAGTTTCTTATTAAATAACTTATACATTTTCTGAAAATTTTTTTCTTATCAATCTAGGGCTCTGAAGTACATGCCTCATGCTGTTCTAAAACTACTTGAGAACATGCCAATGCCTTGGGAACAGATTCGGGATGTTTCCGTCATTTATCACATCACTGGAGCTATTACTTTTGTCAATGAGATTCCATGGGTCATTGAGCCAGCTTATATCGCTCAATGGGGGTAAGATTCTGAGATGAAAATTAAATAAGTTTATTTAGTGGAAATTGTTATATTATTACAGAAAAAAACTTATTTATAGAGGAAAATGCATTAGGTATCTCAAATATTAGTTTATTTTAAAATAAGCAATAGATATTTTGTTATTACCGGGTATACTTTATGCAGTAGTTATTAAATTAGTAATTGTTGTCAATATTAGCGTTGTACTGTGCCTCCCTCCAAAAGGAAAAAAAACGGAACCCAGCTGATAGGGAACATATTCTCGAGAGGCCATAACTTTTTTGAAAAGCTTTCCAGATTACTAAAACTTTTGGGTACAATCATACTCCGAACTTAGGTGCTGAATAAATATTCTTCATTTTCGTAGGATTTGTTAAAAAAATTTATGACTTCTATTTTTTGGGCCAATCTATATGTGTGTGAAAATTACTGATGCCTAAATAATTACTTGATTATTATTTTTTTCATTGAAACCTATTCTTTTTACCAGTAATAATAAGTGTGATCAGCTGTGTAGTTATCGGTTTCAATAACTTTATGGATTGAAACATTTGGATTGCCTCAATGTTAAATGTATTTTAGACTTTAGACAGTTTGAATGAAGTAAGCTTATCAAGCAAGCAAAATAAGTGGTGCTTTGCTCGAATATAAACATTTTTCAAGCTTCATATAAATTTTGCATTTAGACTGGTCATAGTAATAAAAAATATTGTCGGGTTACACAGCGGTTCCCAAACTTTTTGTTCGTGTGGCGGCAACTTATCAGGGAAAAAACTCACGGCGCACTTACATGTGAAAAAAGAAAGTGCTTTAAAATAAAACTCAATTTTGTGATTGTCAATATTCAATCATATTTTAGTTATGTTTGATATAATTCTTTTAATTTGCACCTATTGGGAACCACTGTGGTAACACATAATCAGTGTATTATACCGTCTAACTATTTTTCTGTATCTTCTAGTTCAATGTGGATTATGATGCGTCGCGAAAAACGTGATCGTCGTCATTTCAAGAGGATGAGATTCCCTCCTTTTGATGATGAGGAACCTCCTCTTGATTACGCAGATAACGTGCTGGATGTTGATCCTCTTGAAGCTATCCAGCTTGAACTGGATCCGGAAGAAGATTCCTCTGTTTCTGAGTGGTTTTATGATAACAAACCATTGCAGGATGAACCCAAGTAAGGATATTTATATAGTAGAATTTCTTTTACCTAAAACTGAAGTATTTTTTCCAATTTAGAGATGTCTGTATACGAATATCTTGATACTCTGAAATTCAGTCTTACAAACAAATTTTATGAGGGAAATCATGATAATTTAATCGACAATGATAATGATACCACGAAAAATGACCAGTGCTGTAAAAGTGACTACTGATTTAGGAGGAGATACTAATGTTGGAAGCACCTAACACTTTCTTGTTTAGTAGTATCGACCCAATTTATACCAACCTTGCTATACGATTGCCCTACTGTCTAAGAATTCAGTCGAAATGAAAATTTACATTTTCTTTTTCTTCCAGATATGTGAATGGAACTTCTTATCGGAAATGGCATCTGTCTCTTCCTATCATGTCTACATTGTATCGTCTTGCAAATCAACTTCTCACTGATCTCGTCGATGACAACTATTTTTATTTGTTTGATTTGAAAGCTTTTTTTACATCAAAAGCTCTCAATCAGGCTATTCCTGGAGGACCAAAGTTTGAACCGCTGGTCAGAGATTCAAATTTGCAGTAAGTATAAGTCTCACTTGACATGCAAGTACTGAAATAGTGTCAAAATCAGAAAACGAGAAGTCTTATCGATCGAAAGTTAGGGGATCCCCCAAAACAGCGCTCTTACTCCCAGTGACACCTTGTGTCCCATCACTAATTAATTAATACTCACTAATTATACGACATAATTCATCCAAAATCAATAGGCTACTGGTCCGACATATGATGAATGCACATGCAAAAGCAGATTCAATCTCGCTTTAGTGAGATATCGCGTGCATCTAACAGACAGACAAATACCTATCAACATACTTACCGATTAAAATCGATAAGTAATGACAACTGTTATTCCTGATGTTATTTCTTCTTAGATTTTCAATGTCACCCCTACCAAGAATTTTTTTTTTTATAAACTCTATTTCAAACAGCGTAACTTTGACCATTCATGATTTATGGCCAACGAACTGACTTCCTGACCATATTGATTTGAACTGAATTAGATAGTGGTTCAACAACAGCCAAATGACCCTGCAAAAAAGGTGTATAATACTATTTCCTGCATATGCGAAAAAAAATTGATTCTCGATGAAATATCGCTAAATAATTGCTTTAAAAATAGAAATTAACATTTTCTTCTGTGAGTCATATTTTCAAAATTGCAATAGTCAGACAAAATTAATTAAAGCTGTTTCAGCTCTGTTGTCAGTTATTACTTATCGATGTAATCGGTGAGTATGTTGATAGGTATTTGTCTGTCTGTCTGTCTGTTAGATGCACGCGATATCTCACGAAAGCGAGATTGAATCTGCTCCAGATTCTGCATGTCCGGTCATCATATCTCGGACCAGCCTATTGATTGTGGATGAATTATGTCGTATAATTAGCAAGTTATTAATTAATTAGTGATAGGACACAAGGTGTCACTATGGAGTAAGAGCGCTGTTTTGGGGGATCCCCTAACTTTCGATCGATAAGTCTTCGGTTTCCGACCGATATTCTCGTTTACATTGTTCATGCAATTTGAATTACAAAAAGCTGGGCTTTCTGGTTTCCCATTAAGTCTTGAATATTAAGTTTGTTTATAACTAATAATTTATAAACAAATATTTACGATAAATATTTTTATTTTTTAGGGATGAAGATTGGAATGAATTTAATGACATCAACAAGATCATCATCAGACAACAGATAAGAACAGAATACAAGATTGCTTTCCCATACTTGTACAACAATCTACCAAAATTTGTTCATCTAGCATGGTAAGATCTTGAATTATCTCCAGGAAGGGGGAAGGCTACGAGCAGGGCATATCATGTGATGAACTGTTTGTCCACCAGTTTGGTGGAAATGAAATTCACATTCCTGATGCATGGACTCGGTTGGTGGTGGAAAATGTAACAAACCGGCGACCAAGGGAACCCTTACATTGATAATTTTGGTAGAAGCAGTTACCATTATCTTGATCGCAATTGCTGCTAATATGTTTCATATACAATTTTGAATAACTTGCTTTTTTGACAGAAGGTTTATTTGGATTTGATTGGTAAATGAGCAAGGACTTACGACATATTTTCTGATGAAATTGTTGAGTCAGTCAGTAACTGCAATCATAGAATTTAAAATTGAGATGGAACTGACAGTTCGCGTATCCGCAAATTAGGCTGGCCTAATTAAGTGTTGTAAGTGGTTGGGCGGCAGTGCAAAGTAAATATCTTAGGCCCACCAGTTTGTCTAGGGCAGGGGTTCTCAACCTGGGGTTCGCGAACCCCCAGGGGTTCATGAGAAGATTTCCAAGGGTACTTGGAAGGCAGTCAAGTTTTTGTGTGTTGTTGTTTTTAATATCCTTTATTACTACCAGGGGTAAAAGGGTGTCAATTGAAACGTAGATTTTCACTGATCTTGCGTTATTATGATTGTGAAGCAAAAATGTGGAATTCACGGCTTTGCAGGCAAACTGAAATCTCTGAGACAGTGTGCAACGAGCATTGGAGAAAGTGATTTTACTTATTAAAACTTGGAAAGATTTTAAGAATTCACTAGTTAGGCAGACAACGAGGGCAATATTATCAGCGCGAAGATTTAATTTAGTTACATATGGTCAATAAATCAATAAATTGTTGTTGCAACAAATTGTTATTCAATATATCACAACTTTGTTCGATGCCTGATTACGGGGGTTGGCGTTGCTTGCTTCGTGACTCGGGGGGCGGGTCTATGGGTACTTGAGAGAAAAAAGGTTGAGAACCCTTGGTCTAGGGTGTAATTAAGTTAGGTGGGGAATACTAAATTGGAAAGATTCCGGCTCTGAAGATAGTAGCTCCTTACACATCAGTGACAGCTTTTACTGCACTTTGTTCCGAGTAAAGGTGTAAGCTATCTATTAATATTTGTGTTTCAGGTACCACACTCCCAATGTTGTCTTCATCAAAACTGAGGATCCAGATCTTCCAGCATTTTATTTTGATCCGTTGATCAATCCAATATCACATCGAAGTAATATTAAAACATCTGAAGCCGTTATGGAAGAAGATATTGAAGCGTTTGAACTTCCAGAATATGTTCAACCATTATTGCAAGAAAATCCGTTATATACAGACAACACGGCTAATGGCATCGCCCTTCTTTGGGCTCCGAGACCGTTCAATCTGAGATCATCAAGAACGAGGAGAGCTGTGGACGTGCCTTTGGTCAAAACATGGTAAAAATTATTTACATGTTACTTTTTTATATAAAGATTTCAATATATTAGTACCTATCTACAAAGTGACCTATAAAAAACACAGCCCAGGTCATTTGTAACATATTCTAGGAAGAATAGAACTTTAGTGCAATTTTTTTGAAGTACTGAATCTTTTGGGTACAATCACGCAGAAACAGAAGTTCAAGTGTTGAATGATTTTTTTAATTTTCGTAAACGTAATTATGGGGGCTCTGTTTTTGGGTTACCCTGTATGTAAGGAATGTATTTTTCAAGTTGTATTCTTTGATGAGTTAAAGTGATAATGATTTATTAGCTCATGACATATATTATTTTTAACATTGGAAAATTTCAAATTGGAACACTAATTCAATTATATGAACTAATGAAAAAGCGCCTTTTTGAATATTGTTCAAATCAATTTTGCTCCAAACTAAATTTGCCCCTCAAAATGCGGAATTTAAAAGTAATATATATAGGTTTGTCATTCTGTTTCATCAATATTTTTATGTATATTCCCACAACCATGTAGAAGTTCTAAATTTTGCTACTTTTAATTTTTTTTCATCTTCACTATATCAGGTACAGAGAACATTGCCCAGCTGGTCAACCAGTAAAAGTAAGAGTTTCTTATCAGAAGTTGTTGAAATGTTATGTACTGAATGCTCTGAAACATCGGCCACCTAAACCACAGAAAAAGAGGTGAAATTTTATTTAAATTGATTTTTATTTTCTTTTGCTATGTGCAGAATAGGGAATTGTCAAAATAGGATAATTTAATATTCTAATACATTCCGGAAAAGATATTTTCAGATCAAATATGTTGTAGGCTATACATTTTATTCCAAAACCTGCAGAAATTATTGCGCATTCTTAATGATTAAACTTGTTTTTTTCAGATACTTGTTTCGCTCGTTCAAAGCAACAAAATTTTTCCAATCAACGAAACTTGATTGGGTAGAAGTTGGATTACAGGTTGCAAGACAAGTACGTGATTGATTTAATTTAAATTTGATCCAATTTCTATGAATTTTTTGAAAGTGAGTTATGATTGGAACATGATTTTCATAGTTGAGCGAAGCTGAGGACAGCATATAGGACTGCATACTCAAATGGAAAACTGCGCCCTCTTGTCCAGTTAGCAATGCATGTAGGGTATTAGAACAATTAACGAGTTACTCATTTTTAATGTCTGACTTGGTTATGGCAACGCATCAAGGATAGAACGAGAATATCGGTCAGAGACCGAAGACTTATCGATTGAAACTGCTGTTTCGATTCGTGACTCTATAGTGACACCACGTGTCCCATCACTAATTAATCAATAACTCGCTAAGTATACGACATAATTCATCCAAAATCAATAGACTTCTGGTACGAGATATGATGAATGCACATGCAAAATTTGAAGCAGATTCAACCACGTCTTCGTGAGATATCTCGTGCATCTAACAGACAAGCAGACAAATACCTACAATCAACATACTTACCGATCTAAAGATCGATAAGTAATAAATAATAAACGCTTAGTACAAAAAAATGTACATAATAATAAATTTTTTGCATGGTGATTTGTTCAATCTAGGCCAATAACATATAGAAAAGTCTTATAATCTTTCCGTCATGACATTGCCTACTCAATTTAGGACACCCTTGATGTGGGGATGGGCATAGCATTTCATACTGAGATTTTTATTCTGCAATGAAAACATAGTTAAATCCAACGCTTTGATTTAATAACTCACTGAGTTATTTGTCTTCTAACCAGGGTTACAACATGTTGAATCTTCTTATTCATCGAAAGAATCTTAACTATCTTCATCTGGATTATAATTTCAACTTGAAACCGGTAAAAACATTGACAACCAAGGAACGTAAGAAGTCCCGTTTTGGAAACGCTTTCCATTTGTGCAGAGAAGTGTTGCGTCTCACTAAACTATTTGTTGACAGTCATGTGCAATTCAGACTGGGAAATGTGGATTCCTTTCAGGTGATTATTATGAATCTAGAATTTTTTTTTCTGAATTTTAAATAGATTGTGAGGAAGCCTTCAGGATTCAGATTTATTAATTTTTCTTGCATGTAATCTTCTGTAATAACTTTTCTCCGTTATTGTTGAATTCTCCAATAACAAAATATTCGACTTTCTCACATTTTTTGGTGTTTTTGAATAATTGTTAATGGGGGATCTGTGATGAGCTCAATTGCATATCAGAGGCTCCACAAAAAAAAAAAGTTTAAAAAGCACTGTTCTGACTGGGCCAATGTATCAGAACTTTATGCTTGCCAATATTGCTATAATACTAGTTGCAATAGTTTATATCAGGGGTGCACAACTCAAATGAGAATACGTGCCAAATTTTTCAAAATAATCTTGTCGCGTGCCACGCACAATTGTGGTATTGAAAATTAACTCCCGTAAAACAAACAAATTGCAATAACAATACATAATAACGAATATCTATTTATTGAAACAATTCAATGTCCTGAAAAAAAAACTGCTGATTTTGATATAAACGTGATATTTTATTGTATATCATAATTTTTTTTTTACAAAACCGTTCGCGTGCCACGTTTGAGCGTATGGCGTGCCAAATTTGGCACGCGTGCCCCGTGTTGTGCACCCCTGGTTTATATCAATTTTACTCATTTTCACTATTAATTTTGTTCATATCAGAATCCATATAATTTTGTCTTTTTATCCAGCTTGCCGATCAATTTTAAATATCTCAGTTTTACTGTTTTAGTGTTTTCTGTATTGTTTATTTTGTCAATATCATATTGGAAAATCATTTAACCAACCCTCTTTTTCCAGCTTGCGGATGGATTACAATACGTATTTGCTCATGTTGGACAATTAACAGGAATGTACAGATACAAATATAAACTGATGAGACAAATCAGAATGTGCAAAGATCTGAAGCATGTCATCTATTATCGATTCAATACTGTAAGTTACTGTACTATTCTTACTAATCTATAAACTATTCTTACTTTGTTTTTGTCTAGTGTAAGCTTTTGATTGGTCTTGCTCGCCACATCGGCCAAGAAGTGCCAGTTTGTTTAATTGCATAGTGGTACCCAGCATGTTAAGTTTTCATATGTCACACTATCTACAGCTAGGGTAAAAACTCGGTGAGGCGATGAAGTCTTGCTTTTAATCTCGGGTATGGAGTCTGGGTCGAATTTCTTGTCAATTATGAGCATTTTTATTTCTTAATGGCTCTGATTTGGATGAGATGACTGTTCCTGCTGCTTATTTAATCAACCTCTTTTTTTCAACGAAGCTCCCCTGTTTGTTCTTTGTACATTTACTATATTCAATCACCCAAAATATATATTCTGATTTCTCCTTTAAATATAGTCTGATTCTTAACTAAATTTTGATTCTTTCTCTACAGTTTTTACATAGTATATTCGTTAATTTTAGCCACCCCTGTTTCAGGAAGTTTTATCCAATCAGAGAATAACATAAATCTTCAACCTAACGTAAAATACTTAGGCTAACTACCAACTGATCCCTGTGTGCTCATTTATATGTCCTAACCTACTCCACATATTTAAGGGTCCAGTTGGGAAAGGTCCAGGATGTGGTTTCTGGGCCCCTGGTTGGAGAGTTTGGATTTTCTTCTTGAGAGGAATCACTCCGTTACTTGAAAGATGGCTCGGTAATCTCTTGGCAAGACAGTTCGAAGGAAGACATTCAAAGGTCAGTATTTGAATCATTTTTGAAAATCGAATAGAATTTGTTGCAATTTTTTTTTTGAGATTATAGATTGTTGCACAATACAGTGACATATGAGATCTGAATGACCTTTTGTGACTCGACTGGACTTGCGATTCAGGGTTTAGAGACTTGTATCCAATCCTGCTATATACAGCTATTAGGGGTACCATGTCCTAGTGATTAGGTCGTTGGACGTAACTGTGCTGTGTCGAAGATATCAAAAAAAGGTAACCCCTCACTCATCAGTGGTATGAAGATACTTTCTAAAAAAGTTACTTCACTTTGAGATTGCCCATTGGAAATTCAAATAAATCACAATTTATTCCATTGAGTTGGATATGCCAAATGGACAAAATTCTCGTCCCAATAGGAGCGCTATTCATAGGATAGGTCTATAAAGTTTTGTGTGCATACACTGCATAGTGTATGTTTTTGACTTTACAGTCATTTTTTACTATTAAGAGCACCAATTTTTAACAATTGTTCTTTATGACATTTTCAGGGAGTTGCCAAAACAGTCACTAAGCAGAGAGTTGAATCCCATTTTGATCTGGAATTGCGAGCTTCAGTCATGCACGACATTATTGACATGATGCCGGAAGGAATAAAGCAAAATAAAGCCAGAACGATTCTGCAACATCTTAGTGAAGCTTGGAGGTGCTGGAAAGCAAACATTCCATGGAAGGTAATACTTGAATAGTGGCTAAATATCAGATTCTGACCAGGCGATGTGGTGCATCTTACTGAGTGTTAAGAAAGCGCCCGCCACCATTCCGTTGCTTACTCTCGTGGGCTCGCATCTTCGCAGGTTCGAATCCGATGCGGTGTTAATTTTGTGCGAGATATTGCTGGACTTCTTTCCGGCATAGGGTGGATCACATGAACACTTGTCAGTTACGTCTTCCTCCACCCTTTAAAAACAAATAACTTGCTAACTAATTCCACAGCCGACATGGACTGGTAACCATATGGAGGTCGTGGTTCACATATGATTAAGTCGTCTTATCCCCTTTCCTCTATCTGGGAATAATTCTTTTCCTAAGGTTCAAGATATGTGATCGTGGAAATTACAGCACCATGGTATATCTCTTGTCTAGAGCCGTGTTAGTAGCAAATGCTTAAATCATCTCATAAAAATTTATCCAACATCTTTATTCACTTTAGGTTCCTGGCCTTCCAACACCAATTGAGAACATGATTCTCCGATACGTGAAAGCGAAAGCTGATTGGTGGACAAATACGGCTCATTACAATCGTGAACGAATCAGACGTGGAGCTACTGTCGATAAAACTGTTTGTAAAAAGAACTTGGGAAGATTGACAAGATTGTATCTTAAAGCTGAGCAAGAAAGGCAGCATAACTATTTGAAGGTGAGAAATAATTTCAATTATTTTATTCGATCAGACACAAAGACATTCAAAGGGATTGAATTTTTGAATATATTTTTTGTTATTTATATCAATTCACAGGGGTGTCTCAAAAATATTGTGTGCCGCTTATCCAAGTTGTATGAATTCCACTGCATATGGTTACTCTCCCTTCTGCCAAAAGCATTATAAATATCCTAATGAAGAACATAGCATGAATTCCACTTAAGCTTGTTTTAACGTTTTTTATCATTGCCAGGCCGCATCATAGCATGAATTCATATGCTTACTATATCTATCCTAACCCATAACATATCATGAATCCCATTTCATATGCTTACTTTAACCATTCGCCCAATAATATATATCTACACTCATATCCAACTCAAAACATAAGGAAATGCAAGACAAGTGGGAATGGTGCGAGATAGGTGGCAAATAGTGGAACAATTGGGACACGTTACGATCTATAGTTTAATGGTTGCACATTATGGCAAGCAGTGGGAATGCCCTGCCATTTTATATTCATGTATTTTCACACTTCTTGAAATTGAAGCTAAAGTTGGCAAAATGTTAGACTACTTAGTTTATTATTGCAACTCTCTCTCACTCCAGGATGGGCCGTACATTACTGCTGAAGAAGCTGTTGCAGTTTACACAACAACAGTGCATTGGTTGGAAAGCAGACGTTTCTCTCCGATTCCTTTTCCACCTCTCAGTTATAAACACGACACCAAGTTGCTTATTCTGGCTTTGGAGAGATTAAAGGAAGCTTACAGGTAAGTCTAGATCTAGTTTTCAGATTATTCTGATAATCCACTGTTCTGAAAAAAAATTTTTGACTCTGTAACTTTGCAAGTATTTTCTAAATTAAGTCGCATTCAACAGAGAAATTGGGTACTTCTATAGTGTGCGTACCAGGTTATTGATTAGGCCATAATTTTATTCCGATTTTCTTTATTTTGGTTTTATTACGAGTTGGGGACTGTCTGTGTTAACCAAGTGAATATACCCCCTGCCCATAGGTTTCAGTACCTTTACACGACTAGGTAAAATAGGCGAACAAAATTAGTTACCTCCATATTGGTACACACTTCTGGAGTGCCTTACATAACTAGTTTAAAATTTTAAATATGAATTTATATAAAAATTACGAAGAACATAACTTGATTAGATTTCTTGTGGTCTATATTTTACAGTTATTAAAGAGCCACTTTTTGTTGTTCACCTTCTCAAACAATTTGTTTCGCATTATTATAAGTGCAAAATGTGGCGCAGATGTAAACTTTATTTTAAAAAAATTAAATGTTTACATTTATCAATGTGGTGGCAATGGCGGGTATTTTTCCTTGAAATGTTGATGTCAAAAATTGAACATTTTGTTTATAAATAACTTTTTTGACTTAAAGTGGAGTATTGAGTTAAATATCTGCAATTGGGTAATATTAAAAAACGAGTTCAACAATTATGAAAAATACTTTTTTTGAAATTTAAAATTTTTGTTTCAATATTGACAATATTAATTTACCTTCCAGTGTCAAAAGTCGTCTGAATCAATCCCAACGTGAGGAACTTGGATTGATTGAGCAAGCTTATGATAACCCTCACGAAGCTTTATCGAGGATTAAGCGTCATTTACTCACTCAGAGAGCTTTCAAAGAGGTTTGTGTTTTCTATGATAAGTGAATACATATTTAAAGATTATTCGGGGCTCCCGAAGTATGCGAACCAAGATGGCGGACATCGGAATGTAATATGTGTACTAGGTTAGGGTTAGGCCATAATTTTAGGTATAAATACTACGGGAGGCTCTTGGCTAGTCTTCGAACTGATAATAGGACTAAAATAAGGAAAATTGGAACAAAATTATCGCCTAACCCTAACCTGTTACCCATGTTACGTTCCGATGTCCGCCATCTTGGTTCGCATACTTCGGGAGCCCCGATTATTCTTTGGGAAGAAACATTAATTCCAATTAATGTTGAACTGGTACTGTTATCAGTTAACTTATGATACTTACATTTTTATTTATAAGCGTTATGTGACGGTACATGAGGGCCTGATAGTTGTGTGTGTTAGACTTAACTTGGTTGTCCTTGGAATTTAAATATCTCAAATTTAGTTTTATGCCTCAGCTATTTTTCTAGAGCCTTGTTTTGGGTGAAGGTGTTTGAAACACCTTATAACTTTGGCGTTTAAAAGATGATATTGTGGCCGAATGGCTAAATACTTTTAAAATAAGCCTTGTACAAAACAAGTTTTATATACCATAACTAGTATTCAATACTGTCAATTACTGTATTCATAATTCTCTATTTTTTCATTCAGTGCGGAATCGAATTTATGGATCTCTACAGCCATCTAGTGCCAGTATATGATGTTGAACCACTGGAGAAAATCACTGATGCATATCTCGACCAATATCTTTGGTATGAATCGGACAAGAGACGTTTGTTTCCACCTTGGATCAAGCCTGCTGATACTGAACCACCTCCTCTGCTTACTTATAAATGGTGCCAAGGTAACAATTTTTGAATTTTGGCCTATTTATAATTTATGCAGACTCTACTGTCGGAACATTGTTTTATGCGATAGGAACATGCTTGCCACCCTACCTCTGATTACCACGCTTTGTCCGCAGATTAGTATCCTGTGGGAAGCACTATTTGAGATCGTAGAGTAGTTCACATAATCCATAGTTCGTAAAGTCTCCACCAAGTGTGGCAACCTAAAATAACTAGACATTGAATTTTTTCCTCATTTGACATCGACCAGTAATCAAACAGGAGGCATAGGTTTGCCATATTATTGAGCCATTATTTCGGTCCACTCTGCCCTGGAATAATTAAATTGTAGCCTATTTAGCACATCATTATAGGATAGGATGAAAATTATTTTTCAAATTTTTGTTATTTAATTTTCAAACTTATTGAAAAGCACAGAATTAGTTTGACACACAAAAGATTTGTCTTGACTCACTCATTGCTCCCGTGTACAAAGATTTACAATTATTAGATTTACTAGTGTCGCATTGTAGTCGTTTAATTAGTTTGTTTGTATTTTTTCAAGGCATCAACAATCTTCAAGATGTCTGGGAGACGGCAGAAGGTGAATGTGATGTCATGATGGAAACTAGATTTGAAAAATTATATGAAAAGATTGATTTGACTTTGCTTAACAGGTACAATATGGTATTTCTTTTTATTGAATAAATTGTGAATTGTGATTGATTCAATATCTGTAATTGAAATATACAATATGGAGTGAGAGTTATCCTGTAATTGTGAGAACTTGTTTTTGTTACAAATCTGAATGTCAATGTGTGCTGTTTTGGACAAGTACCGAAACGTTTGGCTTTCAAGTCCTATCAAGTTTGTATGTCAAAGTACAGGGAAGTTTAGATTTTAGACCATATTATTGCGGGGGAAAGGGGTGTAGATGTTGTTTTATGTAGAAGTTTAAAGTATATCAATTCTAAGTGTCTGCACGTGTTGTTTTGGACAAATACTAAGAATGTTTTTAAACCATATTATGTCTGAGTGTTTGTATGGGATGTCGTGGACAAAAAATTTTTTTTTTATGGCATATTATGTCAGAGGGTCAATATGTGATGTTTTGTACAAATAATAAAAATTTTTTAAGCCCTATTATGTCTGAGTGTCTGCATATCATGTTTTGAAATATAGCAAACGCTAACAAGTTTTATCCTTAAATAAATAAAGGCTGCATGTCTGAATGTCTGCATGTAATGTTCTGGACAAACAACTGTGTAATTAACCCATTTTCCAGGCTTCTTCGTCTGATAGTCGATCACAACATTGCTGATTACATGACGGCAAAGAACAACATCGTCATTAACTACAAGGACATGAACCACACTAATTCATATGGAATTATTCGAGGACTTCAATTTTCATCTTTCATTGTTCAATATTATGGATTAGTCTTGGATTTACTTGTTCTTGGTTTGCAGGTAGGAAGAAGTCTATTTGTACTTAGCTGGGAGATTTCAGTTCTTTCTGTATAACTTTAACAGCACCGCTACATGTAACAACTACTGCATATTCAGTTGCTTTTTTCAGAGGAATGGCAAAAAAAACTTGGCACAAGTTATATTTACATTGCAAAATCTAAAAGCTCTCATTCAATCAGAAAGTGGTAGCTTTCCTATGTAACAGAGTTTACTTTTCCAAAGCCATTTTAGAGTGAAGGCGTGACAAATGCTTCATAAATTTTTTTTTTCATTTTCCAAGGTTACCCTATTTTTGTATTAAATGAGTGACGTAAGGAAGAATACAGAACAAGGCTGTCTTCGTGGCATCTAAAATGATTTTCAATTTTGACCTTTTTTTATGCCATTTTACAAGAATGTTGCGGCCTTTTCAAAACCATATTAAATGCTCCCAAATATGCAAATTCGAGTCATTGTCAAAACAACTAAAAAATCTTATCAAACAATGGAAATATGCTTTTATCCCATGTTAAACAAATGTTTTGATTAACTTTATTTGGTGTGACAGTAAGTCTCGTGCTATTTACAATCCGATTCCCTTTTTCCAGAGAGCCAGTGAAGTAGCAGGTCCACCACAAATGCCGAATGACTTCCTAACATTCCAAAACATTGCAACTGAGACTGGACATCCGATCAGACTCTACTCAAGATATATTGACAAAATTCATATGTTCTTCAAGTATTAATCTTGATTCCCTTTTTCTGGTGTCATTTTCATTATTGAGCATGAAGTGAACTTTTGGATCTTTACTGAAATTGTAGTTCTGGACGGTATATAATGATGAAGAAAGTTGCTAAAGATATACTTCTGTTATTATTCAAATATTTGTGGATTTTTACCAAAACCTATATTTCGCCCCAAAAGTTTTCTGGATTTTATAATGCATGCAGTAATCTTCATAGAAATAAAAAATGCTCTATTTATGTGTCTTAATTAATATTCAGAAAGAATCACTATTAACAAAGAATTTTAGAGATTCAGGTTGCCATTAGCTGTCAAAGCTTTATCAACATCCAAAGCTAACACAGTGAAGTTTAAGGTTTTAGCCACTTCGCCAAAACATTGAGAAGAAGAGAAGAAGAAAATTGAATTTAACAAAAAATTTTTATCATTTTCAGATTTTCTGCTGAAGAGGCTCGTGATCTTATTCAACGATATTTAACTGAACATCCAGATCCAAACAACGAGAATATTGTTGGTTACAATAACAAGAAATGTTGGCCGAGAGATGCCAGAATGAGACTGATGAAACACGACGTCAATCTGTAAGTAGTAGGAGTATAAGTTTATTTCGACTCCATAATCAGCATAATAGACGATAAAGAAATTGATAAAAACAAATAAATAAAACTGATTACAGAATCCCATAGAGCAAACAAAACCTTAGGTAAAGTTTAACACAAACCAATTTTAGATTCGAAGGTTTGTCTCCTTCATATCCAAATTTCTGAAACTAGAATTTGGAATCTAACTATATTGAATATTTCAAATAGAGATTCAAAGTTAATTGTTCTCGATATTTTGAATTCTTCATTTTAGAATTATGTTTTTTTTTTTATTGAACGAATCAGGCTTTTCAGCATATGTTTTGATTTGTTTAGCACATCATTAGGATTTTTACTTCTATTTATTTGTGTGGCATTTTGTCTATACCATTAGCTGTTGTATGTTCTAATTTTTATCAGTAGTTGAACTCCAGAAAACAATTATTTCATTATTCAATTCAATTCGTTTATTACTCAAGACAGCTGTGGTCCATATAAAAACAACACAACAAATAAACATAAGCAAAACAGAAAAAAACGCAATAAATACATAAAATAACTGATATGACAATCAGATTCACAGTAAGTCTCAAAAAAGAGTTATGATATAGGAATTTAAGAGACCAAAAGTGAGGTATAGAATCTAAGGTAGCCCGTACAAACAGTATCTGGTTATCAGTATATTATTACAAACATTATTTTGTTTTTCTGTCAATTGTCAAAATTTGTCAATTTTTCTCTTTTCCAGGGGTCGAGCTGTCTTTTGGGATATCAAGAATCGTCTACCTAGATCTGTTACCACAGTAACATGGGATAGTTCATTTGTTTCAGTTTACAGCAAAGATAATCCAAATCTCCTGTTTAACATGTGCGGATTTGAGTGCAGGATTCTGCCAAAATGTAGAACAACTTTTGAGGAATTCACTCATAAGTGAGTAATTGTTTTACTGAAGAATTGAATTCTATCAGGGCATTGCAAATGGGTATAATATAACTAGTTAGTGAAATCTTTAACAAAATTTCGAGTTGGTATTAGCCGTATTTCCCGTAAAGTTCAAAATTTTAAGGATGAGCTTGTTGTCCCAAATTCGAATCCAGCTAAATATAATTATGTGCGAGAGGATTACTGGGCTGGTCAGTTATGGCTTCTTTCCCCATCAAGTCCTTACATTTGAAACGATTATCTGGCTTACTAATCCCATACCCAACATGTACCTTAAGAAAAATTTTGCCTAGGCTCGAATGGCTCATTGTTCCTTGTCTCTCAATAAAATGTTGATATTTTTCCAGGGACGGTGTTTGGAATCTTCAGAATGAAATCACAAAAGAACGAACTGCTCAATGTTTCTTGAGAGTTGACGATGAATCGATGCAAAGATTCCACAACAGAGTCAGACAAATTCTCATGGCTTCTGGTTCAACTACATTTACTAAGGTAAGTGCTGGTTTATCTGAGGTATAGTAAGAGGCAGTGTACAGAGTTTTAACTAGAGGCTGGTCTTATCTTTAAAATCCTCAAAGATGGTTGGGTTCAACATTTCTAGAGTCGTCAGTTTGAACAGAAGTACATTTGAATTTTCATATTGTATATCAGGGCTACTCAACTGGCGAACCGCGGTCCGAATCCGGACCTTTCGAGTACGAGATTCGGACCGCACCCAATTCTTTATTTTAGTCATTAGCCCCACTTTTGAGGTTTTCTTTTATAAAATGACATTTATAGTTTTGAATATATATGAAAAAACTATAACGCCATAATAAGCAATTTTGATTAGCTAATAATCATTAGCCGGACGAGGAAGTGTGCTTTTAAGGATGCCTAAATATAAATTCTGGAAAGACCGGACCCAAATAATTTTGAAGTTTTGTTTGCGGATCTTCGGTAAAAATAGTTGAGTAGCCCTGCTGTAGATTATCCTATGCCAGCTGGCGCAGGGATATCAAGCCACTGTCAATCCTGGTCTTTGACGTAATGAAGGCTATTTACTCTCAGTGCTTGGAATTGCAAGTTTCTATAGAAATATGTTAAAATTGTTGAGTATTGCCAGAATTGCCTGAGCCATTGGGGAGTCCCGTATTCATAATAATTCAAACATCTAATCTGTATAACTTCTTAGATTGTAAACAAATGGAACACTGCTCTCATTGGATTGATGACATACTTCCGTGAATCTGTTGTAAACACTCAAGAACTTCTCGACTTACTCGTCAAATGTGAGAACAAAATTCAGACTCGAATCAAGATCGGTCTCAACTCAAAAATGCCGAGCAGGTTTCCTCCAGTTGTGTTCTACACACCAAAAGAATTGGGAGGTCTCGGAATGTTGTCCATGGGGCATGTATTGATACCACAGTCTGACTTGAGGTGAGGTTTTCTCCGTTTACTCCTTCCTAACATGGGTAATTTGATTCTAAGTTAGAAACAAAAGTTGTTATGCCTTTTTTCATTTTATTCCTAGTTTTCTTGGACTTTTTCCGATCTGTAAAAAAGAATAATGTGCATGAATTTTCAGAAGTGCTCAATGGTTTCATTGGGGATATGCTCCTTTTATTATCTTCTACGACGTGTTGCCAGTATCCATGTAGTAATCTATTTTTCTCACCGACACAAAATTCCATCATGAAAAAAAAATGAATTATTGCTGTCCTCATGGCAAGGGACGTACTTGTGAGACAGTGGGGTTTTTTATGCAACCGATATAAAGATGTTAACAGACTAAATAACTGGCAAAACAATCAATGATAATAACAAAAGTAGCCTTGTGTTAATAGAACGGATTATTAATCACCGTGAATACGAGTGATGTGTTGGGCATGGAGCCCGAAATTTTTAACTTGTTTGGTCCAATACTATCTCATAAGCTCTCAAAGTGTTCCAGACACATACAGTGCACCAGGGCTTCGTGTGAGAAACCTAAAAACCAAAAGTTTGAGAACTCCTGCTCAATATTACATATCTAACTTATACGTTTTGTTCTGCAGATGGTCAAAACAAACTGATGTTGGCATCACCCATTTCCGATCTGGAATGAGCCACGATGAAGATCAGTTGATTCCTAACTTGTACAGGTATATTGTAGTAGGGATGCGACAAGATTCGGACTCGTGCTCGGATTCGTGGCCGAATCTCTCGTAATTTGATACTCGGATTCGGCCCGAGTCTTTGATGATTTTACCCGAGTCCGGGATATCATACGTCACGCGATAGTCAAGCGCAGACTGGTGGTGGATTCGACGAGAAATCCAACTTTTTCGTTCTGTTTTGCCACGAGACTGTCCAGTCTATTTTCTCTACGTGAAATTAAAACGAGGCGGCAAAACTACAAATTCACGACGCCGTGAGAACAAAAAAATGTCAGCGAAAGTCAGCTGAATAAATTCCAGTGTTTTGCGTGTAGCTTGCCTTCCAGTGCCAGACGTCGTTTAGTGAATGTCCTATTTCAAGCATATACTTGCTAATCCTCTAACAGTGATTAATCCGTGATCAGCGGTAACCATGTCGCGCTGTTCGCCTTTTATCGTTCCATAAATGATCTAGCTATTTCCGGAGAGAAACAAATGTTAGAAATAAAACGATAAAATAGTGAAAATTACGGTTCTTTTAAGAGAAAAGTACAACTCGCAGATGTCAGTGGCGTTACAATCGTATATATGTACAAAAACAATCTCGCAAGTCGCATCGATTAAATGTGCATAAATTTGGAAACTATTACTCGTGGTAATTGAATGTTAATCGGGCCGACTTTTTATTTCTATTCAATAATTATTTACATACACCGCGATTAGT
Organism: Styela clava; assembly: GCF_013122585.1. NCBI lineage: Eukaryota > Metazoa > Chordata > Ascidiacea > Stolidobranchia > Styelidae > Styela > Styela clava. The sequence goes on along the minus strand of NW_024102826.1, from coordinate 18,595,903 downwards.
GACGGGCAAAATCGAATTTTTCCTGATCGAATAATTCGACTACCGTATTTCTTTTAATTTACCGATAGTAGAAAATTACTAGAAGACTGGAGACTCGATAACAACGCGGCGTCTTTACTTCTTATCCCTAATTTTATCACAATCGTGAATTGTTTTTTTGTCACCGCGGTCGTTTCGGCGACCGACATCCTAATTATGGTTAGTAAACTATATTTTTAAAGCACCCTTTTTCACTATCAGTTCTCACGCAACGCCGGACATCGAAGTTTCGTTTTTATATTTCAGGCAGAAGTGTGAGTACAAATCGGCCAAGATTCACTATTAATTAGTGAATTCATAAATATATTAATTTTATTCTGGCCTCATCTTCTGGACTTGATCTTCCATATCACAGTTTGTAAATTACGGTCCCCATTTTACAATACCTATCGTGGCTGTGTTATTTTAATATTAGATAATAAATGAAAACTCCGGAAATTTACCATTGCGTGCTGTTTCGAGTTATGGCATTTTTACCTAGTCGAAACAATATTTCCATATAATATATAATTTACCTGCCCCACTTAATCTGGTTTGACGTTTCTATATGTGAAAAGGTGTTGGCGCGCTTATGCAAAATTGGGAATTGTTAAGATAACGATAGGCGCAGAAAGAAAACCATAATAATTCTCACATTTATCGTTTCTGTCTGGTAGCTAGAGTCGTATTTGAATTCTTACTCGTAACTCTCATTTCTAAATTAATGTTAATAAATTTGATTTTGCTTTTCAAAGCGCCGTTATTTGTATTAATGGAAATGATTGTGTCATACAGCCGTAACTTAGCATATAACACATTTCGCCTTTTGCGTCTCTCTTATTGAATCAAAATCAACAATTACACATTCTTGTATTCCGCGGATTCGACAATCGCTATTGATGGTTTTCAAACGAATAATAGCTAGCTATTTTGTTACGATATATTTATAAGATACATTTATTCGATGCTTCCACAGTTGGCAATTCTTTATTAGTATCTCAATTATCACGGAGATGGGCGTCTGTATCAGCGCCGACTAAAAAAGATAACATATGAGTAAAAATTTCCCATAAAAAATTTGTTCCAAACGTGTGGGTTATGGCCCGTATTTATCGTGACAGGACACGAGCGCGGCGTCTTCAGCAGTCGACGCGGCGGTCGATCAGAGTTACGTAACAAAGTATTCTTTCGACGGGAAATATGACCTATTTATTCTAATTTAAACTAGTCGCTCAGAGAATGATTGTCTCGAAAGCAATAGTGTTTATGTGCAACGTTTTTAAATTACATAGTCTTTTCATACAGAATGTTTAATTTACGACCAATATACGAGAACAACAGCATCACTTTAGGTATTTGTTTCGTAGCTATGTAAAAGTATTGGACTCGGGACTCGGACACGAGTCCAGCACAAATACTCGGGATTCGGCCGAGCCGAACCTTTTTGGATTCGTCGCATCCCTATATTGTAGTGAAATTTTTTGATTTTTTTCAATAGAAGCTCAACGAAAAAAATTATAAATTTACAATCTGGGAATGATGTTCCACTTTTATTTGGGGCATTGTTGACCTTAGGGAAGCCCTTTTTGCATGAATAAATAAAATTTAAAATTAATAAATAAATTTTTTGTAAAAAAATCTTCCAGCGTTCAAACAATTATGCTATTGTGTTTTCTGTTATATATATTTTTTTTGAATGAAATGTTAGTCATGTTATAATTACATATTGTTTGTGGCTATTAGGTTTTCCTATGCAGTAGTAGGTTGATAGTTCTTAATACGATAATTTAATAACTCCCAATGTAGTTATGCACATCTCGCTATGGAGCATCTTGTCAATCCAGCACGATTTCACCTCAATATTCGTTTTAGGTACATCATGCCATGAATGAATATTTATATAAGCACATGCATCGCTTTTCATGATATAACTTATCTGACTTGATCAGATGAAACATTACAGAAATATATTTTTTTAGTGCGCAGCAAACACTTGAGTTACTGATATATTATATTTCTCATTGGTTCTAGGTACATCATGCCGTGGGAGAGTGAATTTATTGACTCACAGAGAGTGTGGGCTGAGTACGCACTCAAACGACAAGAAGCAAATGCTCAGAATCGACGTTTAACTCTCGAAGATTTAGAGGACTCGTGGGATCGTGGTATTCCACGTATAAATACTTTGTTTCAGAAAGATCGTCACACGCTTGCATATGACAAAGGATGGAGAGTAAGGACTGATTTCAAGCAATATCAGGTATGGGGGTGACTTTATTATAGATAGCGTATACATTATTGATTTAAGTGCTATTTTTTAACAATTGGTGTCTAATCGTATACAAAATAGAGAATTGAAAAAAAAAAATTCTCAATATTGTATTTAAAAAAAAAATCATGCACATTCAATCGGAAAAACAGAAGACTGGCCTCTGAGCAAAGTTTAAGTTTGGTTCACTTTTTGCCAAATGCACCAGAAAGTACATTATGCAGCGATAAATGCCGTTTGTTTCATGAATTGAAGCAGTTTTAGCTAGTCAATAGACAATATCAAATTATCTTTTATCTTTTAATTATCTTATCCTTAAATGTCAATAAGATAGTTTGTAATTTCATACTTTATTACTTATAGCGGAAACCTTGAATAAATCTCTACCTATTTCAGGTCTTGAAGCAAAATCCTTTCTGGTGGACTCATCAACGTCACGACGGAAAATTGTGGAATTTAAATAATTATCGAACCGATATGATTCAGGCACTTGGGGGTGTAGAGGGAATTCTAGAACATACTTTGTTCAGAGGTAAAGTATGATAAGTGTTTATTGGTATAAATTAATGTTTTATTGAACACAAACAATACTTAACATAAACAGATCAGTTGTCACCACAAATAACAGAATATAAAGTTAGACATAAGACACATGTTGCCTCTGCTACGCCAAAGTACTGAATGACCTCTGGAGACCAGCATGGCAGTATTTATACCCAGGAAGCATGCTTCAGTGGTTTTACCCACAATGCTCTACCATCATGCTGTGCTGTCATTGGTCAGTTAAAGAGTGAGAATAGAATTAAAGTACAGTCTCAGGATGACCTGGATAAAATGTAAATGAGAACACACAAGTTAACAATAAGTAGCACAAGTGTTCTACCAGAGCATAGTGGATTATTGATGTTTACTTTTCATTTACTGTTTTATTTAATGTGATCCCCAATGTGGAATATGCAATAAATGAAGAATACCATATGACTGGGAGTGAATTCCCACATTTTGGACACAAAGTTGACATATGGGTCGTTTCCTAAATTGTTTTTGACAATTCACTGTGACAATGCTCAATGACAAAGCAATGCTCCGGCACATGGGTGTCTCCCTTGGGATTCAAACCTACAAACCCAGCTAATTTAATCAGAGGCATGATAGCAGGGATGTTCAGAACATTTAGCACAGTCCACCACCAATTGTAAAAGTATTCCACATTTGTTCGGACTTGTGTTTTGTAATATCCGCGGATTTAGCCTTGTTTGGCCCAATTTTATTTAATTTCAAGTAATAAAGATGTATATGATTTTGCTGTTCATAAATATCCAGGATTTTGGCTTATCATGAAAGTAGGAATTTTATTGGTAAAAACGTCATTTATTCATGTTAGTGGGACCTTCTACTCGAAGAAGTAATTCGATTCATATACACAATGTTGCAACTTTTACAGTCAGTAACTTTGAACTCTTCTGTTCACTACAGGAACATATTTCCCAACATGGGAAGGTTTGTTTTGGGAGAAAGCAAGTGGATTTGAAGAATCCATGAAATATAAGAAACTAACAAACGCTCAGAGATCTGGTTTGAATCAAATTCCCAACAGACGATTCACTTTATGGTGGTCGCCTACGATTAACCGTGCCAATGTAAGTCGAGTATTTGTGCTGAAAAAATGGCCCCTGAAGTAGAGCCAGTCTCGAATCATCTGAACCGGCAATTCTTGTCTCCAGGTTGCCAGCAATCTCCGCTAAATTTGACAATTTGAAAACAAACATGACTAGTAAAACCGACATTTGCGAGACTTTTTATGTTCTGCTTGAAAAATTTTGATTCCAAAAAAATCTAAATTACTTATCCTGATCTTGGTTTTAAACATCAGAATTCCAAAATTTGTCTTAACTTTGAAATTTAAGAATGCGATTCCAAACACTACAATTGGGGTAGAAAAATTTTATAATTAAATTCCCATATGATGATCATAATGTACAAGACCGTGGAGTTAATTCAACTTTAACTCTAGTCATCACGAAAATAACCAATTTTTCACTTCGACCCAGAGCATTTCTAAGGTCATTTCTTAATCAAAACACAGCAATTTGTTACACAACAAAAATTCACTTTTCAGGTTTATGTTGGTTTCCAAGTCCAGTTGGATTTGACAGGAATCTTCATGCATGGAAAGATCCCAACATTAAAGATCTCTCTCATCCAAATCTTCAGAGCTCACTTGTGGCAGAAAGTACATGAGAGCGTTGTGATGGACTTGTGTCAGGTATCATGTTGTTGCAAATTTAGCTCATATTTTAATTTTCAAATAATTCCAGATAGATTTTGTTTCGAGGTTTTATGTAAATTTAAATTATGCGAGAGACGACTTTTATTTGCCTTTTCTACTCATCATTTTGGATTGTTGATGCAGATCTCGGGCATTGATATTCGCCACAGGATTTGTGTCAGATGCAATGTCAAGTCTTCAAGCATGCGGCTCCAAAACCAATTTGTCTATGGTGATTTGTCAATTTGAATTAGTTTTTGCTCAATCACCGCTTGGTGAGAGCCTTGTTTTGAGAAAAATTAAGACGTCATGCTATGTCAAACTTGAAGTGGTGACATAGTTACTTCTGTTGCAGAGCAGCCGTGTTCACGTTGAATTTTAATAATAAATCTCTATTTTTCTCAGGTTTTTGATCAAGAACTTGATGCCCTTGAAATTGAGACAGTGCAGAAAGAAACAATCCATCCCAGGAAATCATACAAAATGAACAGTTCTTGTGCTGATATTCTGTTATTTGCTGCTTACAAGTGGAATGTTTCTAAACCTTCACTTCTGGCCGATTCTAAGTAAGTTGTCTAAATTAAGATCATGTGCATTATGGGGTTGTGGGACAAACTGACTTTAACAGGGTGACTCCCCCGCCAAGTATGCACAATAATATGTTATCTCTGGCTAGAATATGTTCCTAATGATGGAAACATATTAGAGTTAGAGAGAACATACTATTGTGCAAATTTTCCTAGGTTACCGAAACTTCTGAGTACAATCATACACAAGCAAACGTTCAAGTGATAAATTAATTTTCTTCAGTTTCGTTGAAGTAATTATAAAATTGATAGTTCTGGTTTCTTCGGTCACCCTGTGAACCCTTTTTATGCTTTTTCTAATCATATATTGAATGCTATGTTTTACTTATCATAAACAGAGACATGATGGACAGTACTTCCACACAGAAGTACTGGTTGGATATCCAGCTACGTTGGGGAGATTATGACAGTCATGATGTTGAGCGTTACGCTCGTGCTAAATTCCTCGACTATACGACAGATAACATGAGTATTTATCCATCTCCTACTGGACTTCTGATCGCAATTGACTTGGCGTACAATCTACATAGTGCTTATGGAAACTGGTTCCCAGGTTTGTTTGCTATTTGAGTACTATTTTTATAGTTTGCTATTTTTACAGTAATCTAGCGTTAAACTTGAGCCTGTTTTTAGTCAGATTTATAAAGTAAACGAGTACCCGGTTCATTCTGGGCAACACTATTTTAGTGTTTGGTGTATTACTTTCTTTTTCTTTCATTTCACTCATAGTCGTCATCTGTTAGATATACTTGTATCTGTATCAACCATATCACTCTTGGGAATTCAGGTTGCAAGCCACTCATTCAACAAGCGATGGGTAAGATCATGAAAGCCAATCCAGCATTGTACGTACTTCGTGAACGAATTCGTAAAGGTTTGCAACTGTATTCCAGTGAACCTACAGAACCTTACTTATCGTCACAAAACTACGGAGAATTGTTCAGCAATCAGATTATCTGGTTCGTTGATGACACCAATGTATACAGAGTCACTATTCATAAGGTTGGTTACGATTCCTCCTTTTTGAGTCTCCACACAAGGCTCCACACAGCAATTTAATTAAACATAGGAGGCAAATAGGTTTAGAAAGATACGATCCTCTTGAATTTGTTTAGCTTATCTATAAGGCAGTCACACCCAAAAATAAATGCCTATTGCCTATTCTGCACTTTAGAAAAATTGACATGGATAAAATTTGATTTTGAATTTATTAGAAAAAGATTTATTTGAAGAATGAAATTAATGGTATTTTGGCCCAATTTGCTGCCATCACTAAATAAACGAATCATGATTTAATTTGTGTTGCCAAACAGCTACTTTGATAATAAGAAGTATAAGAGATATAGCAAAGTTGCTTCATATTTGTCTCCGGTGTTTTTTTGAGTGCTTATTCCATCTTTTATGTTATTCTAGTAAAGTTTTAAACAAAGTTTGCTATAATTATTAAGCCCTGGTAAAAGTACTAGGTTAGGAGGTACGAATGAGTGTTTTTTTTAAGTACTTCCAAATTGTGTTGTTCGAGCAAATGTCACTTTTTTTTTATTCATTTCCTCATATTTTCTTATAATGTGTAATATTTTAGTTGTTCAGAGTTTTATTTATTATTCTCTCTCAGACATTTGAAGGAAACTTGACAACCAAACCAATCAATGGAGCCATCTTTATATTCAATCCAAGGACCGGTCAGTTGTTCTTGAAGATTATCCACACTTCTGTGTGGGCAGGACAGAAACGTCTGGGACAGCTGGCAAAATGGAAAACTGGTCAGTATAAAGAATTTTTACAGAAGTTTAATCGAAATCAAACTTAAAATAAGTTTTGTTGAAAAATGTACTTTCGCTTGTACACAGTCTGTTTGATGTAAATATTTGTGAATATATTATAAAAAATAATCACTGTTTTAAATATGTCTTTTGCCTGTAATGATGCTTTGGACAAATAGACATTGTTAGGTAGCCTATGCCACACTATGTTTTGGATGATCCTAAGCTTGTGACGCTGATCTAACCATTGAATAAGTCACATGACAGATATCCCAGATGTGATGGAATGTGGGCCAATAGAAAAATTATTCAGTCTTTCAAAGTCTGATTATGCATTGGTGCTTATTTAGAGATTTATGCAGAGTGAATGCTCAAAACAGCTATGAAATGTTTTCTCAAAGAATCCTACTTTCGTTAACAGCTGAAGAAGTTGCGGCTTTGATCCGATCTCTTCCTGTTGAAGAACAACCGAAACAAATCATTGTCACAAGGAAAGGAATGTTGGATCCGTTGGAAGTCCATTTACTTGATTTCCCAAATATTGTCATCAAAGGAAGCGAACTACAGTTGCCTTTCCAAGCTTGCTTGAAGGTGGGTGTATTAAAGTATTAGAAATTGTATTTCCATTATTTGGTAATCTCCGGTGATTTTTATTGTCTTTGTAAGTAAATGAAGTTGTGTGGCAGTGTGGCAGAATCTAGCATGTTGTTATTGCAATCCTCATTTCAAACTCCTTGAAATGGAGAGTTTATGAGTCGAAATTTCGAAGTCAAAATCTATGATAGAAACTCAAAGGGCATCAAATTGTTTAAGATTATAAATTCCATTCAACCTTTATTCACAAACATTTTCCTGATCCTACAACCCTTACCACTTGAGTGAGAAGTCATTCTACACCTGTGGCGACAGTGGGTCGAACATTTCCACCCGCAGACACGAGATAATGCTTGACAGCTTGGTCATTTAGAGGCATTTTTGACATCAAATCAATTAATTTTTTCATGTTTCAGGTTGAAAAACTTGGAGATTTGATTCTGAAAGCAACAGAACCTCAGATGGTTTTATTCAATCTTTACGATGATTGGTTGAAGACTATTTCATCATATACTGTGAGTATTATAACAACCAAAAAATAAATTAAACTTAAAAAAAAGTGGCTTACAGATTTTTTCTATCAATTATTTGAAATTCTTTCCCAACTAGACTTCTGGGACATAGCCATCTTGGTATCACATAGAGGTGTATGGTCCGATCCCTCGTTGATCTGATCGTTAACACTTCTCGGAAGCCTGCTGTCCTATCTAGTATAGACAATAAGATTTCAAATATTTCAAGTTTAGTACTAGTAGTTTACCAAACCATGTATAAATGCTTGTTTAGAGCCTTTTTTAGGCATAAAATATAACAAGTGTTTAGAAAATTCTTCTTTCTGAAATTTTGTCTGGATTATTCTATCCAGACGAATTTCAACAACCCTAACCTTCATTAAAAAGGGTTTTTTAGTTCATTCTTTGTCTAATGCCATATTTTTTTAGATTGTCCCATATATTTCTCTGTGTGGAATTATTTGGACACTGTTATAAATCTTAAAAACGAACATACATTTATGCAAACTTTGCAACTGCTTATAATTGAGCACAAAATATTCAAATAATTTTTACTTTTATTTTGCAGGCGTTCTCTCGTTTAATCCTGATTCTACGAGCTCTCCATGTTAATCCTGATCGAACCAAAGTTATTCTGAAACCCGACAAAACAACGATCACAGAACCTCATCACATGTGGCCCTCTCTCGGATTCGACGAATGGATCAAAGTAGAAGTTGCTCTGAAAGATCTGATCTTGGCTGATTACGGGAAGAAAAACAAGTGTGTTTCATAATAAATATGTATAATTAGTAGATGTCGATAACCCCAGAAACACACCCAACAGAAATGAGCCAGCCTGGGGGTCATACTAGGCCCACAACATTCGGGAAAGTCCTGTTGCATTTGTTTCTCTTTGGCAAATACCCAGTAGCTGATTACAATTTATAGTTACTGTCGAATACGAGGAATGGTCGATGATTAGTACGTGTTTGAAATTGGACATGCAAAGTATCCTTCAAACATTGCCTGGTAAAGCGAAGCAAGCTACTCGCAGCACTGGATTTTTATTCAATGACGTTTCACTGTTAACAGCACACAATTTTAGTTGGTCAAACGTCTCACAGCGCCATGTCCGCCATACACCTTTGTTGGGCTGTTTTACTCCCAGCGTAACCTCCCTGTAACAAAAATACTGGCTACGTCCCTGTTATGATCAGTCACTTGTAACTGATGACATCACTGATCAAATTCAGCTATCAGCATATGGTTTATATGCTTATTTTTTCAAACTATCAAGGAATAGTATTGCAATGGAATTTCAAAATTGAACACTTCATACCAATTTTAATTCTGCGTATAACTTTCTGTACTCTCCTAAATTTCAGCTAGTGTTTCAACTTTTTTATACTCATTTTTCTAGTGTAAATGTGGCATCCCTCACCCAGTCTGAGATACGTGATATTATTCTTGGTATGGAGATCAGTGCTCCATCGCAACAACGACAACAGATTGCAGAAATTGAGAAACAAACTAAAGAACAATCACAGTTGACTGCTACTCAGGTAAAGAAGCTTTAAAAATTATGTTCTTAGCTATTTGACTATATTTATAAAATCTTTAAATAAAAAGGCTGTATGTACAGAAACAAATGTATAGTCAACTATGGTAAACGATAAAATCCACCTTATCGGTCTAGGTCATATTTTCGTGTATGTGCTTAATTATCTTCACACAAATTGAAATCTGCGAAACCGCATGAGGTAATCATATGTGTGAAGGCAAGTGTGTTCCTACCATTTAGCACAATGCATCAACTGCTACTGCTGCCAAGATGTGTGTGTGCTTACTCTGTGTATGTGTACATGTACGCCTATGTATGTGCTATACATATTTTGGCGCTCATGCGGTGTGTGTACCAATATGGAAGTAACTAATTTTGTTCGCCTACTGTACATCAAGTTGTGTGAAGGGGCTGAAACCTATGGACAGGCGGTATGGTATATTCATTCGGCTAACACAGTTAGTCCCCGAAATCGTAATAGAACTAAAATATGGAAAATCGGAATAAAATTATTGCCTAACCCTAACATGGTACACATACTACGGGAGTACCCATATTTCCTGTTTTTGTCCTCAAGCTGTCATTATAATCCTTCACCAACATTTTTCCAGACTCGTACTGTCAACAAACATGGAGATGAAATCATCACTTCGACAACATCGAACTATGAGACACAAACATTCTCTTCCAAAACTGAGTGGAGAGTTCGTGCTATTTCTGCAACTAATCTACATCTCAGAACAAACCATATCTACGTGTCATCTGATGACATCAGAGAAACAGGATTCACATATATTCTGCCAAAAAATATTCTGAAAAAGTTCATCTGCATTTCTGATCTACGAGCACAGGTTTGTTGTGGTGTGTTCAAGACAAGGTTCTCGCACAATCAAGAATATTTTACAGAAAGAAATTGTTTTAGTTTCACACTTTTGGGTTGAAACATTTGATGTAACCACTAATATAGGTTGTCAGTTTTTTAAATTTTTTATACGACATTTTGTGCCCTTCATTCTATAGAAGGTTCTGTACAAGCAGCCTTAGATTTATAGAAAATTACTATTGACCAACTGGAATTGTTCGAGTTCGGATCGCCACCCTACTCAGGGTGTACTAAATGCTGAACAAAACAGATTCCTCCAAAATATGGTATCCCATTTCATATCAGCAGTTACTCAAACAGCTTTCATTAGGATAAAAGGTTTATAAAATATCGCATAAGAAATCACTAAGTTATGTTATCCACATATATATATCAGACAAATTCATAGAGAATTTTCTTTGAAAGTTTTTTCAAATATTCCATTCTGCTTTTAAATAAACATCTTTGAATTTTTTCTGTGTGTCTAAGTTTGAATTATCTGTTTTCTTCTAGATATCTGGATATCTTTTCGGCATAAGTCCAGCAGATAATCCCCAAGTGAAAGAGATCAGATGCATTGTCATGGTACCACAGTGGGGAACTCACCAAACTGTTCATTTGCCAAACCAACTCCCACAACATGAATATTTGAGGTATGACTTCAGAATGTTTGAATTCAGAAACTTCTTTATATGTATTTTATTCGGTCGACTAATATAATGGTGTCTCAAACCAGGGGTCTACAATCGGTACCGCTGAAGTGTGTATACCAGGTTAGGGTTAGGCGATAATTTTATTCCGATTTTCCTTATTTTAGTTCGATTACTAGTTTGGGAACTGTCTGTGTTAGCCAAGTGAATATATCCCCAACCCATAGGTTTCAGTCTCTTCACTCAACTTGATATAATGTAGGCGAACAAAATTAGTTACTTCCATATTGGTACACACACTTCTGGAGCGCCCTTCAAACTGCATTGCTTGATTTGTCGAACCAGTGTTGCGCTTATGAACTGCAGATATCATTTACAAAGTCCCAATTTGATTTTAACGCTTTGGCCGTCACACTGAAACAACCTCATCCTCCGAATTAGTTTCTTTCTAAGCTACGAGATTATTTTTTTTTTCATGGAGAGTTTTCACACTCGAAACAAGGCTCCTCTCTGAGTGTTTTTATACTCAGAACGATACTCTCGTAGTATGTGTACCTGGGCAAATACCCTCATATATTTTATTTTATTAGGTCATAAGTTTATTTTACGTTATGTCACGAGTGAGGTATAGTCCATGAGTTATTAGTATTATTAAGCTGTTATTACTCTTTTCTTACATTCCCCTTTCTTTAGTTTAATAATTTCACCATTCCCACGGGCATCGGTTTTTTACATAATATAACAGCGACAACAACAATCTTTAAACAACGAATATTTCAAAACAATTGACCCAATAGTTCAGGAAATTTTTTTTCACAACCACTAGCTAAGAAAGAAGAATTCTAATAACAATATGAGGTACTCCCGAGGTGTGTGAACCAAATGGCGGGCACCGGAACGTAGTAGTCCAGGACTAGCCAAATGACTTCTGTAGTATTTGTACCTGAAGTTACAGCCTAACCTGGTTCACATACCACGATAGTACCCATATTGGTACATATCCTACACTTCTGCAGTGCCCTCAGAACTTTGTAATATGAGATCACTCACTCAATCTAATTTCTATTTACAGGGAACTTGAACCTTTAGGATGGGTTCACACTCAACCTAACGAATCTCCTCAACTTTCACCACAAGATGTGACAACTCACGCTAAAATCATGGCTGACAATGTTACTTGGGACGGTGAAAAGACAATCATCATTACTTGCAGGTACTTGCATTACTGGGTTGGTGCTTGATTCTTGTAAAATTATAACTGTTCTTAAATATTTTTTGCCTTTGTATATGTTTGTTATTTAGCAAGGTAGGCACTTCTAAATTGTTTGATTCTTGACAAAAAGTGGATGCAATATTGTTAGGAAAAGTTGTGTTAGAAGAATACAGCTGATGCACCACCATTGAACTGAACTGTATATAGTGTCAGTAGCATTTGGCATTTCATTTCTTGGTTGCTTACAACTTTGCTCAGATGTAAATGTGCTTCACTTCAACGGTGAAAGTAAATCACCTTGGTGGTTTGTGCTAATTCTCAAAAAATGCAGATTTTTGAAATCAATATCAAACCTGACCATTGATCTTATTTATATTCAAACCCAATTATTATGAACATAATTTTGGGGTAGATAATCAATTGAAATAGCATTGAAAATATTCATTTTCCATTTATTCTCAGTTTCACTCCTGGATCATGCTCTCTCACTGCCTATAAGCTGACACCTAGTGGTTACGAATGGGGAAGACAAAATACTGATAAAGGAAACAATCCGAAAGGGTATCTTCCATCTCATTATGAAAGAGTTCAAATGCTTCTATCTGATAGATTCCTCGGATTTTTCATGGTTCCTGCACAATCGTCATGGAATTATAACTTCATGGGTGAGTGCATTATTATTTATTTTTTATGCTGTCTTTTTGTTTGTTTATTTTGTCAGAATATGAGACTGAAAAATGAACTTTGAGCAAATGATTTAGTTATCAGTTTTAGTGAAGTCACAACATGGATGTTTAAATATGAATACATGCAATTTGGTTATCTACATGTTAAACTAATTACTAAAGTCAAATTTGATGTGAATAAACTTTTTGCAAAAAAGGACAAATTTTTTTAAAAAACAGTATTTTGACTTATATGATCCTGAAAATGAATCTTACTAACAATTTGAAATTACGTTTTATCTGATTTCCACGAATATTTCCATGGACACGTGGTGTCTGCGGTGCCATTACTCATACTTTAATACTATTCTGTCTTATCGATTTTCCTCTCCTTTGGAATTAATATTGAAATCCAATCCTTTGATATGGCAAATTTTAACCAACAAAACAACCAAAAATCTCATTGGTTTCTCAAATACAATTCTTCAGAAATCAATCTTTATAATTTTGTTATAATTTTTCTAAATGACAGTGCAGATTTCCATACAAAACAACCGTTTTTCCACAAATATGCAGCCTGTGGTGTAGTTCTGTCTGTTATACAACAACGGTCTTATTTATTCAACGCAATTTTGATCGGATTAAGCGATATATTGTCGCTGTATGAGGTTTTGGTTATATTTCTAGCCTTCAGGCCTTATTTCTAAGCTGTATTAAGTGTGTAGTGTCTTGTTACTAAATTTCTGAAAACGTGAAATATAAATATGTAATCGCTAAAAGATGAAATGTTTATTATATAAATAAGCTATGTTGTCTATAAGCTATTGTGTCAAAATAATCTGTGGTCGGGCGTGCTACGAATGCGCCAATTTTAACTGAATGTTCAATAATGTGGTAATTGCGACACGTCACTGACCTTAGGTTGATCGTAATCATAATAAAATAAATTTTAACAAAATGGATGCATATTAATTAATTTGTGAACAAACTAGTCAATTTTGAAGACAATGCTTTCTGATAATTATTATATTATATTAGGGGCCAAAGCCAAAAATTTGTAGCGTACCATCTATGTATTAATTTTCCCAGTTCGAAATAGCTTTAAAAATAATCTGATGTCAATCTTTGCTTCAATCAATGCTATTTTAATCTCATTAACTATCAATCTTAAACATTGGGGTTTATGTTAGTTATTTGTCAATATTTTATTATTTTCAAATCTTTTGATTAGTGATTGTGGAATTTTTTTTTTATTGAATGTGAAAAATAGGCTAAAATGATTCAATGGTAGACGGTAGTTTCTATAATATTAATTAAATATAAAAAAAAATTGTATAATCGATCTTAATTAATGTGATTCGAAGATTTGTTTGGCATCTCTGCTCACCACTCAAACTAGAGTGAAAGAAATTGGTAGAATATGCTTGATCAAGTAGATTTTGGTCTTAGAAAACAAAGTATCTTCCATTCTTCCGACATTAATGATCTTGGTTACAGACAAAACCGTAACCACCGACAATACCTGTTCAGCGAAACTACAACCATCAACTTTTAATTAGATATTCAAACCGTGTAGTGCCGCTTCTTAATAACAGTTTTTTGTTTCCCGCAGCTTTCCTTCCCAAATATAACAGTTTGATTATCTTATTTGTCTTTGATTTTTTTACTGGTTTGAAAAATGAACTTCACTTATTCTGTTCAAAAATTGAATCAAGGAGTTATTCATCAACAGTATATATAGTATAGGTATAAAAACAAATCTTTTTTTTTCATTTCTATAAATTTGTGTTTTTCAGGTGTACGTCACGATCCCAACATGAAGTACGAACTACAACTTGCAAATCCCAAGGAATTTTACCACGAGATTCACAGGCCATCGCATTTCCTTAACTTTGCTTCTGCGGAAGAGGGCGGATGGTCCGCAATGATGGCTGATAGAGAAAATATGTACGAATGAATATTTGAGTTAAAAGCTCTCAAAGTCTGCATTGGTAATACTGTTTGTGAAAAAACTTTGATAATTTTTTTTACAATTTTTCAATTTGAGACTAAGCTGCTGAAATGTATGTTTTGTGTTCCCAAATGTTAAAACTACAAACCATTCCCTAATTATGTATATACACTTAAAAGGTTGATTGATATTTCAAAATTTTTTTGTGGTGTACATTTTTTTAAGGAAAGTTCAAAATTATGGTAACAAAACGTAAGTATACGCGTTTCTACATAGATCCCATTATGAGTTTTTTCACCATCATAATTCTTGACAATGTTCTATTTGAATATCAATCAATCAAATCTTCTATTATAGGCAGGGATAACCAGAAACGAATAATTTTCATTTAAATACATCCCTGATAAAACTCGACCAAACAATCATGTATTCAAAATAATACTGTACATTTGCAGTAAAATATCCGGCTTTCACTCCTTATAAGGCTGGTGAAATTTGAAACGACAATACTGTTGATTTATGGCATTATGAATGCCGTAGTTAGTATTCCAACTTATTTTTCCCAATCATTTAAAAGCAACATCATACTTAATTACCAAAACTAAGTGGACACACTGAACATGGTTATTAAACATCAAACCGAAGTTTCCAGTATTTAGGTTAGATTCATATGGACAGGAATTTCAGTTACACCAGCATTATTGATATTATCAGTAATATGTACATTGTATTGTGCAATGTACCTGTTATTTGCTTGGAATACTTTCGTGTTCCAACAATTTGTTTCCTTGTCCATCGAAATGCAGTTTTGCCCATTTCTGTTCAAATTGTGTTCAAGAGAACATATGAAATTTTTATCAATCTCTCAATTGTATGGACGAATTTTGCAAAATGTTCTGGTGCCAAGTCATCAAATTGTGTAGTTTTTTGTACATATTGTGTGGAATAAACGAGCACAAAATAAAATTCCTTTGCGGAAAGTAAACAGGCTTAGTCGTATTCACATCAATATTAGGATTGTGTTACATAGTGAAGTGTTTATTGATACATGTGCTAATCAGGAAAGTTTAAATAGATCATGGGTTAGGACACCTTGGAGATAATCGTGTTGTTGTTGCCGATATTAACCATTGGGTTATATGACACTATTGTGACTTACTAGAAACCTATAAAATGCCCATCTCTAACACCCTCTACTTTGCGTACCGAACTACTCGCTAGAATCTCGGCGTTTCTCAAACAATATGCCTAGTGTGCCGCAAGAGATTCTAAGTTGTGCCGCGACGTTTTTTTTTGAAATTTAGAAAATAAGCTATTTGTATTGCACCTAGGCGTGCATGCAACAGACAAGCTTGTGAGACTTTGGTATCCAGTATTAGGCTGGTAATATTATTTGCCTCATCGTTGTATTAAGGGTAATTGTCACGTTATAATTGTATTGTTATGTCATAATGTATTTGTGAACAAGACGTCCACCTTCCACCACGCTGACTTGCGCGCTTTAGAGTCCAGTGCGCCGCAATCTTTTTTAACTTGTGGCACACTTATAAAACTTGCCAAATTTGACGGCACACCACAACAAACAAAAAATACGAGGTGTAAATTTGTTTTATGTTTATATAAGCACAATCGCTCTATATTAGGATCATTACGTGACGCGCAATCAGTTTTGCAACACGATAACTAGCTTCTAATGCTTTTTCGGAGACTGTAAAAGACGACGTCACAGAGCACTCTTGCTCCTTATTTTGACTTAACAACCGCTGGAAATAATTTATATTCTTGCGTGCATGAACGGCATGTTTCGTATTTAAGTGGCGCATAAGTTTACTCGGAAACATTGCTTCATTTGAAAGTTGCTCCCCCCAAATAACCCAGACTGGTTTTGGAGCATCTTCGTTACCACAGCAAGAAAATCCATATTTGACGTAATCTTCCCTGTATTTCCTTTTGACAAGTTTTTTTTTTCAACGTTGCTTGTGCTAGGTACGATATGTTGCTCAGTTTAAAAATTTATGCATTTTGCTAAACTTTAACATCCTTTGACTTTTTAATCAAAGACCACTGGGCACTGATTCTGCAAACTCACACTTTATTTATATTCGATTACTACACGTGCTATGTTTTAGCCTCGACAATAGGTTTCACAATATACATGCTTGTCATATAGGCCTACTCCTTGTTACGTCACAAATGCACAGTGGGGGTGTCAGGAATTTGAATTGGTGTCGCTCAAGCTAACGTAAAAGCAGGTTAACTAGCAGGTAGAGTAGAGTGGAGACTAACGCAAAAATAACAAAAGATAAAAAATAATTTGTAAAAAGAAGAGAAAAGGTGCAATTCCTGTGCGGCACACCTGGCATCGTCTCGCGGCACACCGGTTGCGGAGCACTGAATTAGACTAACAGGAAAGTAAGTTTTGGCTATCTGCTCACGAATTCTATTCAACGGTGAAAAATCCATCAAAATAGTCTAGCCATTTGCATCATCTTGGCCTTGTGAACACGAATTTTCTGCTATGACTGAAATTTAAAACAAAACAGGCGCACACATCGCATTAACATATGCAGAATAATTTGTTTAAAGTTAACTTTATTTTTTACAAGTGTGCCGCAAATTTTTTTTATTTGCTCAGTGCGCCGCGAGCAAAAAAGTTGGAGAACCACTGCGCTCGATTCTTATCTCGCATGAAAGCCGATAATCCCACTGATCCTCATTCCCGATAAATATAGAAACTAGTTTTAAATTTGAAATCATTTATTTACACAAAATTTTTGTGTTATATATAAAAAATGGAAGTGCAGTAGCTTTAGTTACACTTGCAAATATTTTGGCAAATAAATAAAAATTAAGGTAAATATCAGAAATGAGATAGAGCTCGAAAGCTGGACCTGAAACATTCAGTTTTGATAATATAAACCCCGAAAAATGGCAGATGGCGTACACATATATACATGCAAGCTCCGAAGATGCGGAAAATGTACCTGATTTTGAAATTTTATATGTCGAGGTTTAGGTTTTGTGACCATTGTTGGTGTCGTGAAAATGAGGAAGCAACACTTGCACTCGCCGCTGATACGAATTGTTTGGTCGGTGACGTAAATAGGATATGACAGCCATTCCCGCCATTTGGATTGTGGGCGTGAATTTTCAATCGTGGAATGTTTCAATAAAATGATTTCAACATGGAATTAATTTAAAGTTGCATTCTTTATTCGAATGATAACGCACAAGTTTCCGAATTCATTGACGACCGTTGAAAATTGTCAGTCAATAATCACCAGGGACGCATTTTTAAAATTTACCATGGGCACCATTTTGACTAGATACGCCACTGTGTTTAGTGATATGATACCAATCTGGTTGCGTTTACAAAATCAATATATTATGTCACATATATTATATATAACGTGTTGTGAACTCTAAAACAATATGAACATTACATGCATCGGTAAACGTTTACTGTGATCCTTCAGTGTGAGAAAATCGGTGTCTCTGAAATGTCATGTCCCACCCGCACCATACATATTTGCAACGCTTTCTCCTCATGTTACGAGTTAGGGATGACTGGAACAAGTGTAGTACGAGGGGGCAAATAGGACAAATGTGTGACAAAATAGAACAAGTGTGCTACGATTGGGACATGTGTGTTACGGGACGACATTACTGAGACAACAACAGCCTCAATCAACAGTCTTTCATGAAACTGGACTTTGCGTAGGCGTAGGAGTGATTTTGACTGGTAGTTTTGGACGAAGTGTTTCGTAATTGCAAGACGACCGTAAACTGACCGACGATCTCCGTTGACAACAATCAATTCACCTTTTTTGTTGATTCGAATGGTTAATACATTCTTGTCACAGTGACGCTATTTTATAGCAAATATTAACATGAATAATCATTTTTTACTGATCATCGTCCTTGACGCAGTATATCAGCCAATGACGTATAAGAGCTAGCCCCACCGGGACGCGATGCCGCAGGCGGAGCCCGCGGTTGAAATAAACTAGTCTCGGGTGTTTCAACGACATCTGGTGTGTATGAGTCGGAACCGGATTCCGGAAAGAAGACTCCCGGATTTTGATTACTACCACCTTGTTGCTGATTTTGATTTGTGTTTCGTGAGTTAGGTCCATCGTTCGTCTGCTCACATCCACAGTTTGAAGATCTCTGTTCAGCGTGTGTAATCAAGCGGCATTCTTCTGCGCAGGGTTGAGAATGTCCGAGTAAGCATTTGTGATAAGTTCCGAACGTGTACAAACGCCCGTCGGCTTCTCCGGGAGCTTTAATCCAAACGTTAGCGTCGTGCACCCGAACCGCTTCGAGACGAATACATTTTCCTCGCATCATTGTTTTTCTTCTGAAAATGGCCAAAGCCTCTTCTTTAGTTCGCAATTGTACTGAGCGAAACGTCGTCTTGGTGGGCGCGGGTTGAATCGCTTTTATCGGTACTCTCCCACTGGGCATCGCTAAATCGTTATACCCGTTCCGCCTGGGGCCTCCGTTGTTATTGTTGTTGTGGTTAGCATTTGAAGGCTGATGGTTGTTTGGCTGTGGCTGAGCTATGCTACCAGGTTGGCCACCAAAGTTGACCATACTATTTTGACTGTGGGCTCCGTTATTACGCATATTGTTTATATACTGGTTATAAGCTTCCGGGTTAGTTCCGGGGTCAGGAGGATTTCCACTTGGCATGCGAATGACTTCAGAGCCAGAACCTGGCGGGTTGGTTTGTTGCTGTTGTTGCGTTGGTCGTACTGGCGAAGCTTCTGGCGTCCAACGCTTTTGTCTTGGTGCAAGCTTGATTCCCCAAGACCAGCCAGGAGGCAAACCCTGTGAATAAAATGGAAAATGTAATGAGTTTAGGATTAAGGTATATAGTTTCAATAGCCTTCAAAGAGAGTTATCTGGCTGTTACATAGAGACCAGGTTAGGACAAGAATGAAAATGTATCCGGAATCGAATTTTATCAGTCTCTGCGATAGAAAAGCATTGTTCCGTTATATCGTTATTTAATTTAAAACATTTTTAAAAATTGTTCACGCTTTTCAATTTTGCCAAATTTTGTAGGATAATCGCGACATTTTATAATTCGTCTCTAAGATTTTCCTTCAAACAATATATAACTTGTCTGAATATAATATAAGGATCGCGAGATGTGAGGTTTCAAAGTTGCATAACTCGTACGGGATGCCAAAGCCGTAAAACCGGCCTTCAGGGTTAGAAGACGTTCTCGGAAAAGCCGGAATGCCGGCTTTTAGGGTTCAAAGAGTCGATTATATTTATTACGATTCAAGGGACAGGTTTCTATATATTATTGTAAGGTTTATCAGCAGCGTTGCCGCACATCGTCACAAGCTCTAACAACTGCATTCCATAAATAACAACTTGACACGGGCATGATCTTACCAATATGCATAAATATTTAGTTTATAAAACAGGTCTGAAATAACTTTGGTTTATAGTGTATTCAAAAAGTGGTTTCTTCGTGCAAACATTGGCAGGTACACACCGGCACTGATGATGATGTACTGTGTATTAAAATAACTTATACAATCTTTTTTGCCGACGATTTCCGAATATCTACTGGGTCGTAACAGAACTTCTATCTTGGTGGCGAGATTTTTTTGTGCATTTATTAATTTGCTATCAGTAGAGGTTGCGCGAGACTAAATTCGTAATCTGCTTGTTTGGGGAAGTCTGATTTTGGTCAGACGACACGTTACAGAAATACATTTGTGTTAGTGTGCAGCAGTAGGCTACTCTTGAATTACATGTTATTAATTTGCAATGGAGTTCGAACAAGGGATGCACTTACATTTACAAATTTGCGCATAATCGTTTGCTAAATCTGCAGACTATACTAACAATGGAATTCAAGTAATTTAAAATTGTATTGCCACACGTTGAATATGTTCAATCTGGCGCTCCAGAAGTGTGTGTATCAATATGAAGGTAACTAATTTTGTTCGCCTACTTTACATCAAGTTGTGTAAAGGAATTGAAATCTATGGCCAGGGGATATTCACTCGGCTGATACAGACAGTCCCCGAACTCCTAGTGGAACTAAAATAAGGAAAATCGGAATAAAATTACGGTCTAGCCTGGTACACATACTACGGGAGTACCGAAAAAAACAGCTCAAGATCGTCTCAAAACACAAGCAATTCATTACGATTACTTCATTTTTTATTTGACTTCGGGTTGCACATTATGTGATTATAAACGCATGTACAAGTATACACGATTTTTTAAACCAGGTCAGATTTATTCAAAACTTTACAATTCAAGTTTATTTAAAATAGGATTTGTATATTTATCCCGAGGAAGAGGAAAGCCGATACCACAGCTTAATCATATGGCGAACCACACGGCTTATCGTCTGGTTGTCAGTCCATAGTTAGCCAGTTGTTGATTTCGGATACATGAACTTCATCTTAGGGAAAATCGTAACGGAACCTACAAAGGTGATAAGCGTACAGCAATCTTCCTGCTAGCACATATTTATACGTCACGCAGTTCGGATTGCACTTTGAACCCGCGCAGGGTAACCAGAAGTGCAATGGCAAACCTGTTTTTCAGGCTTAGCACGACGCGCCAACCAAGAAAACTTAAGACAGTACTGCTTACAACTCAGCAATACTGTATAATAGCAACAGTAATGACTTACCGATAGTACTCTGGGGGGATCAAAGTAACAACTCTCAATACCGCTGATGCCCTGTCGAGAGAAAGGTCCACCGTTCCTGCTCGTGTCAGTGATGTAGTGAAGTCCGGTCAGACAATGGAGACGCCGAGCCATCAGATTATT
Organism: Styela clava; assembly: GCF_013122585.1. Taxonomy (NCBI): domain Eukaryota; kingdom Metazoa; phylum Chordata; class Ascidiacea; order Stolidobranchia; family Styelidae; genus Styela; species Styela clava. The sequence goes on along the minus strand of NW_024102826.1, from coordinate 18,574,196 downwards.
GTATGATGTGTTGAAAAAATGAGCCGTGTTGATGGAAAATCCTGGAATCAGAAGAATATAAAATGAATTTAAAACGTTCAATTTTCATTTTATTTCGAGTTCGCGGCTTCCAATTTTATTTTTGATAATACCGTACTAGTATTTAGGATTCATGCGTAACCGCCAAGAATCGTTTTGTAGAAAACTACAAAATATGTTTATATATCACCCGTGTGTTTCCGAAAGAAATTAGGGTTGTGTATTGCTTTAAATTTGTGAAATACTAGAACAATAGGCTGCTCGCAATTCCCGTTTTAAATATTCGGTGATAGATTAAGAAGCGAATCTGCTTTGGATTGTTGCTTAGAGTCTCGTTCGCAAGAAATGTGTATAAATACCTAACAATACACATTCCCGCGACCTCTTGTATAATATCATTTCTCTTTAAGAAACGTCCACCGAGAATATCTTCAATAAAGTTTATCGCTTGATTAACAAAATAATTAATAACTATCAGAATCGCTCAAGCGATTGGTACTAATTAATTGGTTTCATTCATTCTCCATTTTTTATGACTTGAACTCGTGTCAACTTCCTGTTTACGTAATAAAAGACTTTTTACGATCGGATGTAAATTAAAATTGTTTGTTTATCTTTGGAGAGTCTTGCGAATATCTGATGAAAGGAAAATGTAATTGATTGCGTATCTCCGGAAACCTTGCTATCGTGCTATACGATAGGTTCTTTGCTATATCATAGGATAGGATTTAATATGATTTACATATTTATCCCGGGGTAGAGGCGACGATAAGACGGCTTAATCATATGGCGAACAACGGCCTCTCGTCCGGTTACCATTCCATGTCGGGTATGGGATTAGTTAGCCAGTATTCGGAATCATGGACTTGGTGCCCTGATGATAAAGTTGTTCTGTATACAAAATTCGGAATGTCGGCAAATTTCATCGCTTTGCTAACACCGGTCACGCTATAATATTTCTTCTCGATATACTTATATTTCTACTACGCTTTTGCTCTGGTGGATCCTTGGCATTTAAATTATAATAAAAGGATGCTGTAGCAACAATGGAGACAAGCTATTCTGAGTGATTCAAGAGTCTTGCTACACACTAACACAAATATATTTCTGTAACGTTTCGTATAGTCAAGGTCAGACTTCCCCGCCTGATATAATTTCAGTTCATAACTCATCTATGGTTGTCTGGGAAAGTCTAACCTTGGACGAAACTTTACAGAAATAAATTTTTATAAGTGGGCAGTAGGATTTTCACCCAGGTTATCTAATGATATCACGACTTGACATCATAATGGGAAAAGGGACGATTGAATCACCTAGAAACGTGAAACTGTCGTTTTTCAATTTGTTTGTTTTTCACAATGGACAAGATAGCATAGAGCCGTGGATTAAATTAAACATATAAATTCATTTAATTTATAAAAATTTTACTATTTTTATACTAGTATTTCATAGTGAATTTTTATTTTCACATTCAGATCCGAATCGCAGAACTGCAAAAAAAGTAAGCGTAAAAATAGAAAATGTCGTGTATTATCTGAAATTTTAATCTCAGTGTAAACTCGTTTGTGCCTTTGCGATAGAAATCAAAGTTTACATATCAAATATTGAAACGAGTTATTCCAGTTACACAAAGGTATATATTTCAGGGAACAAAATGCGCTTTGTTGATAATTAGGATAAATTTACATAATTTGAGACGGGGTTTAGATATTTTGAAGCCACCGATCTCGATTACCGCGATATCTTATATAATCGTATTTTCGTTACCAAGTCCGCAGAACTTTATAGTTATTTTGGGGATATTTTTATACGACTGTCCACGGATGGCAGATTAACAGAGGAACAAACATTCAGGACTTGGGAGAGCGCGAATGATTTTCAGATAATATTACAAATAAAATTTTTATATATTTTGGTATTTATTCGATTTTATAAAATCAATAAAATTTGGAAAAAAGTCCGCAGAACTTCATAGTAATTTTAAAGATATTTTTATACTTTTTTATACAGTTCTCCACGAAAGGCCTATTATTGATGGAATATTCAGGGACTGGTAGGACGTCAATAAATTCAAATGCTTCCGAAAATGAAGTCAAAATTCCCATGCATTTCGCTATTTATTTGGTTTTATAAAAATCAATAAAATTTGGAAAAACAACATCGACCAATTTAAACAATGACATCATAACGCTTGCCGCAATCAATTCAAGAACATCTCTCCAAATAATAAAATTCTAAGTACTACTTTCGTTCTCATGTTAAGTACACCAGATACCACATAAGTATTTTCCACTTCTTTACCTCTAAGGCCATCAAGACGCAGTAGAGACTTTGCCATATGTTCCATGTTTTCTCGTGTCTTGAGATAAGCCGCGTTTCCAGCATCGACGTACACCCAAGATCTTGACATCACTCTGTCAAAATTCGATACAAAATTGAGCTAAAACGTTTTAAATTTCGAATCTTTGATACTCTAAGTTGGTTTTACATTTCTATAAAAACGTACCGCGGTTGAATTTGTAAATTTAGCATTAAATTGATACTTAACGTGAGGATTATATTCTGAGAAAAACACCGATACGCGGAATATGATCTTTGTTTACTCTGATTTCAAATAATTACACGGTAATTAACGTTACTCGAGTGGAATATATCGAGTTCACACTTATCATTTACGTAAAAACGATCCTCTCAATTTCAAAAGAATCAACTTTCTTGCACTGCTTTTTTGGCGCTCCAGAAGTGTGTGTACCAATATGGAGGTAACTAATTTTTTTCGCCTACTTTATAGCAAGTTGTGTAAAGGGACTGAAACCTGTGGGCAGGAGGATATTCACTTGGAAAACACAGACAGTCTCCGAACGCGTAATATAACTGAAATAAGGAAATTCGGAATATAATTATGGCCTAACCGTAACCTGGTACACACGCTACGGGAGTATCGTTTTTTTTTAAAGTTTTTTAAATCTAATTCGGTTATACAATTGCACGCCGATATGAATAAAATAAGGTTTCGGCTTTGTACATGAAAGGAGACGTCAAAAAGACGGCTAAATTCAATAGCGAACCACAACTTTCACTTCCATCGGATATGAAAAAAATAATTAATTTCTGCTTTTATCGGTTTGGGTAATTTCCAACAAAATTTAAGACCTTTTCACACTTTTTTCAATCGATGATAATAAGGGAATTACATTCACAAATATATAGGATGTCTATAACGTCTTAGAAATGCAAAGGGAATTTATCGATACCATCTATTGTTTTGTCCCTCACAGAAGTATTAAATGAAGTAAAAATAGCCTACCTGAACGATTACCGGTTAAAAAAAAAAAACTAGTTAAGCTATATATATTGAGAACTGACTTCATAACAGAATTGAAATTGTAAAGGAAATTTACGGACATCCGTTACAATGAGTACAACGTCACAGATTCAAAACATTCGTAACGTTTATATTCTGTACAATGATGATATTGTATTATATTCGCCAAAAGTCGCTTACTGGTAAAATATATTCTGTAAGCCGATATTGAATTATAAATAGCAACCTAAATATAGGTTGTCGTGTAGTATTTTTCGGTTACAAAATCAAACTTTCATTTTCATAAATATGAATATCATAATCTCTTTCCACAAAATAGTAAGTTTATTTATGAGTTTTCGTTAGATCATAGTCTAACACTTTTCAGATAAAACCAGATATGGCTTAATAAACAGCCATAATCATTTTTAATTTAATAGTTGTCGGGGAATAAAACAAAAAAATTATTGACACTGTTTTCTCTCGTGCTTATGTGAACATGTATTTAACAAAGCGTAATTGTTATTTGAAGTACACAAACACTTTTAATAAGAATAATAACATGCTTCTAACTTATAATCATCGGATTCATCGAAATCCGAGCTTATTAAAATGCGACAACTCTCAAAATGAATGTTTATTTAAGAATTAATTAAAATTAGTCGCGACAGAGTTACAGATATTCAGCGATAAATATTTATCGCAAGTGTAGCGTTATAATTAAAGGCAATTACGAGCTTCATCTGCGTTTAATGACTAATAACTGTTGCAATGTTATCACATTTTAACGACAGATTCGTAGTTTTCTGTAACGTATATTAGTCTAAAGCTTGGACGCTCTTTTGTGGAAAACCTTACGGCATGGAATTATTTGAAGTAAGATGCGCTGAAGTTGGTGAAATGGATTGGCAACATATATATGAACTGGTATTCAAGAGAAAATCCCAAGTCTGGCCAATATTTTTTTTGCAAATCATCCCGTCACCGAAAGTGTTCCATAAAGTAACATTTGCGTAGATAAAGCTAGATAACAACGGCCTGAATCTAAACGAAGAAAATCAATTTGTTATTTTAATAATTGATTAACTTGGTGAAATTAATAAAACTTACTTTATAACTCTCTGTGCCCGTTGGTAGAATTCCTCCTTATATTTATCATTCAGCCATCCATATTGTAGGTTATGTGTATCATAAGAAAACATGAGAAGATCAGGTTCAAGAATTACGATAGATGGAATCGACACAAGGTGTTTCAAATAACTGTTTAGTTTTTTATCGTAATCAGTCCACGTCTCAATCAACGATTTTGGTTGATAATGATTCCACACTTGGATATTTCTGGACAAACTTAAACCTTTACTTGGACGCATTTTTATCACGATTACGGGAATTTTCGCTTGGCATGCTTCGGCTCTTATCATTGATATCGCCTCCCTGTCAGCGAAATTATCGCCCGTCAGCCAATACGAATTTTTCTGGTAGGTATCCGACGTTTCATGATGTGTGACTACGCGAGTCGCGATCGTGTTGACCCCAAGAGTCGTTTGATACATGGAAGGGTGATTGTAAGCCCCCAGTTTCGGTTCCGTGCCGTTTATGATTGACTCGCACATCATTTCTGCTTTATCGACTGAAATCGCTCCTTTCGTTTCTTCAATCAGGATTTCATCTTCTTCCGTTTCTGATTTGTTTCCTTCTGTCGCCCCTTCGTGTCCCTGTGTCTGAATCACAACAAATATCACAGCCCCGACAATGATTGCGACAATAACACATAACGCGAACACGAAACATTTCTTTGACATCGCCATATTGACGGATCAATTTAGACTGGATTGGATTATTCAACGACCTGCTAACAAGAAATAAGATATATAAAGTGTACGTTAATTCAATATACATCTGTACCCCGTGATGGAATTCAAAATTTTAAGAACACTGTTCTTTTGTATCAAACTCACTATCAACAGATTTCCTTATTCAAAAAAAAATGTGAATACGTACGCGTTTCATTAACATGAATTTGATACATAACTTTCGTAACGCTAAATATGACGCTATTTGTCAGCTGTATTCTCGTTTACCATTTTGCGTCAGTCGTCAAACGTCAAAAATAAAACACAAAAACGGGTTCGCTTATTATCACGATATTCCCATGCAGTTCGCGCGAACCTTCTACATTCCACTACTATCTGAATCCCACAAAGATGGAAACGCAATCTAAGAGGGTTCTATTTTTTCAAATCATTGATTAAAAATTATGAATCGACAAAACTGAAAATTTAGATCCGCAGCTCAAAGAGATGCGCACTTTGGTGAACAACTATATTTTTAGAAAATTATTTATAAAAAAAAGTATATTTATTAGTCGCTAAAGCGAATAAAATAAAGTTTAGATCTGTAGCCAACATGATGCGCACTTTGGTAACAGTCATACCTTTTAAATATTGCCTGAAGAATTACAATTCATTCATTTGTCACTACGGCGACTATAATGAAATATTTCAATCGCAGTTACGATTCCAAACTGTCGTGTCGAGCGAGATTATCATAAATTTGCGATGTTATCGCTCTGCATTCGCCTAGAGGTCTGACGGCGCTCGTTAGCGTCAAATCTTTATTTACTTTAGCACTTTTTCCTTCGCCGATTTTATCATTTCTATTTTCTGCGTTAGAAATAACTATGTTAAAAAATCTCTCTACAATAATACCCAAAATAAAATAGATAGTGTTCGCTACTAGTAGTCAGCCTACTTATACATGCACAAAGGGTAAGAGGCAAAATATATAATTCTGCCCTGACAAATTCTTCCGTATAGACAACATTGGCTAACCTATATCTAACTATAACAGTAACTGATCGCTTTTTACCAGTTGCGCGTGTATTACTAACACGCGACTTCGTTTTAGGTTTTGCTCGACTGCGACTATAACATTGATGCCAGATGTAAAACCATCCAACTTCACTCCGGACGACAAACAAAACAAATAACCTTTGATGTAGTGTCGAGACACTATTTATTGGCATTTTATCACATCATTCTCCGTCGTTTACATTTCATTTTCATCAAATACACGAACTCAAGTTGTAATTGGTGTCGTATATTCTTGCTAATGTAGTCGTAATTGACCAGTTAAGTTTTTTATTACCGGGCGTATTCGGGAATCAGTTTGGTCGTGACCTCTAATACTAAGGCCATCAAGCAATTTATTCTCTGAATACATCTTGCTAAACAAGTTCAAATTGCCTATTGGCAAAATAAACATGAATTTGATAAATGTGGCAACCATTTTATCACGCGTGTATCCTGTGCGTCGCAGGATACCGTAACGTGACTACGGGTCGCAGCGCCTTGAGGCTGTCAACACTCATGGGCTTATGCAACAACCCGTCTCACAACTTTTTAAACTAATCATGATTAATTATATATGCATCACGGTAATTTTATTCAGTCTGGTTATTGAGATTTATTTATACAACACCAATCTCGGACTGGAAGGAGTTACATAATCTATCCGGCAATTAGATCTAGCCATAGCGCGAATATTAAATTTAGGAGAAATACCGGTGCAAAATAAAAATTTAAGTCCGACAACTTCCGTGCATAGCGAATTTTATAAAAAAACAATTCAGGTAACTAATACGAGGTTAGTAATCTATTCTTTCTTTTACAAGTAAATATATAAATTTTCTGTCTCAAACGTATACATTTATCTAAAAATGTTAACTTGCAATAGCTCACTCGAAAAACCTTATTCATTTGGTATGTATTGAATAAACTCTACAGCTAACAGGCTCATTATTGTCAAAGGTAACAATTAACATCCGTAAAGGTAATCGGGATTTCTGGGACTTAATCACTGTTTGAATTGCATTTATTTGTTACGAACTGTTTTTGTTCGAGATCACATATCTTTATCCCTTTCCAAAAAACGTTAAACGTTTCTTTGAATCCAATTCCTATGGAGATTACAAATCTCGTTATCCGGATTATGAGTTGGATATTATAATTGTAACATTCTAAATATATTGTTCAAGTGAAAAAGGGCGGTTATAAATAACATTCATTTATCTCTTTATGTTTGCGCACTCTGATAATGAAGCAGCATAAGTAGTTATATTTGTACCATGGTCTCGGTTGTTAGAGCTTTATGTTATTGGAACATGTTCGCCATTGTACCGAGATTAGTCAATGGCCCTTATTATATAATTAAGCCGCCTTATCAGGCTTCAATTCCTACAGAATATATATATACATGAATCCTTACTTATTTTTCCACTTGACCACACACTGAAATTCAAGTCAAACAGTCAAATAAACAATGAATCGTTTTTGAAAAAAAATTAAAATCAGTCTTAAAATTAAAAATAGAAACTGACAATAACTGTGAATATTGACAGCGCGGGATGATTTCGATATTTATAAGAAAAATATACTATTTACTTAAAATGTTTGAAAATTGCAAAGGATTGTTTTGGCTCTCACAGATGTAATGAAGTAACATACTTATACTTATTAATTACAAAACAACAAACCTGGTTATGATATATTGAGAACTGACTTCATAAAAAAATTGAAATTGTGAAGGGACTTTATGGACATGCTGTATATATTTAAATCCTAACTTTTTTTTTCATCTGACCACACTCTGGAAGTCAAGTTGAACAGTCAAATAAACGATAAATCGTTTCTAGAAATAAAAAATGAAATGAAATAGTCTTAAGCAAATTATCAAAGTAAACGATGGAAATCGAGAATAAATGTAAATACCGACAGCGCGGAATGACTTCAAGCATTGAAATGAATATCTTAAAACAGTGGTTTCTAACTTTTCATGGCTCGTGAAAATGGCCCCCCCCCCCCCCTAAAATAAAAAGCTGGGGAACATACTTAGAAAGTCACGGGTCATGACTTAGAATATAAAGTATAAACCATCGGAAAATGTCAGGATTTTGTACTTTTTCAGACGGAGTTTTATCATACACTGAATCACACCGAAACTTATAATATATAATAATATAATTACATCAGATAATATGGTGCTAATAATTAAGGGAAAATATTTTACAGCTGTTCGGAAACGGCTGCAATTAAATTCGTAATTTAGATAAAAGAATTCCATTTCAATTGTGGTAATCGGTTTGACTTTAGCCGACGAGTTTAGGCTCTGTATATTCGGAATATTATGTATGTAAAGTGAAAGATAATGAAACTAGCAAACGTAACAAAGTATAGGGAAGCAGTGCCAAGGGGGACACAGAGCAGTTGGACGGGGGTCACAATGATGGGCCCAAAGTTATTTTTATAGAATTTCGTTTGTATATTTTCCTATATAATAAAATTCCACATTCTCAATAGTTCCATACTATAAATGCCACTAGAATGATGAACACGAGGGCCATGAGTGCCGAAAGGGTGCCACGAGTCATAGAAGGTTGAGAACCACTGGTAGAGAGTATTATATAATATTAAAATAAAGTAGATAATGCAATCTGTATAGTATATAAAACCCAAAATCGCCTTTTTCCCACATCGTGAAACGAGATTTTTATTTTCTCATTAAATCCTTAACAAAGATGGCTATTTTATCACTTTTCAAAACTGTCATTATATTTTGAAATGCTTTTAATCTGCATTTATATTATACTTTTGTAAGGTAATATCTTACAACTCCCCCGTGAAAAAATTATCCGATAACTCAAACCCGAATCAAACTCGAATATTTATACAGTTTATAAACTAAAAACCACATAAACAGATCTTCCACATAATTTCCATCTGTTTGAAAATACACATTCGCTCAGCTCCCTTGGAATCAAACCTTCTGCCTACCGTCCTATATATTGCACCCCAATTTTGTTCCTCGGCGGAACACATTCAAATAGAGACAAGACCCTTTTATATCCATCCTCTGTCCTAAACTAATTTAACACTGAATCAAAATTACCTGATAACAATAATAGCAACTATAAATCTAACGACCATCTTCCAACATCAAATTAGTTTAGGCTTAGTAACATCTCAGACAAAGCTGTTCAGTTTAGTCCAATAGTCTTTCTTCGTCGGGGGAATACATTTAAATGAAGACGAGACCCGAATAACCATCCTCTGTCCTTGACCAACACTCAAACTGGTACTTCCGTAATATATGTACCAGGTTACGGTTAGGCCATAATTTTATTTCGATTTTTCTCATTTTAGTTCTATTACGAGTTCGGGACTAGCTGTGTTAGCCAAGTTAATATCCCCCTGCCCATAAGTTTCAGTCCCGTTGCACAATTCGATGTAAAGTAGGCAAACAAAATTAGTTACCTCCATTTTGGTACACATACTTTTGGAGCGCCCTCAAACTTACCGGAATCAGTATAGTACCGTTAATAGCAACTATAAATCTAACGAGCATCTTCTGTCATTAAATTAATTAGGCTTAGTAACCTCGTAGACAAAGCTCTTCAGTTTAACCTATTATCCGTTATTTTGCCTGAGGCTTATTTACGTTGCACGTGAATATTTTGATATCACGCATCCAACGCGTGACGAACAACCGGTAACTCTTTTAATTTGTGAAATTAAAACGTGATTTGATTTCTGAATTTTATTGTGCAATGTACGAATGCGCGTGAACTCGGGGCAAAAATTTCTTGCTGGTTATTTAGTGCTAACCAACTGATAGCGATCTTTTTATGCTGTTGCGAAAGAATAGGTCATAGGACAAAGGTGACACTGCTGATTGATGAATTGATAGTTTTCTTTTGATTTGCTAAATTCCGATAAGAGCATTCGTAAAATAAATAAACCTTAAAACTGAAAAGTTTTTTTTTACGTTTTAGGCCGCCCTCAGACTTGATTACATCTGAGAAGTGCATGGAATTTTACGCTAGCTTAAGAAGGATGTCTATAATGTTTTATCGAATGAGGGATGACCAAAATATTCTCACCAGTAAAATTAAAACTATTTGGAACGATGGCTGAATTTTTTAGACATATTGCAAAAACTTTCGCATGGAATAGATATACACCAATTATAAAATTGCGGCATCAAAACGCAGTTTCTCTGCAATTATTTGCGACCGGTTGCCCTCATCATATACATCATAAATATACCGGACTCCCGCTAACACCAATTGACCACACTATTCGCTGATACCTCGTTTCTCCGATATCTCTGAAATCGGCCAACATCAACACCGAAACTATACCATATTATCATTTTCTGATAATCAATGTGTTACGTAACACTAGGCGATGACGTAGTTTGCCAGATTTCCAGATCATCATATATATATATATATGTATATATATCAATATATATTGAATCAGTTTACTTCTAATTTTTATTAAATACGAGGACTGAAATTGGATTTGCTAAATTGTTGGAATTCATCATCTTGTTGTTGGGTGATTGTTTTTGGTATTTTTAATATTGAATAGCATATGGTGAAAATCAGTTTTTGAGAGGGCATGTGTGATGGAAAATGAATGCATGCTGAGGAAAATGAATCGAATGCTATTTGCTACGGTCATTATTTCGATGTTATGCTTTGAAAGAATTGAAGCTGGTATTTAGTTTGTGACGCCAGAGGAAAACGAAACACAAGGTAAAATAGTTGAATTCACGCAAGACAAATCGAATTGGCTCGTTTCTAGCAAATATGTTTATGAGAAACATGAGAGCAATTCTCAGACATAGTCGTGCAATGGTACCAGTACGGTAAAACGGTTGGGTTAAACCGTTAAACCATGGCTTGACTTGTATTTAAAATGAGTAAAATAAGACTTATAGCCTGTTAACGGACACAAATATCATTTCCAACAACAACAATCATTCCAACAGCATGCATTTAGCAATGAGATCCATAGGTTCATTTCGTATCCAATAAGTTACAACAATGGGGAAGCATTTCCGCTGAGGCGGATAAACAAAAATCCGGTAATGCGTGCCGGAATTAGTTAATGAAAACGGAAATATAAAGCTTGCATAAATAACAGAAAACGAGGGATACTAAAATGAATTATTAACTGTTAACCGAGACGTTTCCTCTTGAGAAAGCCATCTTGTACAGAGATAGCATAAATGCTTAAGCAAAATGAATAGAAAGTTATTTTATTCAAGCATTATCGCAACAATATGCTTGGAACTTTTTGTAGCAATTGATGGAATTGGAGGCAAGTTTATGTGGGACATAGACGTGACTGAGGGTAAATATTTAATTAATAAATTTAAATAAATAGTTGAGAGTAGTCGCGCTTACTCTAAGTCAGTGTTTCCCAGCCCATGGGTCGCGACCCGAAACTGGGTCATCTGAAAATTTTCTTGTGACGCTTGTATTTTTAACAAAATCCTGATATTACTAAATTTATTTTCTAGTTGCCTAGATTTTATTGTTTATTTTTTCATTTGGTATGGAAGTGTTGCTCAATAGTAATTATATACATGGGAAGTATCACAACGTAAAAACTTAGCAGCATTTATTTAATTGGAAACGGTCTTGTGACTCTATAAATTGTATCGATTATTAAGTCCTACATTTTTTTTTTAGAGCAAGATGACGACGCAGATGTTCTGAAAGATGTAGACGATGCATGGGGTACGTTTTTTTGATTAGACGAGTGTAATTCAGGCAATAAGAATCTTTATCAATATTTTTCCACTTCAATTTTGTGTCCTTTCAATATGAAATCGCAATTTCATGTACAGTACATGTTAATCCGTTACAAGTCGTTAAATACTACGTTGTTGTGATTTCTCAGTCAGGTTGATCAGGTGACAATCACTGTACGATTTAGTAACCGTTTGAAGAAGCGTTCCAGTTTGTGCCAAACATGAAAAACCCTGGTTTGTTTATAACGCTCCACTCTTGCGCGAAGTTTTTTAGCTTTAGCATACATAACGAGAAATAATATCATCACATTTTTATTGTATATATATCAAAAGTCAAATTTTCATTTAAAAGAGTTAGAACAGGGGTATGCAACAGGCGGGTCATTTATATGATTTATTTCAGTGATGCATATATATATTATATATAGTGTGCAGTTGTTTTGATCCGTCCCGCAATTATACGTTCAAAAACATTTCTATAATTATTTTCCGACATGGGTGATATGAACCCGGTAGTGCGTGCAGGATTGGTTGAATAAATAAGGAAGTTGGTTCTTCCGGGATTGAACAAAAAAGCTGGAATATAAAGACGGCTCCATTGCAAATTGGTGATGTATGATTGCATTGTCGACATGGGTTCTCTGTACTATTCCAAAAATGTTATCACATTAGTATGTTTGAATATTATTGGCGTACTTAGTGGAGAAGATTTGTCATTTGATCCAGATTGGCTAAAAGAAAATCAAGGTAACTTCAAATACAAATAAAATTTGACGGTGACATAGTGTCTTCGTTATATAAATCTAATACAATCAAAACATGTAGAAGTTGCAACAAGACAATTGGTCATAGGCGAACTTAAGATATATATATAATTGGGCAGCAATTTAGTCGTCGACTAATACCTTCAAAAGTTCTGTGAATTGTGGTGATAAATGGCAAATCATATTGAAACATTTTGCCGGTACCAGTACAGAAGCAAAAAAAGTATTACTGTTTGAGCTGGATGAGACATGACTTTTCGTCCTATTTTATGTACGTTATTGCAGTGGTATGTTTGAATATAATTGCCGTATTAACTGTTCTTTGGTTTGAGAGAAATTTTCCAGAAAAAAAAAAAAAACGCAAGAAAATTAATAAATAGAGAGGGGGGAATGAGTGTGTGAGAGGGAGAAATAGCGAAATTACAATTACTTGCTGACGTGGATGATATGAAACCGGCAGTGCGTACGTGATTGGATAAATAAATAGGGAAGTGAGAACTTCCGGGGCCAAACAAAACCGCTAAAATATAAAGACAGATCCATCGTGATTGAGTGATATACAACTGTATCATCGACATGGTTTTTCTGTTCTATTCCATGCTTGTTATTGCATTGGTATGTTTAAATATGATTGGCGTACTAGCAGGACCAGATTTGACGTTTGGGCAAGAAGGGTTTGAAGTAAATAAAGGTAACTTGAACTTTGGCGGTAACATAGCGGCGTGGTTGTCTAATCTAATACAATCAGAACTTGCATAAATTGCAAAGAATAATCAGAGAGTGGAAACCAAAACAAATGCTATGTAAATTTGGATAAATATTGGTGACATATAGGAAATCAAAGTGAAACATTTTTACCGGTACCCCTATAATCGCAACACATGTATTGCTGGTTAAGACATATGTTTACGTTAATCAAGTATAGCCAAATATTTGATGTAAACGTCTGTAATTACGCCGGAGACATCGCTTTTTGTTTCATCTTGCTCATGGATATTGTGTGTGGTAGTCGAATGCAATCAAAACTTGTATAAATAGCAGTGGCGGCGCGTGGTCATTTTGACAACCGGGGCAAGCTACTGCGGGACCAAGTCACCCCCATCTACGGGGACAGGATGAGCGCTGTAAGTTCTCCCATCATTTTATGAGTATAAAAACCATTCCATCGGTAACAACCAATCGGCAAAAGCGACAATTTTTAACGATAAGAAAGTGTCTTTAAAACCGGTCCAAGTCAAGGGATTAATAAATATAGACATAGTTTATTTTGAAACCTCTTTCAAAAGGAAAGGCAATATTTACCCAGATAAATACAATGACATATTAACAGAAACTTCGGGAAGCAGACAAAACCCAAAATAAGGTTTAAAACGTTACTATGAAGAAAGGAAAGTTATGCAAAGATAAGGACATGCGTCGCTCACTCATAGATATATATGCTGCTAGACTTCTACTGCTTGAACATATATGCAACACGCCGCGGTTTCTTGGAAGCAAAATGCTCAATAACGCGCTGATTAAAGTCATGCATCCCAGAAATAACGTCTCTGTGAATGGATAAAACAGCCAAGGAATTTAATCTATCTTGCTTCATTGTGTTTCTGAGATACGTTTTAATACGCTTCAGCGTGCAGAATGTTAGCTCTGCGTCGGCGGAAGAAATAGGCGTCGTCAAAATGATGTCCAGAAATTTTGCAGACGCCGCAAAGGTAGTTACTAGAGTGTTATCTATGAGGAACCCATAGAGCGCGCAAGTTGATGTGATGTTCAAAAAAATTTGATTGGTGTATATACATCGCAATTCATTTTCCAATTTACCCACGTTTATCATGGGATACAATTTGGAGACAGTAGCCAACAAATGGATGGGAAATTGACGTGCTAATTTTGAAAAATTTTTGGGGTTCATCAAAGAGAACGCGGCAAGGTGTTCAGTGCGCAGACGATCGCCTATTTGATTCACCAGAATGTCACAGCATTCCTTTGCAGACAAAATCAAACGCTGCGTTGTTTGCCCGCGGCGTAAAGAAGCACTCCATGTGTCGTCGTATTTTATTGTTTCCCGGTTACGAGATACAGCATCGCAGAAGTCTGAAATACACGACTGCACAGACGCTCCATCCATTAGCCTTGACTGCAATGCGCCGTATAATACATCCACGTGATAGAATATTGTGTAGAAAAAATGAAAACTCACCATCTTCTAGCAGACGCTTTAGACCTGCCGCCTCCCTCACAGAGCGTTCGTCCCAAACCGGAGAGCTCTGAATGCCATTGAAACACTCAATGAGCTCCTCACAGAGCGTTCGTCCCAAACCGGAGAGCTCTGAATGCCATTGAAACACTCAATGAGCTCAGACCTAATTTCGGACACGCCCTGCACCACGCGTGATTGAAAGTTCCAACGTGTTGGTGCACAAGCTGGGAGACGGCGGCTACATATCTGGCGAAGGAGGTCAGAGCGCTTCGGCGAAACGGAAAAAAATGAAGAAAACCCCGAAACATTTGCAAAAAATATACGGACGAGAGGGGTATCAAGACACATATTTTTAATAACGAGGTTAAATTGGTGTGCATAACAATGTAAAAAATGCGCATGAGGAAAATCTTCTTTTATATAAACTTGAACACCATGTTTCGACCCACTCATGACTGCCGCGCCGTCATAAGTTTGAGCTATCAATTTTGACTTCGCGTTGTAAGGCTGTAACACTTCTTTCAGTACAGCCGATATCCCGCAAGCCGTGCGATCAACGATTGGTACAAAGCTGTGAAATCTCTCGGTAGGTTTACCATCTTTCACAAACCGAAAAATCACAGCCAGTTGGGAAATGCACGTGATGTCAGTTGTCTCGTCAGACTGAATCGAAAGGAACTGGCAATTCTCAATTTCCAGAGCCAAATGTTGTAAATAAATTTTATACATTGAATCGAGCAAATCATTTTGGATATCCTTAGATGTCCCTTTCGAAACAGTTGCGGCATCAAGATGATCTCTCAATACTGTATCTAGGGATGCGGTGTATTCCACCATACTCAAAAATACCCCTCTATTAGAAGAGCCAGCCCGTTCATCGTGTCCACGGAGGGACAGCTGGTGACAACCAATGAACTTCAAAACATCTATCAATCGACCGAGAACATGGCGGTTTTTCTCGACGTTTTGGTTGTGCCGAAGAATAGAAACCGCGCGTCCTTCATCCAACTGTGCTGCAATATTAACATTTCCGAATGTTCGGTATTTTACTGCATTGTCCAGATGCCCCATAGAAGATTGATGATCCCTGGCACGCTCGGAAAGATGTTTAAGATCTCTAAAACCAAATTTACACCAACGTGAGTCACGGGCGGTAGCAAAAAGTAGGCAATAAAAACAAAAAAGTGCATTTTTGTCCTCGCTGTAACACAACCATTCGTGTTTTTTATACCAAGTTTCTGCGCAGAATGTACGCCGACGCTTTCCTCCGTCATGGGATTGTTCCAGTGAACAATTTTTTGGTTGATAAGGCCCAAGACGTTGTACCTCTAATTTTTGTTCCAGCGGCAGCTGCGAAAACGGAGTGCGAAGTAGTGCATCAACCTTAGGTCTAAGGCTAAGAAATGCAAAGCCGGAAAGAAGTGAGGAGCTCAAAATGAATGTGGAAAATCGAAAGCAAATGAACTAAAGGTCTCTAACTGATTCAAATAGCGAAACAAGCGACAAAAACGAAGGCGAGGAAACTATCAACTCTTCAAGCAAACAACGAACGAGAAGGAATGCGTGAATATGTCAATACGTTGTTGTAAGAAACGTCGGCATTGTGTCGTCATAATTTCGGGGCTAGCCCCGATGATTTAGTAAAAGAAACAGAAAACAAACGAGACAAACGCGGCGAGTGGAAGATAAAAGAGAGAATACGATATACGATGAGCAACCGGGGCAAAATCGGCGTCGCCCCGTCGACGTTCGGCGAAGGCTTTGCGAGCGAAAAATGAACCATGTCGGGAGAATATGGCTAGTGTAGACAGTCTGTGCAACCGATATTGAGGTATTTTTCGAATATTTTTTATTATACCGAAAAAACAACCGGGGCATTGCCCCGGTTGGCCCTATTGACGCGCCGCCACTGATAAATAGTAACAAATAGTTAGAGTGAAATATTTTTTCGTATATCAGTACAATCGCAAAACAGCATTATTTGTTGAGCCAGGAGTTTTTAGTGTTTTAGCATTAGAAGCTTGAGATGGAGATGGGTAGCATGAGCGCTCGAAACCGGTAATGTTGAAATTTTTTCAGCCAAAACTGTCTACTCGAGTGCGGCAGTTGTGCAACGATGATGTTGAAATTAACTCTTTAATACACGATGTAATGGATTTAGATGAAAAAATCATATTTGATAGAGTTAGGTGTGAAATTCAAGAAAACAACATTATTTGGTGTATTTTTGCTTTCTATTCCAATGAGGGGGGGGGGGTGTGTTTATAGGTTAATACCTCATTTTTGTCTCAAATTTCCTCCGAGTTCTGTGAATAAATTTCGTAATGACATTGGGCTTTTGACAGTCGATGGAATTTCAGGAAAGAGTTCTTTCCAAGCATGTTATTGTCAAATCAGTTAGTACGAATGACGTAATGAACTTTCCCGTCGTTGTTGATGAGCAATTCCGGTAATGCGTACAGGAGGATTTAATGACTTGGGAAGGAAATGAAATTTGTACAGAAAACATGAATAAATACAGAAATAAGAATAGTGAACTGCCGAGAAAGATAGCTGTATAGGATACAGCAATACACAGGAAAATGACTTTAAAATTGTTATCTGCTAGTATTATTGTAACAATATGTCTGACAATCAATGGAGCTGAAGTTTTGGCTGGTAAATTGGAATTTTGGGAATTAAGTGCGACAGAAGAAGGACAAGGTAAAACAAATTACCCTTCTTATAGGAGTTATGTTTTGTTTTTGATATGTGTCCATTTATAAACAGGAATTTTAACTAATTATGTATAACATTTGCATCAGGTCAGAAAAAAACACGAATATGAAATTGAGAAACAAGTTTTATTGTATATTTGTGATTTTGAATATTTTTTGTAGATTTGTAGTGATCGTTGTAGGTATCAAACGTAAATAGATTTCATTTTTTAATTCTGTTAAGAAGACAAACTTCTTAGTTCACCTAATCCTCGATCAATCATTAAAAAAGTCTTTCCAATTTGTTACGAGTTTCCGTTGTTTTAGAATTTGAAGCAGAAGTTGGAGGATTGCCAAGTTTACCGATTTTACCGGGTAAGATTAGAAAAATTCTGCTTTATCTGGATTATTGTAACAGTCATACAGTGATAATATTGCAATTATGATTATACTAAACTAAATATCTGAACCGAGTAAACATATGGCAAAACATATTATTATAATTGCATTTTTATCTAAAACGGTTTTAATTAAAATGTTGAATGAAGGAAAAACGAGTGGAAAAAGTAAGCATATAGAAAAGAGATGTAATTAAGGATAGCAATAGTTAAATATCGCACCATTTGTTTATTTGCCAATACTAAGGGAACTTGGATATTGTGTATTGAACTGCAGGTCCTTTCTCCTTGTTTACTTTCTACTTCGGATCCGTATGTGGTACTCACCACAAGGATGCTTGAACGAGATAGTAATAAAGTGATAAGTAAAAATAACATGATCTCTTTCAACGAAATAGTAAGTATATTTGTGAGCTTTCGTTAGATCATGGTCTAACTTCTTCAAACAATACAAGATATAACTTAATAACAACAATAATCATCAATCAATCTATTGTTGTTATTAAGTTATATCTTGTATTGTTTGAAGAAGTTAGACCATGATCTAACGAAAGCTCACAAATATACTTACTATTTCGTTGAAAGAGATCATGTTATTTTTACTTATTTGTTTATTGAACACGAAATAAATATATGAATCGCTTTGCTAAATTCTTGGTGTAGTTGGGTTGTTGATTTGGTCGACGTGATTGTTGTTGTTGTTCCTTTTGCCTTCTTCGCAACTTATTGACTTATTGATATCAAATCCAATATTTATTGATTGAAAAGTCATCAGAAGTACTTTTCTTTTTCTCAAACTTCTTCTGATTCCTACAGTCTCGAATACCTCACCCCCAATTTTGCACTTTTTATAATCTTCGGGAACATCGATTGCTGTAGTCAGTCATTTGTGACCATATATTGGAGCAATGCTCACCTATTTCCACTGTTCGACATTTTTGTGATTGTTGACTTTGGGTTCCATAAATTTCACATCATAATCTTTGAGTCAAAAGTGTGGGTTTTTTAAAAACACAGAATTCCCGAAAGAAGGAAGTGGAAATACGTAAAAGAAATTATGAGTAATATATATGACGCACGTGAATTTAAACATTTTTAATATAAATTTAGTTGCTGCAGGAACGATGTTATTGTAGAAGTGCATCTAGCGGTGTAAATATGAATTCGGTAACCAAGGCCCTAGTAGTGTCAATACTTGCTATTCTAAATACAAGATATAGGATGGCGAAGGCCGCTGAACCATTTGGTAATAATTTATATTGTAATTTGTAATCTTTAAAATTTATATATATATATCTATATATTATTTTTTATAAAAGTCCTGGGCACAACTTCGGGCTTTTTTTTTCAAATTCAACGGTTTAAAAGAAGATTCCACTGAAAAACGAGAATTAGTTCAGTGGTTTTGTACAAATAATTCTTTAAGGCAATCAATTTGGCGTATAGGTATTCAAACGTACAAAATAAAACTGTGTAATTTTAGTTTCAATTCGCATGTTCGAATCCCATAGCAATGATTGCTAAGTACTGGTCAACACTAAACCACTGGTTCATTACGCCACCCTTCCTTATATGAATCTATACATCTGAAACGATTAACTGGTTAGTCATTTTCACATGATTACTTATCGATCTTAAGATCGGTAAGTATGTTGATAGGTATTTGTCTGTTTGTGTGTTTATCTGTTAGACACTTTCGTATGTTACGCGATATCTCACGAAATCTCCTCCAAATTTTACATGTGCATTCATCATATATCGGACCAGAAGCCTATTGATTTTGGATGAATTATGTTGTATAATTAGCGAGTTATTAATTAATTAGTGATGGGACACATGGTGTCACTGAAGAGTACGAGCGGATGAATCGAAACCGCAGTTTCTGTTTTGGGGGATCCCCTAACTTTCGATCGATAAGTCTTTTGTCTCTGACCGATGTTCTCGTTATTCTGTTATTTAACCTCCAAAAATTCTTTTTGAAGTCTCTTTAAAAATTTCCTTTTTCAATAATTAACTACGATAAATTATCGTTTTGTAGCACAAGCGGGAGACTCCGGATCTGAATTATGGGCAGCAGGACAACAAGGTGATACTATCAAAATACTTGCTTTGTTTCAAATACGGAAGCACGATTGTGATTATGATGAAGTCATGTAATGATAACATCGTTTCTGAAATATGTTGCATTCTTCGCTTTAAATTTATAAAGGGTCGCAAAATAGCAATAGTTAAAATTGAGATCTCGGTCAGGAGATATTTTGCAGTAGAGCAGTTAGCCAATGTCGCAGATAACAATGCTAAAACGACATTCCCGTGATATATAGATAAATTTGATGTAATACAAAATTTACCATTAAAATGCAATAGCCACAACTAAACTACTATCTATCCTGCAAAATCTTGCCTTAAAATTAGCTATACAGTCTTTGACAAATGAAGTAAATCTAGTGAGGGATATTTTCCGTCTTCATTGATCAGCAACTCCGGTAGTACGCACAGGAGAATTTGTTGAAGGAAATAATGAAATTTGCACAAATATCAGAAAAAGCGTCAAAATTCAGAAATGTGAACAGTTAACTGCTGAGAAAGCCAGCTATAGCATACAGAGATAAATATTTAATACAGAAATGACTTTGAAATTGTTGTCTGCTAGAATTATTGTAGCAATATGCCTAAACATTAACGTAGCCGAAGTTTAGGTTAGAGACCAGAAATTGGGAATTCTCTGTGGGATGAAGATACTCCAGGTAAAACTCTTTGTCCCCATAGTTGTGGTGCTACATTTACGTTTTGTTTTGTTTCAATTTTGCTTACTAAAACGTCAGTTTTAACTAATGAAACTATACGGAATAACACAAACCAGTGTTACTGACAACTTTTTTAAAGGAAACCAGTTGATGAAAAATTATTAAAAACTGATAATTTCACACTTAGTACTTAATTCCTAGAGCATTATGCTGTTAATGTTTTATTGTCGGAATATTATTGCAATAATATGTTGTAATATTGTTGTTGTGATGCCGGGACAATGGGACGAAGCAGACCCAGACTTACCCATAGGTAAATTGGTGAAGTAGGAAATAAATTATTGGACACGTGGTGTTGTTAAATTGCTGTTGTTGTTGCTATTCTTGGTATTGATTGAAATAACTAGATTCCGTCATGAAGTAAAACTCTACTTTCAGTTTGTATTAAATCCTTATCGCATTTTTGCCAGCATTGCGAAAATTGTACGCGTGAGTTATTTTTTTGCTGAAAAATGTTCTGTCGATGATATCAACCGGTAGTACGCACAGGATTTATCGAAAGGAAATGAAACTTTACGGAATTGCACAAACCGGTTTTAGTGAATCAGTATAAAAGTCATGAGTTGATAAAAAAATTCATATTACTGATATGAAGATACTTAATTTCTAGAGCAATATGATGTTAATGTTGTGTTGTAAAAATATCTTTGGAATAATATGTTTGAATATTGCTGTTGTGAACTCCGAATGGAAAATAGCAGGCATCGATATACCGCCAGGTGAATTTATAAAGATGAAAAAACTTTTGATTTTCATAATTGTTGTTTCACTCTTATATACGAATTGGACGCTAACCGATTCTGTTCTCAATGTTGCAATAACTTGGTTGCAACATTTCGAACCCAAGCAAATTTTTAAAGTTTAATGTTCGATAAAGCAAAAATATTTCCTGTTGTCAAGTAAATGTTAAACGATTACAAATTAACCAACATCGCTGTACCTTTGTATTGGAAAAATTGAATAAAATAAATATTAACTATTTTGTATCCAGCAGGAGCGGCAGCATGGGCGAATGCGTTGTCTGGAACTGACGATTTTGATTACCTTTCACAAATAGCAAAAATACAATACGGCTCACCGCTAGATGTCGCCCTACAAAATCTCCGCACAGAAGGAATGAAACTTACACAAGTAGACCTAGTAGAATTGATATCGCCAACATCAGCAGGTATAGAATGTTATATTTCTGTGTCTAAAATCATCTTGATTTATTTTTGCTCCGTTATGAATGTAAAACTGCCAATGTAATCTACTAATTATCAGAAATTACAAATGAAATTATTAAAACCCCATTCTAAACTACAAGAGAGCTATGCCCAAATATATGGACACGTAGCGCCACCCAATGGCAATAATTTTGATGACGTCATAGCGAAAAAAAAGTAATAGCCTTCTGGAGAAAAAATTTATCTTTAACCACTGAAAAGCAATTGGTCCAGTATTCGAAGTGAAAAGCGATTTTTTAATGATAATGACGAAAGAAAATAACAATAACAACAAAATTTTGAAACGATCGTTATGGCCACTAAACGTGTCCAATAACGTGAGATCTACCCCAAGCTGGTACAATAGCGTTGTACCATAGAGATCTAGCGCACAATAGCGTGTAATCTATTGCACTAGAGGTCTATCGCTGCACTTTTGATCCCTAGTGCATATCACTTATTTCTATACATTTGATTAATAAGCGTTTTATAGCATGGGTCTGACCCAGTATGTTCCCCAGCTTTTTGTTTCAGGGGGGTGTTTCCCAATTTACGGGGTGGTAGATATTTTGTTATTAGTGATAAAACTATTTGTAACTCACAAAATTTTGTTATGTATTTGACTTATCATCTTCAGTAGAATATGAGCCACTTTCCAGGGTATTCATATACAATTTATTTACGTTAAAAATTTAAGTATGGTGTCACACCTAAAAATTTTAGGGGGGAGGGGAGCGGGGTTATTGTAGGGAAATTACTGGTCTGGCTTAAACTTTATCTCTGCACTCTACTAGGCATCTGCATTTGCCGGTAGATTTCATGCCATAGTAGCATCAACTTTTAATGGCATTTTATATTGGGCAGTTTGGATAACGAATGTTTCACGAAATTGAAGATTGACAACTTTTTTACTTATTTCATCAAGGCCAGTGGTTTTGGAACTTACAGAAAAATCATTTACAAATAACTGGGTGAAACCGCGGGTCGTAATAGGCATAGATAATAAATGGGACTGCGTTATAGAATTTGCAGCACAAAATCGCAAAGATATTGGAATCACCCACACATACCAGATTAAACTCAATTAAAAACTATTTTTGTGGGCCACACATCATTCAAAATTGGCACTTCTCCACGGGCCACACAATTTTTCCTTGCGGGCTGCATTTGGCCTGCAGATTGCACACCCCTGATCTAGGTTGTCTTATATTACAGTGAACGATATGATTACTCAGAAGCAAAAAATGGTTGAATACTCTACTGCTCTAAGGAACTTCAATTGCGTTCACTTCCCTTGCAAATATGATGGAAATTGTGAGCTTATACCACTCATTGATTTCTCCGACGAATTAAAAGAAAGCCTGAAGATACAGACTATGAACGAAATCAGCATCATTATGGGACAGGCTGAATTTTTTAACTTTTATAAAGAATTTGGAAGCACTGACCTTGGAACGCCCGAGGGCATTGAGACCGTTGTACATGCCTATTTATGGGATACTTCAGACACCATCAACCCTATGTTACTTAATATGCTGGCTTACACAGTTTCACCATGGATCAGCGACGACTGGATGCCAGAACTTGAAATTAATTGGAACACGAATGCGTGGAAGCTTATAAATTTCATCGAGTTGTTCATAGCTCAAAAGATCATTGCAATGAGTTTGTCAGATTTGGCAAGATATGAAAGTATTGAAACGGTTGCAGCGATGTATCAACTCGTAGGAAAAGCTATTCGTTGTTCCTGTGCTCTGGGATTTGGAGGAACACATTGTGAATTTTGTGTACTTACTGATGCTTCCTTAATAGCAGATAATGAATTTGAATATCATGGAATCAAACCGATTAGTGCTGAAGTTGGTTGATAAAATATGTTATAGCTGTTGGCCTGTTATAACTACGTAAATAAAACTTATCCCCCCAACAACAGACATTTTATATTCCAATTTGTGTTGTAATATGTTGTATCAGTTATTACTACATAAATAAACTATATCTAAACGTAATAAATGCAATATTTTAATTCTTTGTTCAATAAAATAACTAACAGTTGGGGTTACGCGAGACCAACTTATTTCCTCAATGCTTTTGCGCAAGTGGATCCGTATCCGTATAACGCAAGGATGCTGTCGCATTAGCAAGATTAAAAATGACTATTCTGTTAATTCAAGATTTTTTGCTACACACTAGCACACCGGTTCTCAACCAGTGGGTCATGGCCCACACCTGGGCCACAGAAGAATTTTTAGGCGGGCCATAAACCTATCAAAACACTGATTGAATGACGATGCTGTTTTTTGCTACTGAGTGCTAATGCTCATTTCAATCATTAGAGTGGAAGAGTCTATCTTTGCGAAAATGATTGTTTTTTTGTAGTTTCTCCCTTGCGTAAGAAAGTGAAAGTGCCACAGATTTTTATTGCGCAACAAAATTGAGTCACGATAAAACAGATAGAGAACCACTGCAATAGCACAACATTAAATCTGTTACGTTTCGTCAGACCCCAAAAGACATCTGTGCTAATGCACAGCAACACTCTTGAAAGAAATACCTTGAATAACATAGTATATGAAGCATGGTCGGATCGGATCATTGCCAAGCGATAAAATATGAATGGCATGACGCCATGAAAGCAACCACATCTTAGCGTTCCATAAACCTCATCTCAGAACTGTGAAAATATTTCAGAGAGTGTCAGCGACATCTAAAACCAGCCAGCCAGCTGTGAGTAAATTTTGAATAACGTCCATGACTAATGTTGATTTGTTTTGTGACAAGTTCTACAAGTCCGGGAAGAAATTTGATGCCCAATGTAAGGAAATACCATACCATCTCTTCACTCCAGCTGTACTCCTCACAAACTTTTTGCCGTATTAAATGTTAAGTTATGCACTTCCAAAGTGCGCAGAGTCTTGTCGAGTTTGGCATTCGTTTCATTTTACGCCTGCGCAGATCAATTTCTATTACCCAGTTTCACATGTGTATCGTTGACTTCTAAAAAATGAAGTATGATGTTGTTGGACTTGAACATCAGGTAGAAATAACAAGCAATCTCATAATTAAATTCTGCCAGTGGAACTAAATCATGGAGAATATCAAAAAGTTTGTTTAATTTGTTTCGAAAGAAAATGGAATGTTGTTTGGCATATTCAGAGCACTATACATTCATTTTAACTGCATTTTATGTTATCTAGTTTCCTATCTGAACTGATATTATAGGCTACATTGAAACAATTAAATGACCAGTGACACCCTATACTTAAGACTAAAACTGTGCGTACAGATTGAAAACGTATTGGGATACGCGATTCTCGTCACACTATTTGTATAAATTGTTTATAGAAGTTTTCATCATCAACTGAATGAAAGATATTTCGAAAGGCTTTCTATTAGTTCGTATATGTTCCAAGAAGACTTTTCGATTCACAAAAACAAAACAAAATAGATTCCTGAAGTGTGCTACACTAATTTGGATTATGAGAAGTAGTATATATAAAACGTTACCTAGTAATTCGCTTTCACACACCCAACCATAGTTACATAACATGTTTTTCGAACAAAACAAAATTAAAATATAAAATATATTTTGTTGCGATAAATTTTATTTACGTAGTTCCAACAGCCGTAACATATTTTATCAACCAACTCTAGCACCAATCAGTTTGATTCCATGATATTCAAATTCATTATCTGCTATGATGGAATCATCGGTAAGAACACAAAATTCACAATGTGTTCCTCCAAATCCTAGAGCACAAGAACAACGAATAGATTTCCCAACTAGATCATACACCGCTGCAACCGTTTCAACACTTTCATATCTTGCCAAATCTGACAAACTCATTGCGATGATCTTTTGAGCGATGAACAACTCGATGAAATTTATAAGTTTCCACGCATTTGGGCTCCAATCTAATTCAATTACTGGCATCCATCCATCGTTGATCCATAATGACATTGTGTAACCCTGACCACTAAGTCTAACATTGTTACTATTGACAGAAGTAGCCCATATATAGTCATTTACAACATTCTCTATAGCTGCAGGATCAGCGACAACGGTTCCAGACAAACTGTTGAAAAATGATTGAAAATCACTCAGTCTCATGGCCATACTGATTTCGTTGAAAACTTGACCTCTCAGTGATTCTTTTAATTCATCAGAGAAATCAATGAGTGGTATAAGCTCACAATTCCCATCATATTTGCAAGGGAAGTGAACGCAATTGAAGTTTCGTAGATTGGTAGAGTACACAACCACCTTTTGCTTCTGAGTAATCATATCAACTGTAAAGTAAGGCAGATGAGACAGGTCATAAGAAGACAAGATCAAGAAAACAATAATGTTCATTTTGAAAACAATTTTCATCAAAATTTACGTATGGAACATCAATAAATTTTTACTTTATTGTATGATGGTTTACAATTTATAATATTTATTATATATTATATTTATTTATACGAGCTATTGCTTTATGATATATACTCAATAATTACAGATGTAATGATAATTAGTTTTAATATGTGGCAACTATGGGTTAGGTTCAAAGGTCATTTTAGAGTTGTCTAGAAATTCCCGCTCTCAGATAGCGTGGTGTGTGCTTCTGTGTCCGACATGATCTGCGTATGATGCTTTGATTACCCAGTACAAGTTTTTGCAATACAACATCCTGACTTGTTAATCAGTCTGTCAGTGCTTTTAGAAGAAGAATCACACAACCCAGCGATGCATGAGAACAATCTTGGGCATCCAGATGTGTGTGAACTAATGTTATATGGAGATAACTAATTTTGTTCGCCTACTTAACATCAAGTTATGTAGAGGGACTGAAGCCTATAGGCAGAGGGTATATTCAATTGACTAACACAGACAATCCCCGAACTCGTAATAGAACTAGAATAAGGAAATTCGGAATGAAATTATGGCCTAACCTGATACATTTACTACGGGAATGCACAATCCTGGGGTCTGGTATAGTTTAGTACCACATGTACTTCTAGTTGTCCTGGCTCAACAATTTTTGCATATGTCAATCCTAACCCCCACCTGACTACGTCACCGAAAAATTACGTCATTTCGACGTCACAGTGGCGTAATAAGGCCTACCGAAGTATGCGGAAGGTCGTCCAAAACGCGCAGACGATCACCCGAAATCGACCAATCAATTTCTCCCGTTTTCTCGTCACAACGATCACGATAGGAGAGAGATCGCCGGCTTTAGCAAGTTTGTTATCGGCGGCGCAGATGTCATTTCGGGCGATATTAATTATACTTTGGCAATCCCTATGACGTGATGGGGACGTCGTAGTGACTTAATTTTTGTATGGCATAGTCAGGTGGGGGTTAGGAATAGCATATGCAAAATTTGTTATGCTACGCCCACCGGAAGTACTTGTGGTACTATACTAGACCCCAATCTTGTGTGTGCATACCTGTTGATGAGAACAAGAGCATGTCTGTAGGGATTATTATTAGTTAATTAGACCATATTTTTAATAGTAAGAAAAAAAGGAATTCCACTTAGGACAAGATTTCGTCTGAATTTGAAAAAGGTAGAAAAAATGAAATTTACGTTAAATACTTAATTGGCTTTCATAGGAATAACCCTTCAGTTAAAAACACGATATCTTGCCCTTAAGCAAAATAAACTTGTAAAATCCTGTTTTTAATCACTCGACCACTTACAGCTAACTATTTAATTGGCTACAGACATCCTTCTAAATCGTTTTACAAGAATTGCCGAGACTTAATTACGGCATTCTTACTTTATTTATTATAAACGATATCCACGTAAGAGCCAAACCCTAAAGGCATAACAGGCGTCTCGACTATTGTATATAAACGGACAATAATTCTTTAAATTAACTCACGGGTTTTGATCTTGATCTATATTCTGCTCTGTGTTGTCAATACAAGAATTATAAGGTTGGTGACTTTGTAATATATTCGTTGTCTGCTGGGTTAAGCTCTGCGCTAACTGAGTCAGAGGTAAATTGGAAGTCTGGTTTAAACTCTAGTTAACCGAGAGTTTATGCTTTTCACTAAGCTCTGTTTAGGATTGCTTTAAGATAACAAGCATCCTATAAATTTGGTGCCCTGAACAACTGAATGCAACCTTCTTGAGAGGAACAGATCAACGGAGGAACACAACCAGCAACGACGACAGATCAATGCACGGAATCTCAAAAAAATAGAGGAACACAAGATAAGTTCACGTTAATATTATATCCTATAAGTCGCATATACGGGTCCATGCTAATCTAATAGATCTCCTATCTTTCAACAGTTAACGACATTTTACGATTATCGACGAAAAAACAACTCTACGACATCGACACGAGGATCCGGATCAGCGACTATTGACGCGAAGAAGACGAAATCGCCTAAGGATATTTCTACGGACATTCTGTATTTCATTCAATTTACTGCATATTAATTTTGGTATGTACTGCAATTTTCTTTCCTATTTCTTTTCTTATAATCCGTATTCCCATGAGAGCTAGTGTCTTCCCATTTGATTTATTTAAAAAGGCCAAATCTAATTTAGCTCCAACCGATAAGAGTAGTGAATTACCTAAGCCAGAAGACGTATTAAAACCACCCTTTATTATTAAATCTCAGTTGCCCGATAATAATAATATGCAGTCAACTAAGCAGTCGCCTAAACCGTCGTCTAGTCAAAATTATGATCTATTCGAACCTATACCTTCGTCGTCGTCAAATAGGAAACCGTTATCACATTTTAGATATAATGATCGTGATAATATTAAAATCCCGCAATTTTGGGTTCACTCTCCCCTTTTATGGATTCGATGTGTTGAATCTGCTTTTTCTAGAGCTGATATTACATCAGAAACAAGAATGTTTGATGAAGTATTAGCTGTTCTTGATAGTTCAATAATTGAAAAAATAGGGGCGGATTTGCTAGACATAAGCGCTACAAATCCGTATACGGAACTTAGAGAAGCCCTAGTAAAAAATTATGCACCGACGGAAGACCAAATGATTTCGTCATTTCTCAACTCAGGGGATTTAGGTGACCAATTGCCGTCAGATTTGCTAAAAAAATTAAAATTACTTATAAATCCAGATCATAGAGGGGACCCTTTTGCTCGTGCTTTACTGAAAAAATTATTTTTGGAAAAATTGCTAAGGCAATGCAGTCAATTCTAGTTGCGTCGGACGATTGATAGTTTAGAAGAGTTAGCAGAGAAGGCCGATAAGATTTATAGAAATTCTAATAATTCACCTGATTCAAGTTATATTAAAACTCAGACCCAAAATAAGTTGATGGAAGCTAAAATTAATACGTTAACTGATAGTGTTAATGCCTTAACTAATCAGTTGCAAAACCAAACTTTAACTTCAAATAATACTGATATTAGAACTAAGTTTTATCCGAGGTATCCGAGATATAATACTAATTGGCAGCCCAGGGGACGTTTTCAATCGAACTTTAGACAGCCCTTTAATAACCATAGATTCTCAGCTCCAATAGATTTCAAAATTCACCTAGGAACGGTAATTTCAATTATCGTTATTCCAACCCAACACTTCATCTCCTAGCGGATGGTGTTTCTATCATTCGACTTTTGGTCGAAATGCTTTTAAATGCGAGCCTGGTTGTACGTTTCAGGGAAAAGGACTGGCCACTCAGTTTCGACGCTAACTAAGCGTGGCACATCTCACTCTAATAAGCGTCAATTATTTTTATACGATCCCGATTCCAATAATAAGTTTTTAATAGATTCGGGAGCTGAAATTAGTATTTTGCCATCAAGTAAATATGCCGTTCATAGGAAATGTCATAAAACTTTACAAGCATTAATGGTACTTCAATATCTACCTTTGGTAAATTACGTTTAAATTTAACTTTTAACCACGATGTACTTTACCGTGGTCATTTACGATAGCTGATGTGCCCATACCAATTATAGGAAATGATTTTTTAACCCATTATGGACTTCTAATTGATTTTAAAAATAAGGTTGTAATAGACCCACTTTCTCAAAACATTATAAGAACAACTACTGGTAATTTTAAATTCTGTTTCCGCGTACTCATCACCTAAGAATAATAATGATGATGAATATGAAGCCTTATTAAATAAATTCCCACAGATATTGATAGAAGACTATAAGTCACCGAAGCGTAAACATAATGTTAGTCACAGAATAGTAACAACCGGATTTCCAGTTCATGCGAAACCGCGACGTCTAGCGCCATTAAAAGCAGCCGCCGTTAAAGCCCAAATTAATAAAATGTTAAACCAGGGAGTTGTATCGCCCTCTAGTGGAGAGTGGTCATCACCCATCACAGTAGTCCTTAAGAAAAATGGGGATATAAATAACCCAGACCATTATAGGCTATGCGGGGATTTTAGATTACTCAACCTACAGACTAAGAAGGATACTTATCCTATACCCCATATTCAATCTTTTACCAATGAAGTTAGGGGGTGTACTGTTTTTTCAAAAATTGACTTAAAATCGGCTTATTTTCAAATTCCGTTACACCCGGATAGTCGTGAAAAATCTGCGATTACTACGGGGTTTAACAAGGTTAAATGGAACGTCATGCCCTTCGGCCTTAGCAACAGTCAGGCTAGCTTCCAGCGGTTAATAGATGATGTTACTAGGCAATTAACTAATGTATTTGCATATGTTGATGACATTCTTGTATATAGTAAAACTGTAGACGAGCATAAGCAACATTTGCATAAATTATTTGAAACTTTAAATGAATATGGCCTAGTAATTAACAGAGAAAAGAGTTCATTTGGAGTTGATAAGCTAATCTTTTTGGGTTTTTTAGTTGATAAGGAGGGTATTAAACCAATGGAATCTAAAGTTAAAGCGTTAAGAGAATTTCCCATACCTCAGACAAAACGGCAGTTACGATCGTATTTAGGCGCCTTCACGTATTATCAACGGTTTTTACCCAATTGTGCTTGTATTTTAGCTCCTTTACATAAACTAGCAGCCAATTATATTTCTAAAAATCAGCCTGTAATATGGACAGCCGACACTAAATTAGCTTTTGAAAAGTCCAAAAATGCTCTGAGTGATTTTATTATGCTTAATCACCCGAAACCGGATGCAGAACTTTCCATAGCCGTCGACGCAAGTCTAACTGGTGTTGGCGCTATCTTACAACAAAAGATAGGAGAGCACTGGGAACCTCTCTCAGTTTTCAGCAAAGCTCTCAATACTGCCCAGCAAAAATATTCTACATTTGATCGAGAACTTCTAGCAGTTTTTCTAAGTATTTCGTCACTTTCGCTACTATGTGTCAAGGTCGGGGAATTCTTTATTCTTTCCGATCACAAACCTCTTTCTTTTGCTCTGGCCACAAAAACATGGAGAGAACTTCACCTCGGCAAAGCAGACATCTAGATTTCATCAGTCAATTCACTTCTGATATCAGATATATACCTGGTTCTGCAAATATCGTAAGCTGATGCTTTATCCAGATCAACAATTGGCAGCGATTTCGATCTTTCTCCTTCTCTTTTCTCTTACTTCTATCGCTCAAGAGCAAAACACGGATCCAGAAATACAGGCATTTGTTAAATAATCCCATGAGTTTACAATTAGGACTTTGTTGATACCTCAGTTCCAGCTTAACTTTAATTTGTGATTCTAAATTACCCAATAAGAGACCAGTTGTACCTAAGAAATTTAGGCAAAAAATTTTTGACACTTTGCATAATCTTAGCCACCCTGGACTTAGAGCTACTCAACATTTAATTCCAAGCTTAGGTATGCATGGCCAAATATGAATTCAGATATTAGGAAAATGTGTCGAGCTTGTATTCCATGCCAGAAATCTAAAATAACTAGACATACTATTTCACCCTTACAACCTATTTTAGCTCCCAATAAAAGATTTTCAGAAGTAAATACTGATATAATTGGACCTTTGCCAGTTTCGAACGGTTATTCTTATTTATTAATTACGGTTGATAAATTTACCCGTTGGGGCCGAAGTAACGCCAATGCGAGATATAAACTGCCGAAACTGTCGTTAAAACTTTTCTTTATCATGGGTAAGTAGATTTGGATCTTCCAACTGTAATAACTACTGACCGGGGTGCTCAATTTAG
Source organism: Styela clava (assembly GCF_013122585.1). Taxonomy (NCBI): domain Eukaryota; kingdom Metazoa; phylum Chordata; class Ascidiacea; order Stolidobranchia; family Styelidae; genus Styela; species Styela clava. Next base: position 18,542,097 of record NW_024102826.1, on the reverse strand, counting down.
AAGTTCTTTGTGGGACAAAATGATAAATTTTTAGGAAGTCAGCATATATGTACTACAAGTTATCACCCTTGTAGTAATGCAACTGCTGAGCGACCCATTAGACAAATTAAAGCTTCACTTATGGCACAATGTTCAAACAACCATGAGTGGTATCAAAATTTAAGTTTAGTTTTGTTAGGGATACGTACTGCAATAAAATTAGATTTAAGTTTATCCTCGGCGGAATTAGTATACGGATCATCCTTACGTTTACCTGGGGATTTTTTTTCAAACAATATAAACCTGGACTTAGAATCACCTAATGAATTTATAGCGCGTCTTAGACAATTCGTCCAAGACTTAAACCAACAAACCCAAAGAATACCAGAAAATAGAAAAACCTTCATATTTAAGAATTAAAAGATTGCACACATGTATTTTTACGTGTTGATGCAGTTAAAAAACCTTTGATACCGCCTTATATTGGTCCATTCCAAGTGTTAGAAAAACATGCAAAGTACTATAAAATAGAATATTAATGGTAATCCTCAAACTGTTAGTATAGATAGAATAAACCGGCGCATATCGAAACAGAACTAGAAATACCAACTGAGCCGAATACTGAAACAGCGTTATTGTTTTTAAACAGGCCTGAACCGCCAACAACAACGCGTTCCGCAGAACGACACGCCACAACCGCCAGCATGATTACGCTTATTATTAGTTTTCTCGTAAATGTATGTATATATTCTTATGCTTTCCTTTTAACTCACCTAGCCCAACAGTGTCAGTGAATTTTTTGTGATCCAAAAGTACCCGTAGCAGAATATGCCATACCGGAAACCACCAAATTGTAAACGAAATACTATCACCCGCGTAGATTATTGCGATGCCACGGTACATAAATTATCTTCAGCAATACACTAATATTACAGTGTTATGTCTGCCAAAAATCTGTCACAGAATGGCAGGCAACTAGATTCTTTTTTGGTTCAATTTATGACAAATCTAAATCTTATATGGCCGATCCTCCAACTTCTTTATATTGTCAAGATTGGGTTCATTCTCTCAAAGCTGAAAATATTGGTGATTTGAAAGTAACCTCAGAAAATACTTGGTTCTACTGATAATGAAGTAAAATACGAATATAATTGGCCAACAACCACAACTGGGAAAATTTTTAATGCACATTTGGCTCTTACAACAATTTATTATGACCATATAAAAGGTATTCTTTTAGCCCATTTTCAGGATTATCCACTTGCAGTATTACTTCCGGATCTTGTACTGTAGGTACTCAAACAATTATTTGGAAAATTACCCATTAATAGATTGTCCCCCTTTTAAAAATTTCAATTCGAAAATGGCATTGCATTATAATGCGTCGGGTGACATTTACCGATTAGACTTTCCGGAATTGGGAGCCAGCATCCACCAATGGGGTTCATGTGGTGCTTATGTTCAAGATGTTTTAATACAAAAGCATTTTGTACAAATAATGCACTTTTATTTGAAACTCACAAATGTTCTTCATTGAAAGCTGCTGGTTTCATCAATTCTAAATACCCAAAACTTAAGTATAATTCCGTAGTGGTAGATTCTGTTTCTAGCACTCTGACTGGCTTATTCAGGAAAATACTGACAGGGTAACCGAGGTAATTGTTAATATATCATCAGACATCAATTACCTCGAGTGTCAACTGGAAAGTATTCTAACCCGAATATACAAAACTCTAAGTAAACAATATCCAGGTCAAATTTTAAATGAAAGTGTTAGGAGGCAAACATGCTGCCTATAACGGTAGGGGATATCCTCACAGAAAATACACTGTGAGCAAATAAACGTTACTATATTACGATCACTATATTATAATAATACTTATGCAACAAGGCCACTTGTAACGTTTCTCAACAAAATAATGTTACCATAGTTGCGCAGATATTTACAGATACGAATGTCTACGCAGGTATACATTTTTTTGAAAACTTCGTCTCCGACGAACGTTTACTTTTGCAATCAATGGGCGATACTATACGTATATCAATTACACGCTAACTCATACAAATGCCCACATACAATCTCTAAGGCCTTCTTTAACCAAAATCAACGAAACCTTTAAACCAATGGAATATCAAAAGATATTCCAAGATATGCCCCACGGAGGACACTCAGGCTTCGAAGATCTCAATAATATTCTAATTTCGATCAATCACCTGAACTTGATCAAAGAAAAGATATTATTGGATCACAAGTCGTCCTCCGAAACAAATACAAACAACCAATTCACTACAACTAAAAACAAAGTTGAAGACAACTTTTGGTAAACGCTTTATCATTTATCGTCATCCAATTTTGTCGGCCTTTTCTACATGCTGAGCATGGCATTTAGGAATGTTTGGGGTATTGTATTGACCATACTCGTCATAAAGCGTATGATACCAATGCTCAAAACCTCGTCAACGCCTGTATATAACAGAGCTAGACAATTTTGGATGAATTTTAGAAACCCCGCTCAGGAACTTAATCCTGTAGAACCTTGCCAAACGTAAATGGAACAAATAGAGAAGACACTGAGACTGCTTGTACCTATACATGCCCCCCATACTTCCAATAACCTACCCAATCTATACCCCAATCTTCCTTCTTGAAATTTTCACCTCTCTTCGGGTGACATGTTTTTCTTATTTACATTGTATTGTATCACATATTTTGTTTGGTGAATATACACTTGAATAAATATTTAAAAAAAAAAAAAAAAAAAAAAAAAAAAAAATATGAAAAAAAAAAAAAAAAAAAAGTATATATTGGTTTATTGATATCATTTTATTATGTTTTTCGTTATTCAAATTTAAATTAATATTTCATCATCAGGGATAACTTTAAATCACTCAATTTATGACGTTATAATTTCAATTTTACGATATATTTTCAATTTCACTTACAATTTTATGTTTTTCTCTTTGTTATTTTTTAGAAATCTGTACAATTTTTGACACGTTTGTTATGCCGAAACCCCGAACTCCGTTCTTTAGGGCCGAATTATTATGTAGGGATTATTATTAGTTAATTAGACCATATTTTTAATAGTAAGAAAAAAAGGAATTCCACTTAGGACAAGATTTCGTCTGAATTTGAAAAAGGTAGAAAAAATGAAATTTACGTTAAATACTTAATTGGCTTTCATAGGAATAACCCTTCAGTTAAAAACACGATATCTTGCCCTTAAGCAAAATAAACTTGTAAAATCCTGTTTTTAATCACTCGACCACTTACAGCTAACTATTTAATTGGCTACAGACATCCTTCTAAATCGTTTTACAAGAATTGCCGAGACTTAATTACGGCATTCTTACTTTATTTATTATAAACGATATCCACGTAAGAGCCAAACCCTAAAGGCATAACAGGCGTCTCGACTATTGTATATAAACGGACAATAATTCTTTAAATTAACTCACGGGTTTTGATCTTGATCTATATTCTGCTCTGTGTTGTCAATACAAGAATTATAAGGTTGGTGACTTTGTAATATATTCGTTGTCTGCTGGGTTAAGCTCTGCGCTAACTGAGTCAGAGGTAAATTGGAAGTCTGGTTTAAACTCTAGTTAACCGAGAGTTTATGCTTTTCACTAAGCTCTGTTTAGGATTGCTTTAAGATAACAAGCATCCTATATGTCAATTAAATTCATTTCTGAAAGTTGTGTGCCTTCTGTGCGAAGATTTGTCAGAGCTTCATTTAAAGGTGAGCCATATTGTATTGCTGCTATTTGTTGAGCATAAGTCAAATCAGCAGCTGTTCCTAGCTTCTTGCTCCAGTCGTCCGGCACAGCAGGTGCTGCTGAAATAAATAGTAAATATGGTAATTTGCTTTTATTTTTAAACATAAAATAGCTAAGAGATCACTTCATTTATTTATCTAAGTATCAGAACGTATCACTGGGCGGACAAAATTTTTCCGTGCTGGCAATATTTAGAACTTTCAGTTGCCGGTCTAGGTCAGTTTGAAAAGAGCTAGCAACTCTAATGCACAGATTTATAGAGCAAATGGAGCCATAACCGGTTACCGACTAAGTTGTTCCCGCAAAATGGCAAGGACTACGGCATTCATTTCACATGTAATTGTTCTCTGCAGGATTTGAACCCGCGATTTTTTATGTTTACTTGGCGGTGCGATCTATATTGCAAACGCAATATTCAGTATTTTTATATGGGTTGATCTTCTGTATGTTTTGACATACATCCTAAATATTACAAGTTGCAATAGAAAATTTTACCTAACTTCAACAGGCTCCGCTCTAATTTTAGGTGTAAAATATAAGAATCTTTATTTAAAATTGTAATCATGTATATGTTGGCATGTTTATTTTCGTCTATTTTATTGAATGCACCCAGGTCTCGGTAAATTAAGTTACCTTCACATGATCATGTTCTCAGTTAAAATGCAATAATAGCCGTACGTATTTGCGATTTTTCTATCATCGTATATGCCATATGGTATATTAAACAAGAGAACATTGCAAAAATATATGAACACAAAGGCCAACACTAAATATCTTGCACAAAATTTCCCCAAAAATCATGTCCTGTAGGACGCGGTAACTGCGGAAGGCCTGCAGTAACGGTACACGGACTGTTCTGGCCTTCAATGTCCTGTGACGATGATGATTCGTGCGTTCAGTCTCAATATTGAACGGAATATCAAATGTTTCAAATCACAACTGTAGTATCAAATCTTTTACCGATTTACGCTGAGCGCGATATCCGCTGATTGCGATGGCGAAACCGACACACGGTGCGTAATTTTTAATTTGGATGACGTCATCACACAAAATTTCAAAGCGATAAACGAATTAAACGGAGCCCAGAGAAATTTTTAAAATAAGTAAAAGCAATAGCCTTCTAGCGACAACAACAATCTTTATTAAACGAATATTTCAAAACAAATGGCCCAATAGTTCAGGAATTTTTTTTCACAACCACTAGCTAAGAAAGAAGAATTCTAATAACAATATAAGGTACTCCCGTAGTATGTGAACCAATATGGCGGACACCAGAACGTAGTATGTGTACCAGGTTAGGGTTAGGCCATCATTTTATTTCAATTTTCCATTTTTTAGTTCTATTACGAGTTCGGGAACTAGCCTGGTGGCTCCCGTAGTATTATACCTGAAATTGTGGCCTAACCCTAACCTGGTACACATACTACGTTCTAGTGTCCGCCATCTTGGTTCACATACTACGGGAATACCTAATATAATAACAGAACGATCCACAGGTTCACTTCGTGCCAAACAAGAGAACAACGCGCAAATATATGGATACGGCGATATCGGGACCGTTACAAACACACGCCATTCGGTAAGCACAAGTTACCCGGTGCGATGGCACAGTGTTTTGTTCATGACGTGTATTAATCCGGGAAAGATTATGATCCACTGAAGAGGATATTTTAAAAATATATACGTATATATATTTAAAAAGTTATAAGCCACAGCATTCTAGTGAGCACTTTCATAATTAGATCTTGAAAAGTAGAAACTAATAGGTCCAGTTAATAAGAATCATACATTGTAGAAAGTCTATGCATGTCACTTTCTTACATACATAGTTCATTTTCTCGTGATTTACGTTTGTTATGTAATAAAATTTTACTGAACAATCAATTTTTTCTGTAATCACCACATAAGAACCGCAGCCACGATTTTGTTTTTGAAATCGAGTTTGTATAAAGTATTGTCATGATCTTCTTTTGAGTATTGTCTCACATACTGAAATTGATTTAAAAGTCATTGTCCGATTTTACATCGTTTCTCATTTTATTGTGTTCTTTTGACTGTTTTTGCCAGACGGGCACGTACTTGTACGTTTTTAACTCTTTTATTAAGTTATGCCCGTATTCCAGGTCGTCTGCATTTTGTTTGTCCGTTTGTTGTTGTTTTGTTTCTTTCAGAGTGACCAAAATAAATTGATTGATTGTCTCAATAACAACAGCACGAACAACAACGATTAATATGCCCGTGCAAAAGTATATTGGTTCAATTTTAATTTCCTATATTAGACTGGTATAGCTCTGAAGTCTGGGTGATTTTTTCGTTCTTTAATATTTTTTGTGAATTTTATGTCCAGCGCGAGTTTTTCTAGTGTTTATTAGAAGCCTTCTGTAGTATTACCTGCTGCTTCTTCCCATCCTCCGAATGTTCCTCCTTGTTCAGCTAGAAAGATAATTTTTATGGTAATTTGAGAAATTGCCGTTTGAATTCGTAATTTCTCTTTATATCGGAGAGATGAAAGGCCGATAAAACGATCTACCGTCCTGCCAAGCCTGGTATGGGAATGAGAAATTGATATATAGCCTAAGACCAAAAGCATATTTTTGGTAGGACTCTTTTGCTTTCGAACAAGCCCCAACACAATCGGCCCCTGATAACTAACGACGCGTTAGTAGCTACTAATATTTGGAAGGAGCGGAATTTTTTTGTTTCGGCAATGCTAACTCTATTCATTGTACCCAAGGCGGTGTGGTCGACACGCGATTTGAACCCGGAATTTTATCCTGTAATGTCAGCTAAGTTAGGCCTAACGCGCTACACAATTTACACAGGATTCCAACACGCGAACCCAAATATTATCTTTGAATATTAATTTATATTACAAATGCAACATTTTACCAAACGGAGCTGCCGCCTTTACCATTCTATCATTTGTGTTTAGAATCACTATCAGTAACGTTTCAAGAAGATAAATTACCAAACTCATTTTCAAACCATCAAATAAAACCTCTAAGTCGTAGGGTCTACAATGACATTTGATCAGGAGATCGCAAATTTATATCGAAAAATTCTCTATTCCTGTGCGTATGCCTTATTCATAACTTCTCTTGTATATCCCGCTTACGTCACGAGTGAATTTCTCTTTTCCGGTGTGTCGAAATATTCAACTCAAATTATTAGTTGCAATTTTTGGTTGATTTGCGCGAACAGAATCAGGTATTTTGCCATGAAAATAGATTTAACAAAAGAACATTGTGCAGATACATAGACAATTTTTCAAAAAAATGAATGGAGCTTTATTATTGTTACCTGCTGGTGCCCCCTCTAATACAAGTCCTCCGACTGCCCCTGCTAAAGCGATAAGGTATTATGATAGTTAGAACATTTTTCATTGATAAAAGATTATATATTATTTGTTTCTGGATAACCCAGGTCAGGTATGGTGGTCAAGATACACTAACTTAGACTGGAAACCCGTAACCGACTAGTGAACAATTCATTTGAACTCGAAAATAGGACTTAATATATAATATTCCAATATATTTACAACATGCGAATCCGAGTATTATATCTGAATAATAATTTATATCACAATGAATGCAACATATTACTGAACGGAGCTGCCGCCTCCACCATTCCATCTTTCGTAATTAGAATCCCAAATAAAAACGATACAAGGATTTTGGTTGCTGAACTCATATTTAAGCCGCCTAACGACTTCTCTACAATGATATTTGATCATAAGCTCCCAAATTGATATCACAAATATCTCAATTCCTATACGTCATTCATATTAATCATAATTTCTCTTGCATATCCCGTTTCCCTCCCTAGTAGATTCAGCTTTTCCGGTAAATCAACGCCTTTAAACTCATATTTATTGTTTGCAATCTGTGGTTTTAAAGATCAGGAATTAAAAAAAAACATTTTGCACGACTCGAGAATCAGTCTTATCACATCCGTTATTTTCCAATAAAAGTAAACCCAACAACAGAACTATGCACAGATGAATAGACGGGACTTAGCCTATTGGGTAGCCAATGCCATTGCGGTCCTTTCAAAAATAATGCCTACTTACATATTAGTAACAGCTTGCACATGGCCTGATTCGGTGCGGAAGGCGTAAAAACGTCGTATATGAAAAGCACGTCAGTCGTGTGCGAAGCGTGCTCCGTTGGTGGAGAATCCGCGTTCTGACGCAACTTTTTTTTTGTAACTGGCAAGATTCAGCGTGACAACCGACTATAATTTAGGGTGAATGCAGATGAGATTTGAAACACTATAAAATTGTAGATCTCAAGAGACTGTACCATATGTAAATATTGGAATTTGAATCCGATTGATACGTAGTTTAAGAGAAAAACACTTTTATTTCAACAACAACACAATGAACAATCCTATTTAGCGAAACTAACTATAGGCCCATTTTCTGCCGTGGAATATTTTCCCTCTGCTTCCCTAGTTTCGGGCAAAGCAATTTTGTTTGGAAATTATTATATCATCGTGGAAATTTCATAATTATTATTCCGCAACTGCAGGAAAGCATACTGTACTCAGTATTACCTGGCCAATGCTCCAAGTCCGGCGCCTGCCTCTGCTACTTCGATAACTTATGGTATTATACAAAGTTGTCACTGAGAAATTTTTTATATTTCTTCCAAAGAGATGGATACCAGATTGGGCATGGAATAAACTAACTAGATAATTCTCACAGATCATGGACAGTGGCAAAATCCGTAACTGATTAGTTGGTACTTAATCCAACCGTCGACTCAAAAAAGTTTTATATTAACTCGTTATTAATTGTGCCCACGGAATTTGTTCAAAAGTAATAAGGGGTGACATTGTGCGAGTGTTTTGAATGTTTAGGTTTAGGACGATATGCCATTGAAAGACTTTACTGGAAAACAATTAAATTTTTATCATACTATAAAGGTGTATTATACTTTGTCGGACCAAAAGGCCTTATACACGTATATTTCTAGGTTTGAATACTGCTCGTTTACAACTACTGCTTGAAAATCTAACTTTATTTAATTATTTGCCAAAAACGCACTATATACTAATTTTGTTCACTTTAATACAGAAGGAAAATCTTTTTCTACAAATTCAGCGAAAGTAGACATGACATATTTAACTCCAATCCAGGTTTTCAAGTTAAATCTAAAATCTCTTATAACGTATCGTTACCAAATTAATACACTCATACATATATTACCAACGAGGTTTGCCGACTCTGCCACGCTACTTTCTGTAATTGTCATCGCAAGTAATAACATTATCACGATTTTAGAACATAACGTTACTGTACTCATACTTTGGCGGTCAAATAGCTACAATAGTATCTAAGAAAGCCGACAAGTGTTAGTATCAAACTTTAAATGTATGTAGCTACTGTTATTATACTTGAACCAGCAATATCTCTCTGCAATATTACAAGGTAGCCGCTAGAAAAACAGAAAATTTGTCAAGCAGCTATTTTTTTTCACAAAGAATAACTTTCACAAAGCTTTTCAAAGGGATGGGTTATATTTCGTTCATAGATGCTCAAAATATTGTCCGTGGACTTCAGAGCAGTGTCTCAACCTAGAAGTCCAAGCTTGTGTAGCGTTTTGAAGGTTAATTTGTGGGATATTGTTCCAATTCAACCTAGACCTATATACGCATTTTATTCGTGATCTCATCTGATCTTGAAATTTTATGCCTTCCTAGCAGCCACCCTGCATATGCTCAAAAAAGCAGATTTTATGAATATTTCAATTTTAACGCGCCATACATATTACTCATAATTTCTCTTGCATATTCCGATTTCCATCCTGATCGCACTTCCCAAAAATCGACATCAACTTAAAAATAATTGCATGATTTGCAATTTTTGGATAAAAAAATCAACTATTTTAAAAAATTTCGGGTATCATGAATAGTCTATTCATATGATATTAAACCATACTCCCACCAACTTCTGCTTAATACATAACCCATCTGAAACAATTTTGAGCAAAGGCGTGTAAATATATATCCCATCATTTTTTTTATTTTTCATCTACCGTATTCTATTTTTCATCCCCTTTTTTATAGCATCACTGAAGAATGGGTGAATGGCAATATACATTGCACATTATTTTATTTTAAACCAGAACTTTTCAAACTTTTTAGACCGCGCGCCCGTTTTAGAATTTGTTAAGTCTCGCGCCCCATCTCAGAAATAGCTATATATATATACCAATGAGCTACAAATAACAGATTGTAAGACGGAAGTATGCGACATTCAAAAAACACGTTGAAAATATTTAGATGGAACATAAATAGTAAAATAAGTTTCGAAATGTAAATATCCAAAATAAGGCGGACAACATCAAATCTAACAAATATTTTTATTTTTCCATTAGCTTCACGCCCTCTCAAAAACGCGTCCCACTGTTTGAGAACCACTGAACTATATCAAATTTTATTTCAAGACGATGTCTCTGCTTACAATATCATCATTTCAAAGTACTGTTCCTCTCTAATATTTGTTTCAAATTGCAGCAAAAATTAACCATTATTGGTGTCACCTGCTAGTCCTGCCCCGCCGAATCCCAGTGCTATGGCAGTATCGCCCGCATGTGCTTCTAATGTCGCCGCATCTCCCGTTTCTAAAACGAAATGCACATACATTAATTTGCAACTTCAATTCTTTGAGTGGTTTACAATACCTTGGATCACACTATCTAAATCTTTCATCGACCAAAGTTTTTAAATATGGTAAGAAAGTAAATCACCTAGCTTTTCTTCTAGCCAGTCTGGGAACCAAATTATCCCCCCGCAAGGTACAACATAAATATTCAAGAATGCCAATGCAATAACATTCGAGAAATTCAATAGAAACTCCATGTTTCTGATCGCATTATTTAACACCTATTCACAGTAAAACTCTCCTTATATTTTATCTGTTTTGTTTCCGGACGGTCTCACCACTTCCCTATTTATTCAACCAATCCTGCACGCATTGCCGGGTTCATATCACCAGCACGTCATAAAATATTCATAGAAATATTTTTGACATAAAGAGCGAGGTTTTATGGTAACGACTATTCGTGAAAGTTGCTTGCTCGCCAGTATGATTTGCTCGCCATCATATTGCTAACTAAACTTCGTAGCTTTGAGTTGGGTTGCACGAGACTAACTCCCTATCCTTCCTCTACGCCTTTATGCTAGTGTATCCTTATGTGTATACTGCAAGGATGATAAACATGATTATTCTATCCAATTTAAGAGTGCAGCAGGACTCTTTAATAGGATAGAATAAACTTCACAGGTTCGCAAATACGATCCACCCAATGAACTGCAAATTACGTGCAAATATTTATCCGTGGTTGTTATCACCATTGTAATCCACTTATTCGATGGTCGTTTACGGCCTTGGGATCTTTTGTACAAAGCCCCGCAAAAACAAAACACCCGTGACAACACTCAAAATAAGAAAAATACCAATTATTCAGAAAATGTTAGGAATGCAGATTATGATAAAAAAATTCAAATCAGTCATAACCCCAACTGGATAATTATTAATCTGTTATTTATAAACGTCGCGTTTTTTATTTTATTTTTCAAATCTCACATTCTTGCATTAGTGGCGGTGGCTTTGTACAAAAGATCCCAGTCTTGTCTCTTTCTCTATACATCACTAATGTTTAAGTAGTTAGCTATTTTTAAATTGGCCATAAACTGCAAATCCGGCGTCAGTCGGCATTTACTGGTGTCTTATGCATCACTGTGATTTTATACTTCTTCAGTGTAACTATTGGCTCTTTAGTAAATTTGCTCAGATATATATGTGTATTCTTCACTTCTGATTGGGCTAGCAAGATCTTGTTTTGGCCAACCTTTTTAAAAAATAAATTGTGAAAAGCATTATATTTGGCTAACTGTCTGCAAGGTTTATTCGGTTTAACATGCGCAACAACAAGAACATGAATAACGAGAATATCGGTTGGAAACCGAAGACTTATCGATCGATAGTTAGGGGATCCCCAAAACAGAAACTGCAGTTTCGATTCATCCGCTCTTGTAACTTGCGCACTGCGCATCGCACACACACACTCGGCGGGTTTCGAAATTCTCTCGCTTTACAAAAATCTAGATCACTATATCAATAATTGATTGATAACTAGCTGATTATACGACATAATTCGCCCGAAATCAATAGGCTTCTGGTCCGAGATAAGATGAATGCACATGCAAAATCTGGAGCAGATTCAATCTCGCTTTCGTGAGATATCGCGTGCATCTAACAGACACACACACAGACAGACAGACATACATACAAATACCTATCAATATACTTACCGATCTTAAGATCGATAAGTAATAATCAATTGTTATGCAAACAACCCATATTTTCAATTTGGGTCTAAAACTATGATTGTCTTACAGCTCACTTTTTATTTTTACTTTCCTAGTCATCATTGCATGCTTCCGCACAAATATTTATTCGGAATAAAACGAAGTACCATACATATTAGTATTACCTGGATCACCCACAAATTTCCAAACTTCTTCCTCTACCTCTTGAGCTGTTAAAACAAAAATTACTTGAGGCGATATAGAAAATCTCCAATTAAATGGGAATTTTCATGATTATCTTGAAGAGGTTGAAAGGCGATTTGGACAAACGAGAATCATGCCATATCGTCTGGCTAGCCGCCAGAAGAGAGACAGTAAATTGATTTACCTCGGTTTATCATCAATTTAAACTAACCAAGTATTCATCTGAAACTACGACAAAGCTTATGCCTAATATATATTACCTTGTGCTGCCGATTTCACATCAAATCCTGTGACAGCTAAAACGAGATATATTTATTTAAGTTATACCTTAAGTATATTTCCCAATGCCCAAGGAGTAAATTTACCCGATTTTGAGAACATCTGACTTACATTAATTAACACTCACACCATTAGAATATGAAAAATATATGGAGAAACATTCACCTGCCCAACTAAGACCAGCGTTTGCTGCAAATAATGTAGAAACCATACATAAAACACTCATTATACCAAGTAAAGTGTTTTCCAGTGCCATATTCTTGTTCCTCCAGTGACTGTGCGCAAATGAAAAAGTAAAATCAGCAATAATGCTATGAATGGGCACGATTTAAAGTCCGTAATATCTTCCGGTTTTCTTTAAACGCCTTTCCGGGTAAAACTAAATTGCAACTCACGTGAGAAAGTATCCGAAAGAACGACCCCATATCCTCATCGGTATTTTCAGCATTACCGCTAATATATAATTTCATGACCAAAATCAATTTGTTCTATTGGTTGAAACGAAAACTTCTCCAACCGCCACTAAACACTTGACGCGTTTTTCACGCGAGTGTGGCCGATTTGTCCGACGTGAAATACGCACAGCGGTGATTTCTTCAATAACAATGAAAAGGTGTGGAGACGCCGGGGATCGAACCCGGGGCCTCGCGCATGCAAAGCGCGCGCTCTACCACTGAGCTACGTCCCCAACGAGGTAACTCGTATGGGTTATTTCATGTGATAGTTATCGTTATCATTGTTATTTCTTCTGTGATGATGGATCAATCGAATTTGGACTACTTACTATTAAAACCAGTAAAATTAAATGAAAAAAATACACTGGTTGAAAGTACGCGAAAGACAATTTGAATGAACAACATCAACCAAAACAGCGTGGAGATGATGAGGATCGAACCCGGGGCCTCGCGCATGCAGAGCGCGCGCTCTGAGCTACATCAAAATAAAGTGAATGAGAATATTCCGTATGCGGCCAGTAACATTCATTGAATAACGAACGGTAGGCAAAATCGACTGGTTGAAAGTCCGCGATAGGGCAATCTGAATGGATAAAGACAACCAAAAGAGCGTGGAGACGCCGGGGATCGAACCCGGGGCCTCGCGCATGCAAAGCGCGCGCTCTACCACTGAGCTACGTCCCCAACGGTATGTCGCGCCCTGATTATTTATTATAACGAAATCCTAAGCCACTTGTGATCACTTTTGTGTTGATAGATAGTGGGAATAAACTATTGTTCGGATCGCTGGTATTGCTACCTACGTTCCATCTAAGCTAGTCGTTTTCAACCGGTTCCAATTTGGCTATTGTACAGATACCGATGGAAATTTCCACTTCGACTATATATTACAATTCACTTTATGTTTTGATTACATTAGACCAATGGTTCCCAAACTGTTGGTCGCGACCCCGTCCGAAGATTTTCCGGGGTCGCCTAATTTCTGTCAAACATGCGCACACAAGTGAATAGAATTTGAAAGTTGGAAAGTGAAATTTGTGCTGGATGGCAGGTACCGTGAAAGTGCCTAACTTCGGATTTTTTAGCAATAACTCGACCATTGATTGTTCAAAATTGCTCGGTCAATTTTTCACGTGGTACTCAACCTTGTATCAGTGTAGCCGCTTGGTTTATAGCTGTGGGGTCGCGAGTATCTGTAGGCTTTAATTTTATAAAAATTGGGGTCGCGAAAAAAAGTTTGAGAACCACTGCATCAGACGACTACGCCACTATAGCTTTGTACCATTTAGTTTTCAAATTAAAATGACCTTGCTTTTCTTCTTGGCCAATTTGATAGCGTTTAAGATCTGCCCCAGCAAGTACGACAATCATATTTAAACATACTAATGCAATGACATTGGTGAAATAGAACAGAAAACCCATGTCTCTGATATAATCATATACCACCTATTCACAATGGAATTTTCTTTAAATTTTGGTTGTTTTGTTTGGCCCCGGAAGGTCTCACTTTCTTACATATTCAATCAATCCTGTACGCACTGCCGGGTTCATACGAACTACGTCAGAACGTATTTATGGAAATATTTCTGAGTTGAGACGAGTGCACTTGAGTGGGTAACTCAACTCTCGTAATAATGCTGCATATACGGGGGATGATTACCTTGCAAATACAATACTTTTGACCAGTGGTTCTCAAACGGTGAGGCGCGACAATTTTGGAGAGGGCCTGAAGCTAATTGAAAATATTTGCTAGATTTGATCTTGCTCGCCTTATTTGTTTCTAAAACTTTTCCTTTATTTCAATATTTACATTCCATCCGCGTATTTTCAACGCGCTTTTTGATTAAAACATACTTCCCTTCGCCTTACTCTCTGTTATTTGTAGTTCATTGTTAAGTAGCTTGTTAGCTAGTTTTGGAAGTGGGCGCGAGACTTTTACAAATTCTAAACAGGTGGCGCTGAATAAAAATTTGTAAACTACTGCTTTTGAATATATTAACAATTACTTTGCTGTGTCATTTATTCATGTTAGAAGTATACGGATATACTATGATAATGCTCACAAACTTAGAGTCGGACTGGCGGTGTCTACGTTACAAAATGATATTGACCATCACGTATATTTATTTAAGTCTCGTGTAAAACATCATTTATAATTTTGGCAATTTTCTTGAGTTTTCGTCCTATGCAGGTTTTGTGCGATTTTTATTATAGTTGAAAATGAATCATCCTAAATAACCGGTTAACGAAAACTGTGTGTCTGTATATAAGGATCAAAACCTATAAGGATCAACATTTGTATTTCATTGGACTGGTAGAATAGATAATCTTTCTGCTGTGATTCAGAAGGTAATGGAAACTAAACTTAAAAACACCAAAAGTAATGTAGTATAGGCTGAAATAGTTCTCAATGTTCGTTGTGCTATAGTGCTATATCGGCAAATGCTCGTTTAATGAATGTAAATCTTAACTTACCCATCGGCTGTGAAGTGCTGAGAAGATCTCCAATTTCAATATCGGATAACCTGTTTGTCTCATCTTGAATACTTGCATGAGCTTTCTACACTGAGAATTCCAAAGTTCCTGATGCTACTACATCTTGTAGGGTGCTAAATTAGACAAAATCTGCATTTAAACAAAAGATGAACACAGAACAAAGCGGTATCTAATCTTTCACAGTACCGGCTGTCAACTTTCTTTTAAAAAAATCCCGAATTTCCTGATCACGAGATTGCTGAATTGCTAACGCGGACCCACCACAAAAGGGCGTATTTTTTAATTTTTATGACGTAATTACACAAAAAAAAAGTGAAAAGCCATAGCATCCACAAAAATTTATAATATAAATTAAAATAATACCCTTCTAACGACAAATACAATCTCGAACTACTGGAAATTTTGAAGCAATTAGTCAGTAATTAAAGAGAAAAGCGTTTATATACCACGAAGAATACTGACAACAGCAACATAATAACAAAAAAATCCGCAGGTTCATTTCGTGTCCAATGACTGCCCGGACAATCACAAAAACTAAGAATTTAAACTAGGGTATCTATCAGAATCTTGCATTGTAAACAAGTATGGAGACTATTGAATAGAAAAAAAAAATGCGCAAATAAACTCGGCATATCTTCTTATTACTGAATGAACTTTGGAATGCAAAGCAGGTGCTGGTTGAATTGGGAAATGACTGACACCAGTGGAAGATACATGCATACCTTACATTCATCTGATTAGTTTTTACTTCTACATGTTTTCCCTTAAATTGAAAGCATTTTCGAAAAGAAGTTCGACTAGACCAAATAATAAATCTCAATTCATGGTGAAATTAACACATTTCTAATCCAAAAGACGTACTTTTTATGAAAGAAAATTGGTGTATTTTGTTACCTACTCACGTATTACAATTAACGATAACAGTACGGGTTCTGATGCCATTTCAACGAAGACAATACTAAGCGCCATACAACAAATTATACGTTATAAAGTACAAACTGCATTTATTGGTTTTATGTGCGAAAGTTGCAAAATACGTTGTTCCTCGTTATTCATTTCCTTTTGAAAACAAACGTTTTGTGCGGATATATTCACGATAGTATCACGTGAGTAACTTGAAACCGTGTCCGGAAATTTTGCCGTAGGAAACTCCGCCGCAGGAAATTTTTCTATGTTGCGTACGCTTGAAACCTAACGAAAGTCAATAAATATATTACATCAAAATCTCTATTTTTTCACAAAATATTTACAGTATTTCTTACCTTATATAGCAATGTTCAGTTCAAAAGAAAATAATATACTTTACAATATAAAAATTGGATTATTATGCAACTGCTGCAATTCCATGGAACAGAAATTCATATTCCAAAACTGAAATCTTTTTATTTAAAATACAAAACTGACAATGAACACCTTCAAATTCATCAAAACATAAACAATGAATAAACTTTGATGCTATTTCATCCAATTTATCGACCGACTTTACCATCTCGTATTCAACCAACGCTGTTTTGCTATCTCGAACAAGGCGCTGAGCTACGAGTAATTGAATATACTTAAGAACGATCTGGACGCTTTCATTTTTATCAGAATACTCTAGAAACACTCCATCGTCAGCCCACGCTGAGTCGGTGTTAACTGAATCATCTGATGGAGTAAAGTAAGCATCTAACAAGTTGTCCAGATTAGAATACATTTCTGCAACTTCGCTAGTACCATCATTGATGCGATTCTTTATTTGATCTACATTGTATTTCACGTTTTCTTTAATTACCGCTTTTTGTTCAGATGAAAGGTATTTCGAAAATACTATTGGCTTACATTGTCCGTTATACTTGCATGGAAAATGAGCGCAGAAAAAACTGGTGAACGCGGTAGAGTATAAATTGATTCCGGTTTGGATCTCGTTCAATTCGGCTATGAAAAAAATAGGTAAACCTTATTTATGAGAGTTATCAGCAGTGGTGGATTTCTAAATTTTAGGAATGGTTTCTCAAAATTTTGTATCGAACTCGTTAACATAAGTTCTCTCATTTCTGCAAAATGTATGCAGGTCACTACGTAAGCAACAATAACATGACATGAAACGCCAAAAATAACGCATTTGCTGTGGTCGTTTGAAAGAAGGCGAATTAGCTGAATATTGCGGAATTCCGAGAACGGGGGGTAGGGACACTGCTGTAGCCAGTAAAGCTTTTTTGTGATTCTGTATAACAGCAAAAATGTGTGGTTATTTCGTTACTTGGAACATTAGTGAACTATAAATTGGTTCGGAAAATTGGCTGATATTATCTTTATTTTTTTTTGCAAGGTTTTGTTGTGTTAGTGACATAAAATTCTCAATTTTGCCAAGTATTAGGTCCACCCAGAAGCATGTGTACCAAGATGGCGCACAACCTGAACACAGTAAGTATACCAGGGTAGGGTTCAGGTTGTGCGCCATCTTGGTGCACATACTTCCGGAGCACCGATCCTCTTTACCCTCGTTCAATAAATGCAAATCGTAACTTACCCAGCGGCTGTGAAGCACTGAGAAGATCTTCTAAATTAATATCATATATCCTATTTGCTTCATCTTGAAGATCTAAGTGTGCTTTTTTCACTGGAAATTCTAAAAGTGTTGATGCTTCATCATGTAGGGCGCTGAGTACGACTAGTTGGTCTGTTATAACATCATGTATATAAAATAAATAGTACTTTTCTAATCTAAAAATTATTCTTTATTAAGAAAACATATTTTCCGATACTCACCCGAATATGTCCGGGAAACGTCTCCGGCATGAGCACGAAAGAAGAATATAGCAGCTAATAATACGCTTCCTGATTCCATTTCGACACAACCAATGATAAGCCCCATAACATGAATGATCGTTAAAGTACAATTCTGCAATTCTAGCTCATATGTAAGGAAGTTGCAAAATACGTTGTCATTAGTAACACATTTCCTCATAAAAGGAAACGTTCCGGTAGTCTGAATCATGACGATACATAGCTCAGGTACCAGTTCAAATCGTATATATATATATATTGGATTGATTGACCAGTCAGTTAACCGTTCCAGATGTATAGGCTTGGTTTGTATAGAAAGTCATTTACGACTGGTGGTTATGTTCACAATCTTAGAATAAATAAGAATTTCGACATGATCGTTGCCGTAAAATATTATTTATTACAAATTCAATCAGTCTTACATTCATGCATGTCGCTGGCGCTTATTATTTGCCTATTTTTTAGACCGAAACTGTCCTCATTTAGGCCGTATCTTCCATTTGACAATTTCCTGATCCCGTTCAAATACGTCTTTACTTATTATGCGCATCTCCTAATTTCTCCAAGTAGGCTACCTATAAAAACTATTCTAAACACTTAAATTGACATACGCCTCCATCTGGCAGTTTTATTCTTTATCTTGTTATAGGTATTGTATAACATACATTCAATGCGATACGTACTCCCGTAGTATGTGTACCAAGTTGGGGTTAGGCCATAATTTTATTCCGATTTTTTTTATTTTTGTTCTATTACGAGTTCGGGGACTGTCTGTGTTAGTCAAGTGGATATACCTAGTGTCCATAGGTTCCAGTCCCTTTATACAACTTGATGTTAAGTAGGCAAACAAAATTAGTTACCTCCATATTGGTACACACACTTCTGGAGCGCCAATCCAATAACCTAAATCCCTGCGGTAAATGTTCAGAAGATTTACTATCCAAATGACGTCAGCAGATATGTAGTCATAATTATACCAATGTTTGAGAAAAGAAGAAATCGCCTCACGTCCTCAAATCACAAAAGACAAATACTAAACGATTTTATTAAATTTTATTTTCACTCTGTATGTAATAAAGCACAATCGTACATCAATAAAGCAATAAAATTGTATGAGAGACGACTTTTATCATATTAACAAATTATTTCAGCACTTTATAAGCTCAAACATAACTATACATACCTAAAACAGGCAGAATAATAAAACCAAGAAAGGTTTAGCATGCAATATTTTATATATAAATGTATACATAATGCTAAAATGACTTTAATAAGGAAACGCTCAACAAATCAAAAAAGAAAAAGTTCTAAATGAATCTTTATCTTCCTTAAGTCCAATAAAAGATAGAAATCTATCGAATTGTTGAATGTACAGTTTAAATAATTTCACGTTTTTTTGACTCTGTTACGAAAAGTATTTTGGAAGTTTCAATGTCCTCAAGCTGTTTGTATTGGTTATTTAGAAAGAATATCCATAATAGCTCATTATAATGATTACACATAAATTCTAGCAAATATACTCAAATTTTATCATAGTATATAATATCGTACTATAAAAGAATTATTCAGAGATACATGCAGAGATTGGCATAAGTCTATAAATTTCTTTCTGATCACAGGCTGCAAGTCTTGAAACTAATTTATTTCTCATGAAACACGAGTACTCTCTATTCTTTTTCAATAATGAGGTTTGCTTCTGATGTAGCTGAACCGACCGTATTTTCAGCAACAATCTGAAATTTAATGATTTCTGAATTATTAAAGTTTTTTTTACAAGACGAAATAAAAGAAAATGGCCCATGAGCGGAACTAAGGGCAAGCGCTCAAATGCCCATGCTAGAGTTATTGATAAATTAGTATAATTTGATTGAAGTAACAATAAAGAATGATGCTGTTTCGGAAACTGAGTGGTAAATTTTCATCAACTTTTTTGTGCAACAAAGAATAATAAATCTTGAAAACCACTGGGTAGCATGATGCACCAAGCACCATGCGTCACTGTTTTATACAGGTGTCGTGTCTGTCTAAAATCTAACATAGGTTACCTTATAAACTCCAGCATCTGATGGTTTTGTACACTTGATGACTAGACGACACAATCCAATAACATTTTCTTTAAAGTAATTACAGTTTTCACTGATATTTTTATTATCTTTGTACCACCTGAAAAACAATAAATGATTCAGATTACAAATTTTCGAACAAAAAATAAAATCATTTATTAATATGCTTTGAATGTTCTTACGTTATGGAAGGCTGTGGCTTTCCTCCAATAGAACAACTGAGAGTAACTTTTACTCCTTCTGGTACGACTCTTGCCTTTAACGGCACAGTGATAGATGGTGGTTTTCTCAGATCTTTCTCGTCATACTTCATTTCTTCAATTTGTACTTTAGCTAATGCAGAATGAAATAAATATTAATAGTAAAGTTAAAATGAGATAATATATTCAACATGAAAGTTGTACATATACGATAAAAAAAGATAGGTAAACGACTAAGCATTCACTAGATCTACTTTCAAGAAGGGTTATTTAAAGTTGAAAGAGGATTACTGGACTCATCACCGCCGCAGTGTGGTTCCCATAAACGGACGAGAGGCCGAGATTAGGATCTTATAGGCTCTTTCCTGGATAAATATGTTAATCCTTTCCTATCTATATAAATCATCTCACCGACAGCTTGCTTGATATAAATTACAGTCTTGCATTCAAGAGGATCGCTTCTTCCAATCTCGTTCTCAGCATGGACACGGAAATAGTAGGATCGAGATTTTTCCAAATTATCAACAACGTACTCGCATCTCTGAACGTTTTGAGCAACTGTCTGCCAATCTCTGAAACATATCGGTTTGTAATTGGAAAAATAAAGATAAAGGATGATAATATTTTACGAGCATGAAACGGTTTTTCAAATCCAAATGAATGGTAAGTCACTGATATAAGTCCGTTATTTGTATAAATAAAACTGGGGTTTAGAAAAGTCGTTACCCACTTGTCCCAAAGTTGTTACGCTTTTATCTAGTTTGAGCACACTTATCCCATATTGCTAAACTTGCCTAGTGTAGATATATACCGTAGGAAAAAGGGGTAGGGTAAGTATATATATATCGATTGGGTTCCATGCTATGTGCCTGGTTAGGATATATATAATACTTTGGCGGAAATTAAAGACATTCATAGGAAGTGAGATTGATACAATTGGGACACGTTTGACTGTATCAAATATATAGAGTTCAAGTCCGTATATTAATAACAAATACCTGGCTAACTATTCCCATATATTACATGGACTGGTAACCGACGTGAACTACTAGTCTTATTGAATTTCCTCAAAAAAAATAGAACAATCCTATCCTTAGATCATATTATTTATTTGCATAAGTATTTAAAAAAATTGTACCTAATTTATGGAGGAAAAATATTGAAATTGAATGATACAATAACACCTCTATATTATATGACATTGTGCTTACATTCTAACACCTCCTGAGTCCGGTGTGATGGGTTCCGAAACGAATGCGAGCCAAAAAGATCGGTGCGTTGAGCTCCGTCTGACGGGGACGCAAAATTAAACAAATCTTATGTTGAAAATAGAAAATAATTTTAGTATTACGAGTAAAAACTACCGTACCTTCCTCTAGCCTCGCGTCTTTGTATCACATATCCTTTTATCGGTTTTCCTCCATCGTATTTTGGTTTTCCCCATCTTAACGTGATCGCCGAATCAGTCTCGTTGGAGACCTTCAAAGGACCGGTTGGTGGAGTTGGAGAATCTATGAGAGAAGAGAATTAAAAACGAGGTATTCCTGATATTAAAAGTAGATCCTAACGAAGTGAATGGGCTATTTTCAGAAAATTTGCTCAAACATGTTCACGAGCACTCACTCATAGGTGAAGAAAATCATTTAGTGACCGAGCAAACGTACGAGCGACTGAAAGAGCCGCAGAAACTGCAAAGAATCTACACTTCCTACCGTAATGTGGGGAATTACTTGAATTACCAATAACATTTTAAAATCCGACATTTATGTTCTATTCTAATCTCATAAATAGCGGATAAATTTCTTTTGATTGCTGCTACCTATTATTAATTTATAGCAGTGTTCCAACACCCCGAGTAGCGACTTACATCGACTAGCGTGGGTGAATTTATCCTTTCAACATCAATCCGTACACACCCATCATTAAATATAACTTACCGAAAACTTTGACTGGTACTTTCAATGTGTCAGATCCCGAAGTATTGGTGAGTGTGACCGAGTAGATGCCAGAATGATATCCTCTTGCATGTCTGATGATCAGTTGATCTATTCCGATAGAACTGATGATTTCACAAGTTACATCAATTTCCTCTCCGTCCTTTTTCCAGACTATCTGAGGCCTAGGCCTTCCCTGGGTAAGAAGAATTATTTATAATTAATTGTATATTTATGGATTTACCGATTCTATAAGTGGAATATTATTCAATTTTTAACGTTTTGTATCAAAAACTATTGTCTTTCATAATTCTCGCCATTAAAAAATGACCTTTGTTATAGATTTGACGATTGTTTCGCAAAATTCTGTTGTTTTTCGATTTTAAAAGTAATTTCGAATTCCGAATAGCAATTAATATGAATTTCGAATACTCAAAATGCAAGCATTTTTCAAATCTATTATTTTATGTGCTAAATTTGAACTGAAACTTTATATGAGTTATGATTACAGATTGCAAACTTGAATTCTTAGAAAGTACCACGTATTTCAAATTTGTTAATACAAAGTTGAAACCTATGGTCGACTTATAAATTTGCAAAAATCACGATAACAAAAAATGTACGCTTTCACAAATCAACTTTAAATTTCCCAGACTACTTAATAGCATTCTAACTACATACTCAAATGTGCTATTACTGTCACTATTAGCCATACGCATATCTCCAAAATCACTAACCATGCACTTACATGGTATGGAACATTGATTCTGATTGTGCTTCCTGCGTTGATTTGGAATCCATCTCTCACACATGCTTCCAGTTCAGGCGTCATCTTGAAAGTTGGAGCCACTGAAACAAAACATAAATGAGTTGACAATCAAGGATAAGTTTCGAAGAGTAAATGAAAAGAGAGCAGTTCGTTGATAGTGAAACAATTCGTCCAGTATCTCGAAATAAATATACGGGACATCAATCAAAACATTGATCTAAATAGCTATATACATTTTTAAGCGCTCTTGTTCCTGCCGTCCACTAAGGGTTTGCAAGCAGTGTGAGGGCGATTAAAGTATTATATGTATTCTGAACTAGAAAATAGCATAAATTCCACTGCATATGCTTACTTTGATCATTTGCCCACAATAAATTATACCTACCCCAATTCAGAACAATAACACAAGTGGGCACTATATTTTTAGGATCCCTGTGTAGCGTTTATTTATTTTACATTTGTTTTACATCGTTTCACAGACGCACAAAGTAAAAATACAAAAATAAAAACTTACTCATTACTTCCACAGCTGTCATGACACCTTTGTAGTAATAGTACCGGCTTCTTGCGCCTCGATTCACAGATCTCATTCGAACATTGTATGAAGCTCCCTCTCTCAAACCTCTCAGTACACACGACGTTCCCATGATTGCTCCGTCTGTCCACAGTTGCCAGTTATTCGAATTTTCCTGTGTACGTTTCATTACATTTATTGGGCACGAAGACTACATATGGATAATTCTTTAGTACTCCCATAGTGTGTGTACCAGGTTTGGGTTAGGCCATAATTTTATTCCGATTTTTCTTATTTTAGTTCCATTACGAGTTCGGGACTGTCTATGATATCCAAGTAAATACCCACTGGCCATAGGTTTTAGTCCCTTTACACAACTTGATGTAAAGCAGGCGAACAAAATTAGTTACCTCCATACTGGTACTCACACTTCTGGAGCGCCAATTTTTCTAAATTTTTGTTGTTTGGGAAATATCTGTCTTTTGATTTCAATGACGTTTTTAAGGAGTTTCACATCCTCACTCCAACTGAGCTTTGAATGAAAAACTATCAAAATTATTTATTATGATTGAGTCGCCATAAAGTTAGTTTCAAATCAACATTCCAACAGAAATAATATTTTTGTTATATAGAATTTCGTTCGAACTCCTATTATTTTTATGATGCATTTTTACATCTTCAATCCGAAAAAAGTTGTAGAAAAGCAGTCTGAATTTGTAAATATTTTTTACCACAAAGTTCATTTTATATGGTTGCTCTAACCATTTTCATAAATGGACATTCCCCATTCTCAAAAACGTACTTATTCCTATTTGCACAAACGTACCTCTTTGATCTCAATCTCATATCCAAGAAGGTCTGCACCGCCATGTTGTTCAGTTCCTTTCCAAGCTAATGTAAGTGATGAATTGGAGGAGTCAATCAGTTCCAAATCTGAAGGCTCCCCGGGTGCATCGACAGGCGTGCGAGCTGGGAAAGGTTTGGAAGGTGCACTGGGCAGACCCTCTCCTGCAGAGTTAACTGCGATAATGCGGAACTCGTATTCAGTTTCAAATCGGAGTCCGGTGGCCTGGATTTTACAATAAATAGTTTCAATTGATTTTTGAAAAAAAAAAAAAATTCTGGATAATTGATCCTAGTTATTACCGACTGGTTTGTTTGTACACACTTGCTCTTAACATGGCCCTAAAAAAGCATGCTGCAAATCCCTTAAACTTCACCTAGTAAATTTTGTTAAAACTATACAAAATATGGCTTGAGGTTAGGGTTAGGCTAAAATTTTAGCTTAGTCGAATATTCATTCATTCCATGAATAATCATTTGTTGATCTGAATCAGCGTTGTAAGTGTAGCTGCTTGAAGACCCTCACGACTCACAGAATTAAAATTGATCTTTTTTGTTTGCTCTATATTTTCCCATATTATTCGTGATGTATTCATTGTGTTGACAAATAACTGATGGTTGATTGACGAGATTTCCCATTGTTGGAACTCACCACATTAGAAATTTGAGCCCAGGGTTGTTAATTTGAAACGCCGACATAATTACCGCCTTTATAGTCAATTAATATTTCACCTTATATGTTTGTCCTTCCCATGGTTTATCATGGTTACATCTACTCCACGTATTCTGTCCTTTCTTTCTTTTCTCAACGTAATAACCTTTAACCTCGCTACCACCGTCGTCTTCAACCTGCAAAGAAAGATATAAAGTACGAAAAACTTCATACAGAATAGCTATGAATATATTCATACACGCACTTATTTTTCATAGCAATGCATGAACAGGCCCAAAACTCTGTCCTAATTATGCATTTCCAATTTCATATAGAGTATCACCGTACTTTCCACTCATTGTATAAGTTGTGAACCTATTTCGAAAGTTCAGTTTGACAATCATCACAGCCTTGTCGAGCAGGTGGACATGGTGTATGAAGCAGAGATATGAACATAATTAAACTCTAACCAAGAGTGTTGATAGACTTGGGTAACCATTCAACAAAGACTTGAGGTGACTCGGACATGTCCTCGAATAACCGCCAGTGAGACTTAACGCAGTGATTACCTCGACTTCGGACTCGAGCTCGACTTCGGACTCAACTCGAGCTCGACTTCGGACTCAACTCGAGCGCGACTTCGGACTCAACTCGAGCTCGACTTCGAACTCAACTCGAGATCGACTTTGGACCCAATTCTTCGAGAGGCGTGATTTGGGACATCATTCAATACCGCCAACCACTAAACCATTACGCTGATAAATTACAAATTGAGCTATTCACAACTTACCCCCTTCCATGAAATAGTGATGGAGTCGTCAGTTGCTGTATCGAGATCAATGTCTCCTTTAATCTTGGAAGGTGCATCTGGTTTACATGGAAAACAATGAAGAGTTGTGAAATACCAAAAAGTTTCAGTTTTAGTAAGGCTTTCTTTTCAAAAAGTCCAGTTATACTGGGCAGTCACTAGAAAAGCAGAAAATTTGAAGGTCGGACGAGATCATGAATAAAATGCGTGTTCATTCATTTCTTTTTCGATACGTTTTATTTCTTTTAAGTTTTAGGTTGATACATTTTATTTAGGTTCTATTCGATTTCTGTCATATTCTGTTTAAAACATATGCCTTTGACATACTTTGTTAAAGTTATTCTTTGTAAAAATAAACAGCTGTTTGACAAAATTTCTGGCGACCATCTTGTATTAATTAGGCTTTTTATGATCGTAATTATTTGAAATTCCAAAGCTGAATTGAACAAACCATTAAATTATCTAATGAACTTAATGCAACCTTGAAAGTTCTGCCCAAACAGAGCGCGAGTTTCATGGATCATTATTTAGTGTTTCATTGGATATTGAAAAACGAACAGACAAAGTATTTATACATATTGAAGGGAATGAAAAATTTCAAAATTTACAGATGGAGGGATGAATTGAAAAAGAAATGAAAATCACTATATTACACCGTTTTGTGTTTTTAATGCACAAATGAGGTCCGAGCCACTTACGGGAAGCCAGAATCGATCCGGATATTAAAATTTACCTTATTCCCACAGCAATACTATAACTCACCAAATGGATCTTTAACCACCACTGGTTCGGATTCCAAAGAATCGCTTTCGCCCAGACTATTGACAGCACGTACTCGGAATCTGTATGTTTTACCACTTGGTATATTCTTCGCTTTGAAACTCGTGTCTGTAGGATTGGAAGTTCTGCCAACTAAAAAGCAAGATAATTGGTTACGAAGTGACCAAATGTTTCGTTATAACAACTCGTTTATTGTTGTTGTTGTGGATAATGATTTTGTTGTGGTTGGGGCGGCTTTATTAGTGCGATAAAACGCTTTTCTCCGTAACTAATGGAACGATCAATTCCAAATTGTAGGTACTTATGAATGGAAGGAGTCATTTTATTCGAAATTTTTCGAGTTCGAGAAGATCCTATATTTCACCCATAATTTCGCTGTTTTTTTTTTGATTTATGGAAATTTTGCGAACTCATTGCTTAGCGACAGTTGAGTTGCATATGCTGCAGGTACTGGTAAGTTGAGTCATTGGGTACTCTCGTAGTGTGTGTACCAGGTTAAGGTTAGGCCATGATTTTATTCCGATTTTCCTTATTTTAGTTCTATTACGAGTTCGTCTGTGTTAGCCAAGTGAGTATACCCCCAGCCCACATGCTTCCGCTACTTTATACAACTTGATGTAAAGTAGGCGAACAAAATTAGTTACCGGTACCTCCATATTGGTACACACACTTCTGGAGCGCCAGTTATTGTACATCCGTGTCAATATATTTGAGCATTTTCTCTCCTTAGATTTTATTAATAAAACAGCATAATTAATTAATTAGCAAAAGTCGTTACCTGAAGTCCAGTTCTTTTTTCCTTCTTCTCTTTTCTCGATAATGTAGTGACCTATTTTTTCTCCGCCATCGTCTTCTGGAGCAGTCCAAGATACTGTTACTCCTTTGGATGAGATGTCAGAGAAATGGATCGGACCCGAAGGTGACTCCGGCTTGTCTGAGTAAATAAGATAAATGGTAGAATGCTTATAATCGATATTATTTTACTCGAATCTACTGGCATGAATCGCTGAACGCGGCTTTGTACAATCTGTGAAAACCAGGGTTTTGACTATATTTTAGGTTCAGAAGTGTCGGAAATGGGGAAAAATACTAGCCCGATACTTATGGGCCTTGCCTTTGCCACTAGGCCTAATATGGGCAAACTATGGCCCGCGGGCCAAATCCAGCCCGTTGGGTAATTCAATCTGGCCCGCCTGATGCTGCCACAACCAAACTAAAACCAAATTTTAATGTTTTAGCGCTAAAAAAATATCTCAAGGAATTTGTTGAGATTGCGATAAAAATTAGTTTGGCACGAGGCCTATTGTTTTTCATTTTTGCGACAACTCACCAACAACCAGAACATTTATCGGAACTTCAACTTCTCCAGCTTCGTTCTTTAGTTTGACGACATATTTTCCAGAATCGTTTCTTTCGCAATTATGAATCACCAGTTGAGCGTTTTCTGCGTCGCTCACGTCTCTCATAACTCTCTTGTTGTCCTCTGTGTGAAGAGATTTTCAATGGTTATAAATTGTTGTATTACTAGTACGTAGGTGGTAGGTGACAATGACGTTTGTCTGAACGACCCATTCTGAATGGACTCTGGTTCCATTTGATTGCGACATCTCATATTTAGATGATACATGGGACGCACCAGTATCTCACTGGTTCCAGTCCAAGTTAGGTATGATAATAAATAGCTATTTCAATGTTACAGATACAAGAATTTGAATGGCAACTGTAGTCGTAATTCATATCGTTATATCAAATAGAAATCCAATGCAATTTGCATTACCATCCTCCTAAAGATTCGAACCTGCGACTTTGAGATAAAGAGAGCGATGAGCAGCTCAATAGCACATACGACAGGGCGGTCCAAGTTGGCTGCAAATAATTTTGAAAAGGCCCTGCGGGTCTCAGCCCGAAAAACCCAAACTTGATCAAAATACCGCGAGTTTAGGTACTTTAAGAATAGTAAAGATGCGGCCCGCGTGCCCGGGTTTGGAACACCCTGACAGAAGATATTGACTTCGAAATAACAACGCGATATCGCATATTTCATGACACAACTTTACATCTTCCAATCCCATAATAAAATTTACCTTTCACGGGTTCGCCATCTTTCGTGTAGGTTACAGTCGGAGGAGGTTGTCCAGAAACTGGAACCTTGATTCGTCCAGTCTGTCCAGCTTTCACTCTGATCGGAGTCTTAGCAAGTTGTTCCAGAATTTTAGGATCAATTTTTGGTGGTGCTAAAATGAAAAAGATTTTTAGTTGAAACGATGTCGGGAACATTTCGATATTAAAACTATCAGCTGAAAGTCTAAAATGTACGACATTATACAAAGAATCAAGTTACGCGGAAATTAATATTTCCGCGGGATTAATATTTCTGATTGAAGTGTTGTTGGTACCACGAAAACTATTAAAAGTCTTGCAGCCAATTTTATATTTAAACATTCCACTTGAAAGTTGCATTTCAATAACGTTTAGGACTTCCTGAAGAACTTATTCAAACACCACATTCTAAATTACCTAGGTAAAAGTCGCCTATTTATCACACACTGTTTGTTATGGTAAAATACTCCATGAATTATGCGACGATTCAATAATTGAGCTAACACCCTCGCCGTTGCATACTCGATTATAAAAACCCGAAATTTCTAATATTCGTCAACAGAATGAACTTACAAACTGCGGCACCGCAAGTAACTGGTGCAGAAGATACAGGTTCACTGAGTCCTCTGTTGTTCTTTGCTTTGACTCGGAACACATATGTTTCTCCCGGAGCACACTGGGCAGCTGTGAAACTCGTGGTTCCTGGTTTTGTGTCACCAATCTAAAAGTAAAATGAAGGAATTATATCTTATGCCCCTAATTTACGTAACATTTTAAACGTTACATGAGAGAAAGACACAAATATACGAAAACGTTGCTGTCAGATTTTTATGAGCGTACGATGGTATTTGAGCGCCGGATTTTCAAAATCAAATAATAAAATACGGGCATGATAGCGCAGTTTTGTGTAACTGTATGTTTAACTTTATATGTTTTCAATTAGGAAGCGATTGGTCTTGCTGTTACATATGGAAAATTTATTTTTGTCCCACAGACAACAACAAGACTAACTATGTTAGAGTTGCAAAATCGGAATCTCACGTACGAAATTGTGTAAGTCATGCCCAACTGGGAAAATATGAAATTGTCAAAGCATATTGTCTCTCTACGTAAAATTTGCTGTTTTTCCAAAATCGTGTTCACAGCAGTATATTTCACAAATAAGATAAAAGGATTTTCTTACTTTTTCCCATTTATCTTTCCCAGCGACAGATCTTTCGATTTCATATCCAGTTATTGGTTGATTTCCGGTATCTTCTGGTTCTTTCCAAGACATTTTGACCTCTTTAGGAGAAACTTTATCGATACTGACGGTAGCACCTTCCTTGAAAGCGGGAACGTCTGAAAATGAAACAAAATTACAGAATAATTGGGAATCTTCGAAATAAAACTAATGTATTATATGTTTATGGAATTGTCTTTTTAAACTTTGTCAGCTTTAACATTACGAATAAATTAGCTGTAAAAGGTTGAATGAACTGTATGTATGGACACCAACTAGAGGTGACGACTAGTGCTGGGCATTTTTGAATACCTGATTATTTCAGAATCGAATATTTTTTCGAATAGAATCGAATCACGAATACCTAATAGTATGCGACTTTTTTTATATTAATTGGTCCTATTAACACATGAACTACTGAAAACAGAGAATACATCACTCAAA